>CM060273.1:7890951-7955688 GCA_030684275.1 Acipenser oxyrinchus oxyrinchus | reverse complement strand
GATTGAAGTTTAGAAATCATAAATGGTAGTTAACCCAAGTAACTGCTTCAAATTTAGAGCAGAGGAGGCATAAATGGAAGCTTGATTAAAGTAAGTTTAAAACAGAAGCACTTTTATAAATACATGTAATAACCTACCAGGTGAAATAGTTCAGTCTAAAACACTGGAAAAATGTAAAACCAACTAGATGCTGTCCTTTTAAAGTAGATCCCCTGGTAGGGGAAAATATGAGAGGCTATATGGCCTCTTCTCGCTCCCAAACTTTTCTTTTGTTCCATTCTATCATTTCTGGACGTGACAGCCCTACATCCTAGACAGTGTTATGGCAATCTATGTCTAAGACAGTGCTGTTTGTTTTTGGATAAAGTGTTATTTATGCATCATCATTTACAGTTTGACTCAAGAGAAGCCAATCTTTGTCCTGTTCACTTTTATGCTATACCTAAATCTTTACACTGTTGTGCCGCCCAGTGGAAACTGCTGTGTGTAGTGGAGTGAGGAAATTGCACCTTACTGTGTTGGTCTGAATGGCTAGCAATGACGGTGTGCTAATGAGGTCATTTAGATACATGTTACATTATTCATTACATCTTACTGGAAATATATGTTTTTCATTTAATATAGGGCAGATTGTCTTTTTGTTATTTGTGATGTGTCATCCATGACTAGTAGACACTCAATAATGTTACATTTAAAAATACTAAAAGAAACAAACGTAATAAATTTAATGACACACTTTGACTAGAAATCTTTCTGATTGTCTTCAGTTGAACGTTTATCATATAATTAATTACGTTTTGTTTAGTGTGTCTATGTTTCTGATGTGTAAATGACATCGGTGAAAAACTAGTTTAAACAGGAATTGGGGGCCAGAGTGACATACACACAAAGAGGGTAAAATCATTTGGCGCTCTAAATATAATTGATTGAACAACCAAAAAGGAAAAAAAAAACAAAAAAAAAAACACTGGCCCTAGAAATCTGCAGCAAAGCCTGTTCTAGAGAATATCCTATCACTGTCTCATGAAATATCAGGGCAAGCATGTTACAATAAACATAATATGGATTCTGATCATATTTACTGTGAATTGATTACCCTTAAAATGACATCTGTGCAAACATATCAGTCATAGGCAATTGCAAATCCCTTCATTCACTACTATACCATTTTACAGCCAAGTCCTTACCATATACATTAATGTTATCAATGCGCTTGCATCTCCTTAAGGAAGAGAAGAACGCCTGTGAAAAGTTCATAAATAATTTGCCTGACAGTCGCGGTTTATTAATTGCTGCTGCTAGTGAGCCTTGCTTCTGTGTTCAATAGTATTGAATAGTTGTATTGGATGATAGCGTGTGGAGAACCACACGGGTGAAACCCTCCTAACCCTCTCCTGCTGATAGAAGATGCTCGACACCACCGGAAAACAAGTCCCAATGGATTTTCTCAACAGGATGTCCTCTCCCCATATTATAGTGATTTGTGAATTAAACACTTAAAAAAAAAAAAAGTTAAAGCATCCTGTTTTTCGACCTATTGGAATTTAATAAACAACGTGATTATTTAAATGAGGGATAATCAAGACATTACAATAATGTGTCTTACTTTGTAGAATAAGTGTTTGTGTTAGTATTATTGATTTAGACAGCTTTTCAGTGATACACTGCTTCAGGAATTACAGATTTTTTTTTAGGTATTGCACAGCCCTATCAATACAAAAACAAAATAACAAAAACATATCCTGCTGCTTCCTGGTATCTAATGACGTCCGGTGCTGTAGGTCATGATTTCAGATAGAACATTAAAGTAATATTGACCTAGAGCACAGGAAGTGATTATATACTGCGGTGAAGCAGCAGCATCTATTAATCTATAACACGCTGTATGGCATTTCTACATGCCATGAATAAGTAACAAAAGATCTTCCACACACAATAATGTAAGTACACTGAAGAAGGCACTAGCTGAAACGTCTATTTGATAGGGTTACCTTATAGTGCTAATAATAATAATAATAATAATAATAATAATAATAATAATAATAATAATAATAATAATAATTAAAACTGGACTAATAATCACAGTTCTTCTCTGGCACTTTTATCCGTTTCTATGACAGCAATGTTGTTGAGTTCCTATAATCACTTTGAAAAGGACATGGCACCCAAAGGTTAACACATAAAGACTTTATTTTCTACTTTCTTGAACAGTTTTCCCAAGATTCCACTTGATCTAGAAATACCTTCTGCTTTAGGAAACATATATCAATAATGCAAACAGACAGAAACAAAGAGCAGTGTGATTTACAGAGTTCACACATTCCACGGGAGCTAGTTACTGGCATCATAACTGGTGAAACAAAGTCAAAGAAAATGACCTCCGCATTCAGAACCAATGGACAGAAAGCACATGCAGATATAGGCAGGAGAATTGCTCATTTAAAGGGACAGTGACTTCGTCAGCTGGTCAAAGCCCTGAATATCCAGTCACTTTGGAGGGACTGACAACAGCATTAGAAATGTTTGCCTTCTTGATTTGGCCTCAGACTGGTGGTTAAAAGCTGAGCTCTTACCATCTGCTAGCAAGATACAGCTGACTGACCCTGGTATTGACAGACACTGTGTGGAGGGCTGCCGCTGGGTCTTTAAATAGCAGGAGGAACTGTTGACACAAGACAGCTCCCAATGGACGCAGCAATAGTTTCTAGGCGATTGCTCAGGAGTCTTTCACAGCTACTGAGGACCCAGTGGGGGCTGCAGCTGACAGACAAGCTAAAGTTCACAGTTACTTTAATCCCAACATCTAGCAGAGTCCCTGTAGAGCACAGTGTGTGGATCATCTCTAGAGTGAGAATGCAATGTAATTTCAGGCGGTGAATATGAACATGGAAAATATACATGTGGCAGCTTATTGTGACCTTAGTAACGGCTGTAAAGGGAAAAAAGGAAGTAATGTACTGGTATGTCTTTAAAGAAATACCTAAAAGGAGTGCTTAGCCATAGTAAGAGATATGTAGTGGTCTGTACTATACTGTACATATGTTTGTCTAACTTTTACATATATCTAAAGAGCCAGTTGAGATGAAACTTGGTTAGGACATTCTTCAACAAGTTATTGAGACACGCTTTTGATTGTGTTCCGCAAGACCTAGCCTGCTTTACTAAACGATACTGTGTTTTAATGAGCCGCATCTACATTTTAAAACTAGATGTAAAGATTTTGAAGACTTGGTTGCTTTTTCTTTTATGGTAAGTCAAGTCTGACTTTTTAGCACTCCACCAACTACTGGAATCTATTTGAAAAACTGCACTGATTCTTGTGATATATGATTCCATTGTTAGCTGTAAAATGTGTGTATCTGGCACATTTGCAGGCATGTGGAGTTTGCCAAGCCCAGAGCAGCAGTTTTATATTCATTGCTGTTTTTAATAAGATGCCATCACTTAAAACCACAGCAAAGAAAAAGCACATATTTAGCATTGCCTACAGAGGAAACATTTGTCATTATTATTATTATTATTATTATTATTATTATTATTATTATTATTATTATTATTATTATTATTAGTTGCAAGCCAATCTTTCCTCAGCATTATTCACGTCCTGGCTCACTGCCTTGCTTGGCGACACCATGGAGAAGGCAGGTGGTATGATATGTTGGCAGTGGAAGAAATGAACTTATTGTACTTCCTTGGCAGCCATTTAGCAGACATTGTTTCTCTTAAGTAGGAATTTACATTGTTGGGGATGGGGATCGTACCCTGACCGATCTGTTGAACAATACCAGCTTCTATCATTGCAGTGCTGAGCCTTTAACTGGCAGATTGCGTTATTATACTGTCATTTGACATCCATACATTTCATTATGCCCAGGCGGTATCTAATGCCTCAAATGTGTCTCTTCGGTTAAAGAACTGGAGGTCTCTCCAGAAGCTAAATATTACTAGCGCCCAAATGGGGTATTGAATGCAAATGCATATTTTATAAATCACAGGTGGTTGCAAAAAATATAAACAACAAAACAGAGCTAGACTCCCACGGGCCCCAGCCAAGAGTGGCATCTCAGTACGCCAGTATTCCAACCAGCAAACTCCTGCTTGCATGACTCTCCTGGGCTCCAGTGCAGTGAGACCTTCACTGGATGAGCTACGTGGTGTCCCTCACTGATTTACATGATCCTGATTGCTCTGATTTTATATTTACAGCTATGGCTTTGTATTTTACACTCCAAACCTGTTTGTTTTACTATCTAGTGTTTAGTTTGGTCTGTTTTTATTCCTCTCCCCACTATCTGATTACTCCACAACACCACTGCCGACACCATATGCCACAGTGACAGCTGCTAAAAGTGTCGACTGCATCAGTGAGCTTCACAACACCTGCTGTCACAACTCATGCAGGATATGTTATGAATCTGTTATAATTCACCATGTTTGTACCTGCTATTACCATAATACCGTCCTTTATTGTTTTCCAGTTATCCTTTTTGTTTTCCATGATTCATTTTACTTAGACTCAGATGACGGCCATATATCCTACCATTCCCTAATACATTTGGCTGAAATGCCTTCCTGTGTTACAGGTTATAGGACCCCACACCCCTCATGGTTTTATATGGACAGCTAAAAGTGAGTGTAAAACTTGAGTGGGGTCCCACAGAGGAAGTGAATGGAAGAGAATGTGCTGAAATTACTTCATCCTACAAACATGGTGATATGTCATGAAAGATCGTGATATACAGTATTTATGCCATGGGTGGATCATGCCGATAACAAATAAGCCCTTGGGCCATTAGAATATCCTTCCATGACCATGGATTTCCATGACATATCCTGTTTATGACCGAGTCTTTACGTTTGTGATCATTAAGATATCAATAAGAATATACTGTAGCTACTCTAATTCATTTGAAGGGACTGCATGTTGTACAAGGCAAAGATTGTCCATTCGGACAGATGTGCTGGATGTAGAGAGGTGCATTCTTCAGACCGGGCGTTTTTTATTAAAATATCCTCATCTAAGATTTTAGATCAAAGTTTCCTTCCATCTTAAAGTATTTGGTATGATGTGAATGTCAGCGATTCATGAATAGAGTCTGTTTTAAATGATAAGCAGTATGCTTAGCAAAGTCTTCACAGTGCAAGATGCCACTAACTTTTCATGACATAACTTTATCCACATGAGTGACATAGATTTGGACTTGCATTAGTGGGTTTAAAGGTACTGCTACAGTAGACACAGACCATGTTTGTAGGGTAGAGACACACATTGGAGGTTCTGGAAACAGCCTAACAAAGGAAAGGGGTTTACATAGCCCCTTTAGCATGAAATAGCTTGTGCATTTTAGCCAGGTATATGTATAGGACAATTCTTTAATATACATGTGGCTGTCCCACATGATTGATTCATTTGTAATCCAAACAGAATCCATGCCATGTATTGTACTAGTATACAGTATTATATTATACTATATAATATTATATTTTATATCCCATCTGCATGTCATTGCTAATCCGTTTCAGTCACGGTAGCTACAGATCTGATGGACTTTGATAGAGGGCTGACTGGGCTGTAGGTGCTCAGTTGACAGGTTCTTCCCTATCCAAGACTGCACACATCACTGGTGTTTCACATGGAGCAATCTCACAGGGCTGGCTATGAAACTAGAAACACAGCTTCCCTGTAGATTTCCAGACCCTGAAGGAATCAGAGGTGATAATCAATGTGGAATGGTCTCTTATCCCTGCTGAACAATTTAAACACCCTGCATATTCTATAATGAATTGCTACAGCCTGGCTGCCCATGGGGGCTTGGCACCTTTTTGACTGTGTTAAAGCAGGTGTTTATTGGCACTTGTTCATATCTGGGGGGTAGAAGAAAACTGCAAATGTTTAACAAAAAATTATCATCTTTATAATGGTTCATGAAGGTGATTTTTATTCAAATAATCCTGTCAGTGTACTGACATAACATTATGAGAAGCATCATTTCTAAAGCAACCATGTAGTAAATGTCAGCCTACCATCAAGCAATCTTTTCATTGTTGGATCAGATTTAAAATACTGAATATCTCTTGTTTTTTTTCACACTTTTTTCATACTGTAGTCAAATATTATTTTAAACATATTTGAACATTCTTAATTTTGAATGGGCTTGAAAAGTATTATTTCTACTATACTAGGAGGCTGTGTGGTCCAGTGGTTAAAGAAAAAGGGCTTGTAACCACAAGGTCCCCGGTTCAAATCCCACCTCAGCCACTGACTCATTGTGTGACCCTGAGCAAGTCACTTAACCTCCTTGTGCTCCATCTTTTGGGTGAGACGTAGTTGTAAGTGACCCTGCATAGTGCACACACCCTAGTCTCTGTAAGTCGCCTTGGATAAAGGCGTCTGCTAAATAAACAAATAATAATAATAATAACTGTACCCTAATAATTGTACCCTCTTAAATTACCTATTAAAGAAAGGAGACCCACTCTTCTGTAAAGTAGAATGTGTCTTATTTATTTCAGACGTCATTTATGCATATCTTGATGCTGTTTTATAAATGAATACCAACGTGGTAATTTTTGCCACTGCACATATTTCAAGCCGTGTTTTGTTTGAATGTGTTTATATGATTTTGTTTAACCCGCACATTGACAATTTGTTTAGTTTAAACTCAGGTTGGGAACAGGTATATTTTCATATTAGGGGGAGCTACACTAAATAGGAAAGGAAAATCTATTTTTTTTAGAAAGTGACTAGGCGTGTGGAATTGAGGCGTTTACCATCAATCCAAAAGTACAGCCGTGGCAGCTGTGTGCTTCCAGAAGCTCATTTACAGACAGCAGGGGTGTGATCCTGTGAAGACGGCTCCATGGCACTCTCTCCAGTTTGGTTGCGGAAATGTGCGACAGCTTTAATTATTTCTTAGCAGTTAGCTGTGTTTTAATAAGCCAGTGTGACAATCTTATTTTTGCCCTGATTGCATTCTGTTCGGAGCTAGAGTAGTATTGCTGTAAGGATCATTGTTTGACTGTCTGTAGAGTTTGACCAGAAACATTTCAGAACGTGTCAAAAACAACGTGTCATTTTAATGGTAGGACAATCAATAAGCTACTCCGAAACATTATTAGGCTGGTCCTTCCTGCAAGTTTATTGCTGTTACACTCGTGCTTCAAAACGGCCTTTTAAGGTAGAAAGAGAGTAAGAAACAAATGTACAATATGTTGGTTTAAGATATTAAAAACAGTAGAAAAAAGATCATCTGCCTTGTAGGTTTCCAGTGGGCATTATGATACAAAGGAAGAAAACTTATTTTTGGCTTCCTTCAGAAAGATAGCTGTGTATGTTCCTATCATTCATAGTTTTATAACCACCATTCCCATTAAAACCCATTAGTAAACAACTAATTGTAGCAAACACAATAATTCCCTAAATCCTACCCATTTTGCACTTCTGTTGCACTTATGTCTCAGATGTGCAGTTTTAAAAGAAAGGCATGTATTTTCATTGTAAAACAGACATCTGGTACTACACAAAGTTCTCAATTTGCTTGCCTTGGTTTCCAGGAAGTATGTTACTGCTTTACGTCCTTGGTCATTTCACTCCAGCAGTGTCAAAGCATGTTACTGGCTGAAAGTATGTCAGTCAACAGAGAAAGCAGCCGATTGGTTATTGACCAGAAAGAAGGCAGTGAAAGCGTGAGGACATTTTCACCCTCCAGGTGAAATAATCCAGGAAGTGCAGTCTAAAAGCACAGCTTGTAAACAGGGGTTTCTTTAACCTAGTGTAGCACCAGAGTGCATGTTTTAAAATGAAAATAAATCTATGCTAAAACATGTGTTTCTTTCCAAGCAGCAGATTGAAGACATATAATGAATGGATGTGCCTGTCAGAGAAAATGGATGGAACTATTTTGTTAGCTATGTTGTCAGATTATGGTAGGAGGTATGAAAAATTCCACAAAACATGGGCTCATTATTTTCCTAATTTAAATGTAAACTTTGCACATATCAGATCCAGAACAAATATAGGTATATGTATTTGCCAAAAACTTACTGTTTGCCAGACTTTTTCTTTAGTTTTATGTCAGAATTTGTGATGACTTGCTCTGTTGACCTACACAGGATTAGATATTTTGGTCGCATAAGCTTCAAAAAGCCTGGAAATAGAAAATATATTTATGACCAAGTGTACTGTTAAAAACACAGCTTTTATATTAGCAGGTTTTGATTTCCAGCAGGCACAGGATACCCCAGGCACAGGCTATCCCAGCTGTTGACTTGGTTTTGATGTTGCTGGCACACTCTGAACAGGGCTGTGTGCGTGATGGCATCTGTTGTCTTTCTGCTTTTTGGCACCAAGCCAATAATACGATTTATATCACTGTGAAACTGGTAAATAAATATTAAGGGTTTTAAAATAGCTTTTACTTACACTACTCTCTTAAAGGTTCTTGCAGAACACTAATAGAGTTTCAAATAATTATTATTTATTAGCAGACACCCTTATCCAGGGCGACTTATAATTGTTACAAGATATCACATTATTTTTTTACATACAATTACATTATTTTGTACACATTATTATTTACATACAATTACCCATTTATACAGTTGGGTTTTTACTGGAGCAATCTAGGTAAAGTACCTTACTCAAGGGTACAGCAGCAGTGTCCCCAACAGGGATTGAACCCACAACCCTCCAGTCAAGAGTCCAGAGCCCTAACCACTACTCCACGCTGCTTATTCAGAGGTGTGGTCTGTATTTCTTTGTGTGTTGAATTAATTCCTAGTAGTTATTCAGTTTACCTCCAAAAATGAGTTTCCAGTGGTGACTGTCAAACTGGTACCACTGTAGCAGTCTTGGCAGTCGTCATTCACTGCTGTGTCCCAGCACGGTAGTGTATTTCAGGAGGCTGTCCATTAATAAACTCACATCAATGTACTGGTAAGTATTTCCTGCAGCATGTAAAATGTTATCAATATAACAAAAAGAGAACTATGTGAGAAAGAGGAAAGCGTGTTCTGCTTTGCTTCCTGAGTTATAATACACATTGTATTGCAGACGTCATTCACAAGGGAGGCCGTGGGACAGGTTTGCTTGTTGACCCGATGATGCCGAGGGTTGTAGCAGCTGAAACTGCTTTGGGAAATAAACATTTAGAAACACAATTCTGAAGAAGGGAACTATGCAAAAGTACATATAGCTAAACAAATAATTCCAGTAAATATGATCTTATATGTATTATCACTTTGAAGTCCCATGAAAGATACACACATTATGTTAAAGTGTATTTGATTTTTAATGGGAAGCTGTCCACAGGGAGTCTCACATTGGCTCTGGTGCTCCTGCGGGCTAGGAGTCTGCAGGGACACCTCATTGCACTTCAGCATCCCTGGTGAGCTCAAGCAGACACATGCAGGACCTTTGTTACTCACCAACATGTATGACTGCTGTATTTTCCTGCCTGTATTGTTTACAAGTAACATAGTAGCACTAATAATTGGCTATAGGTGCTTACAAGTGTCAGGATTTTATTGAGATTGTTTGCAACCACCAGGTGTGCGCCTCTGATTGTCTGAGCAGATGAAAGAAAATCCAATATAGTGTATAATTTACCTTGCCATTACCTCTACAAAGAGTAGTGAACCTAAGCCATCTTATTCACAAGCTTGCTGCAGAGTACCTATGTTAACCTTGGTCTCAGTGAACTCAAATTAACTAATTAGGGAATGGCTTTAAAATCTTTTGTTTAGTCCCAGTAGCGTGATACAGTTCCCCTTTTTGTGTCAAAGATCTAGATGCAACACGATTAAAAGCCACTTTTCTTTCAGGTACATATTCACTTCCTGTCCTGTAGGTCAGATTCACTCCTGTGGGCTAATTTCAAAAGAGAATGTGACCGACTGCAAATGATTAGATTAGGCTCTACTGTAGGAAGCAGTAGAATTGAAAAAAAAAATCTTCAGAGCAGCCTGCGGGTTCAGTGATTTTATCGTAAAAAGCAGGATTTTAAAACCCTTTTATGACTCCTTGAAGGTGAAGCACAGTATGTCTTTATATGGATTTCTTTATAAAATCTGTTTCAGATTTTGGTCTAGAAAGGGTTCTCAAATTGATGGTGCAGAGGGCTTGTGAAACCCAAACATACCCCTTTTATTACCTGCTCAGTCAAACAGAGACATCACAAGCAATCCAGTGGCCCAATCACATGGTCCACAATGTCTGCTTGTTTATTGTGTTTGGCTACAGTGTATTCTGCATCGTGCCATGAAAGTGAAAAATAATGAAATCAATATTTTTCCAATAATATAATATTTTTGGTCACTTCTATAGGGCGTCACAGCAGACCAATCACTTCAAATCCCAGCTCGAAAGAGACTGAGAATCACTGGACAGGGAGAAAGAGCCACTGCACTCTGAGCTTGGTCACAGTCTGTCACAGCTGAATAAATATATACACATCCAATTAGAAAAATCTATATACTAATGTCTGTGAATAACTATATCCATCGCCACAGATGACAAACTCTCCCGGGTTGCTGGTGACAGATTATTAATTGCGGTGGGCAGGAGAAGAGATTTGGTTCTCAGTGGTGGAGACAGTCTAACAGTCAACAAGGCTGGTCCACAGGGTGAAGAGCTGAAAGTGTGTCAGAATCACTCAAACTCTCTGTTTCTTTTAATTAGCCTTACTGTAATATATAAAACTTTGAATAGTGAAACTTTCAGTAATATATACCATATGGGTGTGCATACCAAGTTTACCACAGTCATTTTGCAGATTTCCTATTGCTATACTATGCACTAACCATAGTTTACCATGTTTTGCATGTGTTTTAATATGCTTTACCATACGCCTCTGGTCTTTAAAATGCTTACCTATGCTTTACACACTTCATTACAATTTGCTATGCTTTTTGCTATGTGAAACTTTTATAAGGGCAATATCAGATTTGCTGGAGTTTCCTATACTAATAGCAGCCTGTAGTTTGGGATGGATTCATCTTTCCTAATACAATTAGCAGACTAAAGTTTTGAGTGGAGTTAGTGTATCTTCCCTAGACCTCATTACAGGACTGCAGTGTTGAAAGGGTTTAACAAATAATGTATCTGGTGTAAGACTAGTCGTTGCCATTCAGATACGTAAATGCCATTTATGTTTGTTGGAATGGGTGATTGGTTAGAACTGCAGCGATGGACAGGGCTCTAATAGAGTTTAAAGGGTGTTATGGACTCCTTTCCTGACATGTGAGCGGCAGGTCTTCCCAGACCGTTGCTTCCCTAGTAATGTAACAATGTACTATGCTGAGACTAACCGGGGTCCCTTTGCTGTGCACTGACCCTGTGCTGTGTCTAAGGTTTCTTCTTTCTGTGTTTAAGGCAGGAAGTTGGCGAATTGATTTCAGGGTCAAAGTGCGGCTGCTACTGACTTAACAGAGCAGCGAAAAAGACTTTTATCCAAACCCATTTCAACTTTTCACCCTTGGTTTCTGAAAGTGAGCAGAGGCGGATTGAATTACACAGTAAATTTAAGATACCTTTTATTTTTATTTTGTTTCAGAGGGGTGCTAAATTAGGCTTTGGTTTCAGTCGTTCGTATTTGTCTTTGTGTTTGTAATAACCTATCCTTAATATTTCTTAATGTTTCCACCCCTGTTGTCGGTTTGTATTAATAATAATGCTGTCTCTGAGGTCTGGGTAGTAGCCATGGGTCATGGTTCACTTCTCCCATTGTGCTGTTAAATCTGCTTTAAAAACCCCACAGAAGATATTCAGTAGAAATGAGACTTCAATGCAAGCCAAATTGAGATGCATTTGGCAGTCAACAGCAGTTCTTGGCAATCGGTTCACATCGCTGCGATGTGGTGTTAAGTTATTTAATACGTTCAGCTACGGTAGGTTTTATAGTGACGTTGTCATGCAAGCATTGTCCAATGGATAGTGAAGCATACAGTTTTACAAAGCCTCTCGGACACCATCTGAGGTGTCAGCTCGCTTTTATATTTGATGGGTAATAAACACTCCATCCATGCTGAATCGGTTACTGTCGGTTAGCTGAATTATAAAAGTCATGTGGCTTCCATTGTGGTTGTTGTCCTGTAAAAAAAAAAAGAACTGTTTCACTGCCAGATTATTTTAATTTCTGTCTGTACGAATGATGACAGAACTCATAGTTTGAGATAGTGTCTTCACATTTGGTGCATGGTTGCTTTGTACAATATTCACTTTTTATTGTTGTCATCCATCAGTACGCACAGTCCTCCCTCATTATATTGTACCTCCCCCTTTATAATGCCTCCCTCACATTATTTCCCTTCTGAACCAATGTGCAGCCCCAATTCAAATTCATGCTAATATTCCCTTGTGGTCGAGTGGTTTGCAGTGCGCAGGTGTACAGGTGATGCAGGTGCTCCAACAACGACAGACACAAAGTTCACAGTTCAAAACAGTCCTTTATTTTCTTTCTTTTCAGTTGAGACCGTTAAATAATAATGCTGGCTCTACAAGTCACTTAACCTAATTGTGCTCCGTCTTTGGGTGAGGCGTAGTTGTAAGTGACTCTGCAGCTGATGCATAGTTCACACACCTAGTCTCTGTAAGTCGCCTTGGATAAAGGCGTCTGCTAAATAAACAAATAATAATAATAATAATAAACAATGTGTATTGCCAGGGTATAAACCACGGGTTCAGTCCTGAAATAATAATACAAAGATCAACACACAACACAGACACGGTCACTTCTCCTGTCAGTGAGTGCTCTGAGTGCAGGTGCGGTGCACGGTAATTACATTTACTGGAATTTAAATAAAAGGTTTATTGGAATTGAAATAACCCTCACTGTAAGAGCCAGTTTGTACTTGCCGGTGTAATGTTGGAGGAGGGCTGTACTTCTTCATTTCTAATTATTATTATTTATTTTGTATTATTATTTATTTATTTGGCAGAAGCTTTTATCCAAGGCGACTTACAGGTGTTACAGGGCAGTACAGGGTTACAATGCAAAATCAATATTTAACGACAGTATAGTTTACAGTAATTTATGCTACTACAATCACCTCTCATTATGTTTAACTGCCATTGTATTACAGAGTGTTCAACATACTGATATTACTGTGGGGAATTAAGTATGTGTAGCTGTCAAAATGTTAAGATCCAAAACTAAGTACTGTACTTTCAAACCTGTCTTGACTGTAGTCTGTTCAGTGAATAGCTTACTATTAACCCCTAAGAGACAGCAATTCATGACCCCTGTCTGCTGGATGTTGATTGCCTATCATTATATAATCAGAACATGGCAAGACGTAAAAAAATGGGATCCAGACTGGGCAGCTGACTGAGGTGTTTCAGAAACATGAAAGGGGTGAAAGGAGGCTTGCAGCTGTGTGGCTGTAGGCAAGTAGGGAGGGGCAGGGTGGGGTCCAAGTCCCATTTTGTGAAAGCAGTGCTGAAGGACAAATAGCTCTATAGTTCCAGCATGCATCATGAAAACACCCCCTCACACTTCAGTCTGGACATGAACACCGCCTGTGTGCCATTCAGTCCTGATCCTCTCTCATTGTGTGCTGTTATTAATACTATGTTTTTAATAACTGTTTTTGTACCGGGTCGTATTTGGCTGAAATCATGTTTGAGTTTGAAGCATGTCAGTCAATAGGGGAAGCAGCTGATTGGTTAATGACAGGAAGAAAAGGAGTGGGGGCAATATCACCCTCTTGGTGAAATGACCAAACAAGTGCAGCACTAACTGAAAGCATGGTTTGCAAACAGAGATTTCTTTACCCAAGTGTAGTACCGTAGTTCAAAAGGCGTCTGTGCCGCAGATGAAGGCGACTGCACCGCCATGCTACACAGAGGGGTGCTTTGTTGACATCGAGGAGGAGAGGGTCCGCCCTGCAGGATAACTACTACGGAACCCTTCGACTGCTGGGAGGCCGGGACTTTGGGAGCAACAGCAGTAGGTAGGTTTAAGGGATGTTGATCCCAAACAGTATAGAGAGGGTTGTCGTAGTGCAGTAGGTTCCTGGAATGGGACGTCTCCTTTAATGAGGCTAGCGTTCGCCGTGTGTGGAAAACCTTTATTTCTAGCTTTGTTTTTTGTTTTGTTTGCTTTATTAAATCTGACACAAGGGTTAACATGGCTGTTACCCTAGTGGCAGCGCTGTCGGCGTGTCAGCACCCTGTGCTCTGTGTCTGACTCATGATTTTCAGTGACGACCCACACACCCACACACATGAAACCCCGTTACTTGGTCCTGAAGCAAAAAGCACCACAACATAAAAGTATCGAAAGAAAAAAAATACAGAGTTTATTTCCATGAGTGCTTCATTTAAAAAGACACTACAGTGGAGTGGTGGTGGTGGTGGGGGGTTCCAGACCAAGTTATCCTCTCAGTTACTGAGCCACACATGTTGCATGAAATAGCCTATAGCATGACAATCTTATGACCACAAAAAGTAGCAAGACTAGCATCTTGGGAACTCCAGAACTTGAATGCTAAAAGGACGCACTTTCATTGGCAGAGAGGCTAGAGCAAACGGTATGTGAGAAGTAGCTGGTCTAACATTGAGTGTTTGATTGAATCTGTAATGACCCAATTTTTCAGTGTTGAATAAAGACCAGTTGTTTTCAATTTCATGTAGAATAGATGTGCTTGGATTAGTTCTAAATAATATGCAGAATTGTGTCAGTATATGTATAACATAATTATGAATTCATATTTATAAAATATGCATTACAAAGGGGTCCAAGGATATCTGGTTATTACAATTACATGCTACATTGTTCATTACTTTGAACAGTTTAATGATACATATATTTAATGAGTGCAGTGGAGCTGGGTTCCAATGATCTAGAATCTCTGCTATGTATAAGTTCAAGTAGGAATAGAGACAGTTAGCTTGGGCCTGGAATCCCTAATTCCAGTAAGACAGGGTCCATTTGCAGAGGTGAAGTCTTTTTAAAACTGAAGATGTCATCTGCCTCAATACTTTAAGTGGTGGCCATGTACTGTTATTTATTAATATTTTAATGTTACTGTATACATGAACATGAATACCTTTATTAAATAAAAGTCTGGGTCATAAGTACAGACAGCCATGCTATGTATCTTTATTGAACCATGTAAGATTTGTGCCACTTTTCTCAACGGATCAGAATCTGCTCAACACTCTTGTTTCCCCTACTTCTTCACATTGATCCTGCGATTACATTCTGGGCTATGGTGTTATTTATTCAAAATCAACATTGACTGCTAGTCAGGGGAGTCACTTTATAACACCTACATATTCCAAACATTACATTTCTTACCTGATTAATATCCTATTATGTGTCCTCTGTATCATTCACTTTTGTTGCTTGTGTTTAGATTAGCCTTGCGTACTAGTTAACCCTAACCAAGGAAAGGAGATACTTCTTCACACAGAGAGTGTGTGGGTATGGAATGGGTTACCTAGTCATGTTGTTGACACTGTGTCAGTTGTTTTGAGATCAATCAGGTACTAGGAACCGGACGAGCATAGATGGGCTGAACGTCCTCCTCTCATTCGTAGATTTATTGTTCTTATTCCAGTAAAAAACGGTTAGTACGCACAGCAAATTAAACATGGAGATTACAAATAATAGGATATTGAAAAGGAAGTAATCTATTGTTTATAAGCCACCTCACACACAATTCATCCATTTGGATAGAGGCTTGTGTTTAAGTGTTTACAACATGCCGTATTGTTCTGTGATTGCTTGATGTAACAGCTACCAGTTACCCAGTCGCATCTCATTTATCACCCCGCTAACAATAAAGCAGATTGGAGCTGTTCTTCATTGAGCCCTGTGCACAGGACCCTGCTTTGTGCACTGCTTAGCGACAGCCAACACAGGCTTAATAAAGAGTAGTACGGAGATATGAACCGCTGCTGCCCCTGAAATACAGCATCGGGACACTATGTCTAATAATACATCATTTCAAACATATCAGTGGGAAACCCTGTTACTGTTCATTCTTCTTGTTTTAGTACATGGGGTTGTACCTTTAAATCCTGCTCTGCTATGCAGCTAATATAAATCAGCTGGTTTTGGTATGTAAATTACAAATAGGGTTACACTGAAATATAGCCTCAGGCTACAGGGATAATGGAAAAAAAATAAAAATAGCCAATATAATTATGTTGTGTTTGGAAATGGATTTTATCTATTTATGTTTTTTATTAGATTTTCTGTATAATGTATTGATGTTTTAAATGAAAATGTGCAATATGAAGCACATGGTTGTGGTCTGTCTTTCGTGTGATTAATTTGTCTTGTGTAAAACAATTATGTTATATATATATATATATATATAGTATGCCTGTTTCAGTCTTAAAGGGCAAAACAGCAGCCCTGACAAGCTTGAGTAGAGGACTAATAAAAGCTTGGCAGCTGCTTTCATGCACAAGATTACATTTCCACCCCAAATGAAAGAATTGGAGGCGGTTATCATTGCCTTCTGAACTATTTAAACCTTAAACTCGACAGCTCAAATCTCAGTTAGGAAGACTGTGTGTATCCGAGAACAATGAAGAATTAGGGCTGCCCGTCTGTATGCCACACTTACGTTTCTGCATACACTGTAGAAGTGCTTATCCAATAGGGAGGCGTCAATCTGTATGTCAGGTTACTGTACATTTCTATATGCGTGAACGTGGTACCCTGGAGCACCCTGTGCAAATCTGCCATCTTTATCATAATGCAAGATCTATTTTAACACTAAGATTGGATTTATGTCTACAGTTCACATGACGTTCCACAAGTAAGCTTCCATTGTTGTGACAAATGATTATTACACATCTGAGTGTGTACAAAAAGGAGTTTTTGAAAACTGTAAATCCCTTGTTTAAACATGATGTTAAACGAATGAGAGACCAGGGAACAATGCTACCCCGGGGTACTGCATATTGTCTCATATGTCATGGTCATCAGCTTTTTTACCATACTGATGTCTTTCATTGATTTATTTGTGTTAATTTAAGCTGTGGCGGTGGAGGTAATTACTGAAATAACTGTTATAAACAGGGGTTCAATTGTGCAGGATCGCACTGGATCCCAGATCCGGTACCATTTGGTTTACAAATGAAACTCTGGGTATAATGTGGTGGAGCAATATGAAATATACAAACATAGGCCTACTTATAACATTGTTTCTCCTCCTCAGCTAGATGCTGCCTTCTGTCTGAGACCTAGATCTGGACTGCAGTAGTTATTGGTGTGCTGCTGGCATTTGAATAACTCATGCTTTAAGTAGAGCTGCCAACCACTGCATATAAAAAGAGAGACATTTTATTGTCTTTTGGTTGGAATTAGTGTTTCCCACATTATTTTCTTATCCAAAGCAACACGGTGGGGACATTTCCATATGCCATATTAAATGTAATAAATAGTTTATGGCACTTGGTGAGAATGATGGACTGTCTCACCTATAGAAGGATGTCACAGTGAATTACTGTGCTGGGAATTAGCCTAGTGGCTTATCAGGCATGTGAGAGATTTTAAACCCTGTTCTGGGCTTCATTAACTCACTAAATAAAAAAAAAAATACATGCAGGCTGCTTGTAAAATCTCTTGGGGAATGAGTAGTGATGCAGAGTAGCAGTGTTGGTCACACAGCACTGGAATGTGGTACAGTACAGTAGGTAGAATTGCCACGCTTCCACTGGGGCCCATAGGGGGCACTGTTTTCCCTTACTTCAGAGGCTTCAGTCCACGTGCTGTTTAATGCGATTGCCGTTTCTTTAATTACAGCACCCATTCTTGGCAGAATATTGTAAACGGCTTATCAGAGCGTCTTTCCTGCAAGGGCCTTGTGGAGTTCTTGATGTTCTGTGATAAGCTCCTAAGCTGTAGTGACACTGTTTGTGTTGGCATTATAAAGGAGTGTGAGGGTTATTCATTCCTCCAGTCAGCATGCTGTCTGTGCTTGACATGACTAGCATGGGAGTGGTCTAAGAAGTGCATTCTGTACTGCACAGTCTAAGTAATGCAACTGAGTAGCTCCATGTAACTTTGCATTCTCTTGCCTTTTTATGACATTTGCAATATTTCTGAGTGGTTGTTAATGCAATACTCAATGCATGTTTTTGTCTGTGTTCAAAGTTCTTGAGTTCAGGAGGTGCTTTTCAGTCCCAGTGCAATACACGTATATAACAGGCTGGATCAGCCATAGTGTCTTGTTAGAACTCAGAGCCAGCTCCATCTAGTGATCAGCTATTTGGGATCAAGTGTACTGTACACAGCTGAGCACTAGATGGCGCTGACGCTATTTGAAGACACTTTGGCTGATCTTGCCTACGTTGCACATGTTTATGGCAGACGACCAGAACTGAAGAGCAGCTCCCGGTACAAGCACCTTATCTGAGTAACTACATAATAACCAAGCAGAATGATTGATTGTAAAAATCATACAAAGGCTAAGGGATATTTATAAAAATGATGAAAATGTATTTTGAAGCTACTTTAGAAAATTAGGGGCAAACCACCTATGGCTCACAGTGTTAAATATGACATGGAGTTTCTTTTCTCTAACCCCACTGCTGTTTAGTCATCCACACAAAAAAACATTCCATAGTAAGATATATTGAAGAACTTCAAAGTAAATTCGGTAAATGTTTTCACTGTCCTCGTGTCCAGTTTTATTTAAGTACTACGGTATATGAAAGCAATAACACACGACAGGTAGTTCACAATCCGCATGCCCAGGGGTGTGTCATTAAACAGCCTAGCCCTGCAGATTGTGGACCGTATGTGAACACTGTGGAGTGTGTTATTGCTCTTATACAATGACACCCCAAAGCATGACTGTATGACTAAGAAATACTTGGTACGTGGATGTAATTATACTGAAGAATATCCCACTGAATTACACTTCCAGTGGTGCACATGCACCGAATGGGAATACGCTGAACTACACTGCCACTTCAGTTTTATTGAAATCGTAATTACCTTGACAAATTTGCTCGTGAATGTCATACGCATTGAGGAAACCGTATAAAGTATGAATAAAAAATGAATTTCCCTTGAACTTAATATAATTTAAATAGTACTGCTATACTTTAAGCATTCAATTGTCATTCCTCCGCCACCACAGGAGAATCCTAGCGGCACCCTTCACTATGACCTGGAACCTAAGATGGCTATGGTGACTTTCCAGATCTTTTTTTCCCTTACTGTATCAATCACAGATGCCCTTCCTCTTACATTCCCTTCTAAACGTTTACCTGGTCATTTTGCAGATTCCCCATGCTTTTCGTATGGTTTTACAGTGGATTTGATTTGCCATGTTTTTAATATGCTTACCATTCCTCCCTGGGCTTCACTATACTTACCTATGCCTTACCATGCCTTCATTATGCTTTACTGTGGAGATGCTTTCACTATGGTCAACTTTTCCAGGGTGATTCCCCCAGGGATGCTGTGTTTTTGTTCACAAATAACCCATTTCTGGTTAGGGGGTTTAATTGTGTACTAACTCACACACTATTCACCTACATTCCTATATGGAGTAGGCAGCTATTTACTGTATACCATATTCCTGACATACAAAGTAATTGCAAAACACGCTGTGCTTTTAAGGGCTTGTGATTCACTATTTCTGTTTTCAGATTTCTCTTTAATCATTTAGATATTTTTTATTCAATTTGGACCAACTCCTGTAGGAATGTAACTTCCCCATTAGATATAAATGACATGTAGAACATTAATAAATAGTTTTAGTCAAACTGTATTTACCTCAACTATTTGTTAGTAGTCGTTTTACCCTCTTTGGAACACTAAAGTTATAAAGTGTTACATCCATAACTATTAAACGCCCTATAGTGCTACATTTAGAAATAGTAAAAGGAACTTTGAAGACATTGAAAAAGGACTTCTGGTCGAATCCTTTGTCGTTGAATTTAAGTTTCTTTTAGTATTTCTAAAGAAATAATACAAGCTAATTAACTGGGGAATCAGGAGTATCGGGTGAGTTTGTATTTAATCCAGATTCATCTCTATCTCGTATTAACCTATTTGATCTGTGCGTAGAAATAACTGTAATTAGGACTAAACACCTGCAGCCCTGGAGATAATCCTGAATGTGTGACCATCTCTCCATCGGACTGCGGCGACTGCTTGATGAATGAGAATCCTGCTGGTCTCTGTGCCTCTCTGACACCTCAGCTCTGGAACTGAGGTGAAGAGAGCAGTGTCTGCACTGCCCCCACACCCACCCCTCCTCTAAACAGATAAGCGTATCACCATCCATTTTCACCAGCGCATCACCCTTCTGCTTTGTATAGCCTGCAAATAGTATTTGTTTCTTTACAACATGCATAAATAAATTCAGGATTTGGTGGGTGGCTGATGTTTTTGGTTAAGAGAACGACCCCCGTACCATAACAGAAGCTAGCAAAGGGTTCTTGCCGTTTTTGTTCTCAAGCAGATTTATGTACAGTGAGATGCGTAACACATCCTAGGTGAAGGGGTGTATCCCTACCAGAAAACAGTATGCCTACTGTGTTGTCAAGATGTGAGTAATGCACATGTCTGCGTCCCCCATTGCTCTCAGACACAGTTTCCATGACTGGTAACACCTGGAGAACCCCCTATGTAAAAGCTGTAGCTATTTCAGCTTGCGGAGTCCACCTTTCTCCTGTTTCTTCTACATCAGTATGCTCTTACAGAATTGTGTTGGCATTATTTTTTGCTGCGACTCTTAATACATACTAGGAATTGGAAAACCAATTTCTACTAGATACACAGTATAGAGCACACAGGTATATTTGATTCCAGACCAACAACAGCCTTCTTGTGTGTTAGCCAGCCTGACCTCCGTTTCAGATACAGTAAGACCATAAGAAACATTACGAATGAGAGCAGGCTATTCGGCCCATCAGTGCTTGTTCTTTTCACAATAGCTAACTGATCCCAGAACTACATCCAGATGTCTTTTGAAGTGTCCTACTAAATCAGCAGCAGCATCAACATGGCTTGGCAGCCCATTCCATACTCCCACCCCTTTCATATGAAAAAGTCTGGATTCAGTCTCTACTCAACTGTTCTGTGGTCCTGGTCTTTGAAATGGTGACATTTTTACAAACCCTTGTTTTTTGTTTTTTATTAAAGGGTTTTACCTCATCTAATACATAAGAACATAACAACATTTATGAACGAGAGGAGGTCATTTGGCCCATCTAATGTCGTCCGGTTCCAAGTAACTGATTGATGTCAGAACTTTGTCTAATTGGGTCTTTAAGTATCCAAGTGATTCTGCCTCAACAACATGGCAAGGTAGCCCATTCCATACCCTCCCCACTCTCTGTGTGAAGACGTGTCGCCTATCCTCTGTCCTATGTCTAGCTCCACTTAATTTCCAGCTGTGTCTTCTGATCCTGGTTTCTGTAATGGTTTGTTTAACCATGTCAACTCATTTTACAATGTTAAAGACTTCAATCAGGTCCCCCTGATTCTTCTTTGTTCCAAGCTAAATAGATTCCGTTCTTTCAGCCTATCTTCGTAGCTTCTTTGGACTCTCTCCATGATCACAATGTCCCTTCAGTTCTGTGGTGACCAGAGCAGGACACAGAACTCTAGGTGCGGTCTCAGCAGTACAGTCATAAATTACAGCACACAATTATAATAGTGTTTTATGAACCTCAGGTTTTATACGCCATGCGGTAGATCATTTCCTGTATGTTTAACTTATTACAACACACCTGTCATAGTTCTACACCATTAAACGTGGAACTAATAATGAAGTATCATTCAAGCTTCTTTTATATTACAGTACTACTCATATTTCCATGTATGCATTTTACTGTTCTACTGTCTATTCTAATGATCTAACCAGTGACAGGTTCAATTAACTCCCCTGTAATAACTAGAAATATCTAAATATCCTGGTGTTCACGTCTAATTATAATAAATACACACTTCATCAGGAAAACACAATTATAGTTTCATTATACGCTATTAATATGCAGATTATTGATCACCTTGTTTAATATTTCAGGTGATAAATGATTACCTGTGTTCTTAAACACTGATATTTAATGATCATATAATTAATATACCAATGGAAAAAACGTTCGATTAAATGTATATAAGTTATTTGTGAAATATCAGTTATGAACTTAGTCTACTATAATTTATAAATACTTTTGAACCAAATATATATTATGAAAACTGAAATCTCTTTGTAGGGGGTTCTTAACATGAGGCAGGTGAGGTAACAACGCTGCTGGGATTTAGATGAACAGAAACATTGAAATAAGGCTTTATGGGGCAGTGCTATGCCTCTCAACACTGTCAGGATCAATGAAAACATTAAGATATGGTGTGAAGAGCTTGCTGTTAGAGCTGCATTATCAGTCTTAATAACATCACCCTAATACCGGTGATGTTAAGACCATTAGAATAGAGCCTTCTTCCATGAAAATCGCTTATATTATGCCCCAGGTATGCTTTGTTTTTGTTCACACTTATGTCTGTTTTTGTTTTGTTTGATTTAGCACCTGCTCGAGATGCTTGATGATTTACTCAGAATAAAAACAGCTTGCAGGCAGCTGATATTTCTGATCCATTTTTTATGCAGAAAGCCTTTCTCATTTGTTTAAAGACACAAAGCAGTGTTCCAACCCTGATAAAACATGGCGGAGGCAGCCACAAATCTAGAAAAAAAAAAAATGACAAGAAAAAAACAAGTACTCCATCCCGCTTTCTGCAATGCATTCAATCATGCTGTTTTAATGTGGCTGCTCACAGTGCGCTCAGCTGAAAGAATTTGAGAAAACACTGCACTTCCACACTCACTCACTTCTACATATAACCCCAGTAGTCGTTAAGTGATATAATTATCTTTATAGATAGAAATATACATTTGACATGTTGACAGTGACAAATTTGACATTTGACAAATTATCTCAATGGTTGACCTCTTAAACCAGTAGTTTTTGGTCAGAGGCACAATTAGGTATCTGTCATAAGGTCAAGGGCAGAGATTGAGAGGACAGAGTACTAAATTGAAATGCCTTCAGTTCCCCAACCAATACATCAGTATTACAGTATTGCAGACTGTGTCATGTCATCAAAGGACAAGCCTAGGAGACAGAGAGTGGTGAGGGATGGAATGGGTTACCTAGCCATGGTGTTGGTGCTGAATCACTGGGCTCCTTTAAGAACCAATTTGACTACGCTTTGAGATAATCTGCTATTAGGAACCAGGCGACCATAGCTGAGTTGAATGACCTCCTTTCGTTTGTAAATGTACCTGTTTTCTTAGGTTCAATTGTTTTAACTGCATTATAAATGGGAAGACTTGGGTTCTGGGCAGATAAACCTCAGTTTTAACAGAAGATCATGACCTCTGAGGTACATATAGATATCAAAAATTCAAAAACAATTACAGTTATGCTAAATGCTGGGATACACAGTGTATTTAATTGTTGACACTGGTAATATCGTATTATGTGTGTTCTGTATGAGGAAAATGCAGGTGGTGCATGCGTTCTGTATTGTAAGGTAAATGTAGGTGCTACATAGTTGGGAGTCTGTTTTAAGAAATAAAGCATGTTGAAAGCCTTCACCCCACTGCCTAAATCTATTGAGGATTATTTTTTCCAAGGCTGGTTGAAGGATGAGAATGCATTTTTCTTCAGATGTCTTCCGGCTTTAGATATTCCTGCTTTGATGGAATAACTACCAGGGGAAAGGGTAAACTAACAGCCAGTCCCATCAGTTGAATAGAATACAGTAGTATAATAATTAGGCTTTCAAGTAGATACTATTGTAGTTCCTTGTGTAACACTTGCTGGTTTAGTTAATTGGCATATACATCAACATATTTACTGGTTTAATGAGTCTTGCATTACATATGGTTTTGTAAAGATTACAAACATTAAGCCTTTTTTAATCCACACCCGATGTATATGAATTGCTTTAAAAAGAGTTCAAATAATCATTGAACCGATCTTCTCATTGAAGCACAACATATGATGCTGGTTCCAAACACAGCTCTTCCTGCTGCTTCAGAGATTCACATATTTTACATCTAATGTGTGGTATCAGGTGTAGAATGAGTCTTAAAGCCTCCAAGGAATTTCTGATAGGAGTGAAGCTCCTCGGTTTAGTATTTTTTTTTAAATAAAAGATTTACTGGCAAGTAAATCTCACTGTGACCAGGTTCTGGTTTCCAGTACTATTCTAGACAGGTGCTTGCAAATTTGTCTTTTGAGCCAGTCATTAATACATGTGTTTATATGCACGAACATGGTTATTTTTGCCTCCATATACATTTGGAGCAGTGTTTGTTTGAATATTTAATTGTATAAGGAAAAGCAATATTGAATATGAAATACATTGGCTTACACTGTACTCGAACCTTCCCCTATACTCCCTATATTCATCTCACACTACGAGAAGCCTCTGACAGCAGGGTTTGCGCTCCTGTAGCCACAGATCACTGGGGGTTGCGGAACAATAGCAGAATTTGTTTCACATTTTTGTCTCGCACAGCACACCTGTTTGGCTTGACAGTTCGGTTCATTACTCATGCTATGTTTAGGCTGGCCAGGTCTGGATTTTTTTCCCTTTCTTTTTCTATTACAATATCATGTTCCACAATGTTTTGGATGTCTGGTTAGCTCTCTGCTCTCCCTCTTGCTCTTACCACTAATATGGCACCCAGCTATCACACCATAGGTATTACTAGTTCATACATTAGCATGAACATGTTAGACGTTTATAATATAATGTATATATTTAAAAACATGTGCAGAACAGATAATGTGTACATTGTATGACAATTGATTTCATATTCAATGTTTAATTTCCATGTACAATACAATCATGTAAACACACATACACAAAAACATGCTAAAGTGATTTAAATAACAGTGATGGAGGGCTTCTCAAGATGGCGTTCCTGACTGGTTCCCAATATGTGAACATGTTTAATCCTCAAGTTTAAGCGTTAATGAAATATAGCAGCCTGACATCATACCTCTCTCAAAGCTCTCTCCTTCAAGACATGGCTCCTTAAACCGGCTTCCATAAGTCCTTTTCAAATAAGCAACATCTGAAGTGATCTGTGCTTTAGAAGATCCATGTCAGGGGAGTTTCAACACTTTCTCCAAGACGCTGTGTATGTATGAAAGCAAGAGTGAGTAATGTGTGTGGGTAATGTCTGATTAAAGTTGAATCCCAAACTAGAGAAAACAGTATTGGACCCAGCACACATGTACCTGGTGCTCAGAACACAAATGAACTCCATTTCAGCAAGTATAATGTATGCACTTCTAGAGAGTGGAAGTGAGCAGGCACTGGGGCAAGGGGAGGGGAGAAATGTTTTTAAAAAGTTGAGGTTTGTTTTTGGTATTTTGCTTTTGTAGGATGGCCTGACTAAAATGCCAACCTGTGCAATTGTCACAGTACAACTTCATGTGTGTGAGCAGTCATTATCTTAATGGCAGAAACGAACACGACTTTTGAATCTTGAAACTCGAATTAAACAGCAGCTTGGATTATAAAAGCATTACTATCCTATGCAGTGGTCGTCACCTGCAGACAGCTGACCTTTTCATGTAACTGATGTCATGGTCAGTTATCTTGCAGATAATGACAACAGTGCCAGGCTGGAGAGAGAAAAATCAGTTCTGTTTGAATAAGTTTTCTCATCGGGGATTTCATTTAAAAATCTAATCTAGTTTGAATATTTTAAGAGACGTTTAAAAGCCAGGCTTTGTAAGATGCTGAAACAAAGCCTTGGAGCTCAGGATCAGCGATTTTAAAGACAGGCAGACAACTGTGAGGGTTTTACCATAATAAATACTCTCACAATAGAGCACTGATCGTACTTGTGCCATGCCCCAGCCATTATCTCGTAAGAGGAGATTGACAGGGCACACCTCCATAATGATTTGGATGCTCTTTACAGTTTTATGTTTTGCTTGATAAGTAGTTGTCTTGTTTAAGAAAAATAAGCTCTGACTTGATATTACAATATCCAGAATGTGCAATAACACATACTGTTAGCCTGTCAAGAGTTACAGAACCCCGTGCAAGGTTTGCAAGAAACTCATGACGTAACCTTTGCTGTGTCCTGTGCTGTCCGTAACGCAGCATTAGATTTTAAACATGTTGCCGACTCTGAATAGGGTAATACATTTTGCAGCATATCCAGATCCCTCCAAAACAATACTGCTTCCCACAGTACTCATTTCAATCAGAGCACCAGCATTGTTGCAGGAGGGAGCATGAACTGGATACACTGTGATGATTAGGAGAAATCTTCTCTTACACCTATTTATTTTTTGTTGTGTTAGTCCACTTTTCAGTGGTCATTAGGGTTCTTGTTACACCTGAAGATGTGCTGAAATTATGATATTATTACATCACTGACAAGAACACAATCAGGATTGTGACACTGGGCTGTATTTTCAATTTTTTCTTGTTAAGTTGTGTTACAAATTGCCATTTATTTAGGTAAAAAAATGTAGTGAAAACTGTACACTTGTTATAAAGTCAGACAATCCCAATATAAAATATTTGGTTTTAGTCATATTCATTCTCAGACATAAAACTTAAATAAAGGCTTGACTGTGACATCATATTTTGCTGGCAGTGCAAGAAAACCTGGTTCTTGTTCACGTAGGTTGTGAGTTATGATAAGCATGTAAACTCTCAAGTGCACCATGCTCCTCGTATGTAACACACATCATGCCTCTAGCACTCCACAATGCTTCGAAAATGTGTAAAAGGTGTGTAACATTTTCCGAAAAATACGGTGTAGCGCCATTTTTGACCTTAATAAAATACGTCATGCCACATCGTTATAGCACAGCGGAAAATAGGGCCCAATGTATCATACTAAATATTGTTTAAAAAATGTGCTTTCTGTTCCCTAATCACTTCCTGTGTTGTAGTAGTCCATTTACATTACTGCAATCAGACCATGTGGTTTACAGCACAGGTATCAGGATACAGCAATGAATCTAAAAAAAAAAACATAAAGTGAAGGACCAAAAGATTCACTACACATTAAAAAGAAACCAGTAATAATATTAATAAAGACATAATCACATACAGGTCTGGTGAGGAATTTGGTAATAAACCGAATTGCTGTTATATGGACATGTAGTAAAGAAAAATAAAGAATATATAATAAATCTAGTGAGTTTTGATGCATTCAGCATCAATGTTGTAAAGGTCTCAACAGAGACCTTGTGAGACCTTTATGCTTCTGAAGTTTTCCCATTAATATTCAATGTGCACTAAATCCCTCTGGATTTATGTCACCGCTGTAGTGAGCTTTATTATTTTGATTGTCCAGGTATGGGAAATGCTGAAACATATGTGTGAGAATGTGGTTAGCGAAAGTGAAGATATTGCAATGTAAAGATTTGCTTTAAGAAAAAAAGAGTCAATGAGAAACACAGCCTTTACTACATGTGACAGTAAAGTCCCACTTGAGTAGTTTATAGATTCAGCTTTCAAACAAGGGCCCTGTTCAAGTTGAATTGATGAATCTTAATTAACTGTCAATATAAACGCAATGGGAAATCATGTGTTAGTTAATACTTAATTACATTTGAATGTCTGATGTTATAAAGTAATTACTGATTGTAGCTTTTCAATTTGTAATAACTAATTTGATATATCGTACGTTAATATTGGCTGTTAAACATGACTTGTGCTGCCTGGAGCTGGTTGAAATGTTGTTTTCTCGCATGTTTTTTTTTTTTTTTTTTAATGAAAAAAGCATTGTGATTGGTGTTCACTAAATAAACCAATTGCAGCGTTTTCAAAAGTGACCATCAAAGTGTTTTCTCTGAATAATGATAACATGGTGCTACCCGTTTCTCTGCTACTCCACAATCTCCCTAGATTTTCACATAGTTATTTACTTTGAAAAAATGTGTATGGGATAAATAAATATCGTAATGGGCTAGCGGGGAGAGATAAGTTTGAAAAACTAAAACCTCTGTTTCGCTATTCTGTTGTAATACATTTTTTGTAATATTTATTTAAACTTATGAGCCTTTTATACCTTTACCTTACAAAGAACGTGAATCACCTGACTGTATTTCAATTTGTTAGCAGGGAGTATTTTGATCCACTGCTTTGAGATAAAAAAATAGGGCCATTCATTATTTTCACATGCTTTATGTTTTACAAAGGTTATATGAAGGATTAGTAAGGTTTCCTTGGGGTTTGGTTGGGTAATGTACAGTGTTTTTTTCAGTCAGTTATAGAGCTAAAACTAAACAAAAAGATGGACAATGATATTTCCCAATGGTAAATCATTAGAGCTGATGAGAGCCAGCTGGTCTGTGAGAGGGCTTCTAAACAATTGGCCACACAAGCCTCCCTCCCCAGTATAGTTACCTCAGGACAATGTCGTTTCCAGTGTCCACTGTTTATATCAAATACCTGCAATCACTGATTGTAAAAGCAAGACGTGACCTTGCCTTGTGTTCTCCCCACTGCCACACCTACCTCTCATTACCTCGTGTGCACAAGACATGGCAGAGATAGAACAAGCAGATGTGTTAAAATCCCTTGACTCAGAAGGTATTAGAATTTCACTCTCTATTAAAGTGACTCTGCTTGTTAAAGTGTGTCATGTCACTGGAACGGTTTTCTGTTAGAATTAACATATACAGTGTATCTGACATAACATGACATGTAGAATCTGTTGTAATTGCATAATTCAGGGTCACATATATTAGCTGTTTATTGCATGTTTACAGACTGCCTTTGGAATTCTGGTTGAATTGTATTTTTATTAATGTAATTTGGCCTTTGCGACTGTTGGGGCCTGTGTTTTATAACCATAGTTTTGTTCTGTACAGCCTTCAGACTTTTAATAAGCTCTTTAAAACTCCAGATGTGTTGTTGTAGTTGGTGTACTTGTTGTATCACCTGTTTGTGTAGGACTAGGTGGTCTGTAATGTTTTACTGTGGTAGGTTGGCTTGCTTTGCCCAGAATAATTTAAATTCATCCAGTAAGGCGTATAATTGGCAGAGTCAGCAGCATGTGGCAATTATCAGCATATCCAAGCAGATGCAACCCTGCAAAGCAGTATTTCTTTCTGAGTGATGGTGGGCCTATCCATTGATCCAAAGGGGTCAGGGACTGATGTGACCCGCCTCTTTAACCTACACAATTATCGAATCTCAATCCATTTGAGTCCCTTTGGGATGAGGCCCCTCACAGTATGCACTGAACAGATGGGGGTGCAAGACCCCTGATGTTTTTACTCACTGTCTTATGGGTTATATTTGATACATCCGGTGGTGCTTCTGTTTCCTTCAGCATTAAACTGAAAAGATTCTCGGGCTCCTTCTTTACAATGCTGTAGTTGAAATACAGCCCCGATGAAAGCTAGTATTTATCTTTACCAACAAGACTGAGAGGGTGAAGTGACGGCCAAAATTGACAGTGATATCTGTTACAACACCAATATTTAATATGAAAGTTGTTTCACTTTTAATGGAACTAGCATGCGGTAGTGCAAAAATGTTTTGTTGCATTCCAATGTTTTCCATGTGTATCGTATGCTATGTAGACTCATTTGTTTATTATGATTACAACTTTGCATCTATTTTAAATGTGAGCACCATCTTTAAACAGTATACTCTTTTAGTACGTCTTGCATCACGCTGAAGACCAGTGTTGTTTAAACAGGGCTCACAGTTAAAAATGTAGGAAGTAGGAAAAATGACCTTACAATGAGCAAAATTGCACAAGTAGGCCTACTTGGATTTGGTACACCTGGAGGAAAACAGACCCTCATCCTTTCAGAAACACTGTTCGGCTTTTAATTAAATTTAATGAAAGGGCATTATGGGAAAACAAGAACCCACCGCCTTATAACCTGTTCTGCTCTATAAGTGATGTATTTTTAATGAGAGATTCATTCCATTCATCTTTTATAAAGCATACTTATTGACTGGATTTCACCAGTAACTGGGAAGACAGACTGAGAGCAGCCTGTGTTATTGTCTCTTCCAGAGTGAAGCGCACACCCCTGAAATTGCAGGCTTCATGTTCCACTGTGTGAAGTCTAACTCGGGAGTGTAAAATACTGTTATTCTGTAGAAGTGGTGTCAAGAGTTAATGGAAACATTCAATGGCAGACACATGCAAATTAAATTTAAAAAAAAATCCTCGCCAGTCTGTGTAGCGAGTTACAGATTTTAAAAAGATGGCAAAAAAAGACGACAAAAAAACAACACACAACTCAAACATTATCAAAAACGACAATGAAGAAATAAGCTACAAAAGGCAATAAAAACGAGTTTATTTAGAGTGGCTTATTTTAAAAGGGTTCTCAAATGTGTTCTGCGGTCAGCATTAATAATTTAACTGACAATATAAAATGAAGGTAAGTAAAAATCTTAATAAAAAAGCTTAAAGCTAAATCAAATAATGATGACTACTAGCACTGTTTACAAAGAGAAGATGTTTTAATAACAAGCTGTTGCAAAGTGGTTTGTAGTGTGCAGGTGTAGAGGTGATGCTGTGCTCCAACAATAACACTCAGACCGGTGCAAACAGTTCTTTTATTTTTCTTTTTCCCGGTTTTGCAACGTTCATCTACACAGCAATGTGTAGGTTGCACAGCTGGGTTTCAGTCCCGAAACAATAATAAACATAGGCAATGTCCAGGCACGGCTCCACGCCCTTTCGCGGTGCTTCCGTGCTGGTGGCGAATACACAGTGATTAGTGGCTTGGTGCAGTAGTTGTAATCTGGGTTTTAATGCTGGCTTGACAGCGACAGATAAACAATTATAAACACAAACAAATGACAGCACTCACGGTTATCTTATCTCTGTACTCCTTTTACAGGTCCGTCCGTAACCATAACAAAGGAACAGATTGCTTGGCCACATCCCCTGAAATACCCTTAGTCACGCCTCCTTCGGTGGCGAGTCCAATCACGTATCCACCAATCCGTGACTGACACATCGCCTACTGCATTAAGGCTTCTTGTTGTGGCTCCGCCCCTTTCTGGATGGCCGACTTCCAACTGACCCTGGAATGAACTGTCAAACCATCCAGTCCGGGGCACACTGTTTGTGTTATACCATGCCCTCACAGGTCAGGAGGAGACTGTTGACTAGGATTCATTCGCTCTCTGTAACACATGTATTAGTAATAAATCCATGCGTTTGCATACCATGTACATGCCGATACATACTGTAACTCATGCCCCACATATGGTAAAAAGTCATGGTAAAGATGCCCAATTGATGACCCTTTGAACTAAGTCTTCTCCATGTGGGGAATGACCTAGACTAATAAGGTTTAAAGCTTGTTTCATTTCCATCAAAAGATAAATAATTGCAGTTCTTTGACGTCAGGGGTCGAGCCACTCCTCTTGGTCTAATTGAGTAGGAATGACACACAGCATGTGACAGCATTCTGAAACTCAGATTAGGAGTGCTACAATAATATCTTAACTATTCTTGTACATCTTCCGTTTTTCTGCAAAAATCTGAATTTACAGTTTTGTTTTTGCTCTGGTGGTTCACAGCATCCCCAAGTCACTAGAAGCGGTCCGAGGCGACACAATAAAAACAAGTGAAACCACAAGTGGCAATGGGTTGACCACTCCATTGTCAATTCAAGGCTTAATGAGCATAATTAAATGATTAAGTACTTCAGGGCCTGGTCAATGGGGTTAAATGGTTCCTGGCCTGGAAGTACAGAGGTTGCTACCCGTGCACTACACACCAGAGCTAGAAAGAAAGCACAGAGGCAGGACCATAATCCCTTGCAATTCAGAATCTAGCCACCCCAAACTGGCAGCCTTCTTTGCCTTATTTGAGTGTCTGTTTCTTTTCAGATAACAGAGGGATGTTGAACTTATACTTTTACAGATATATAAGTTTTACATTATGGGATTTCAATGGATATACTGTACCTTCAGGTGACTTTAAAAAAGGGGTGTGACAGGGTGGCTGAGTCGTGACGTCAGGCCAGATGCAGGAGCCAAACAAAACTGACACCAGTACTGCAGTTAAAGGCGCTTGCGCCGTTTTATTTAAACACAAAAATAAATAAAGAGGTTTTAACATAAAACACTTGCTCACAGAGCAAAATAAAAATGTTAAACAAAAATAATCACAAACACAAAACAACACAGGTCAGGCTGGGCAGTAGCCTTCACTGTTCCTGTATTACGTTTCGTTTTGTCTCTCGCTCCTCTCGCTCTATCCGCTCCTAACACACCCACCCCGAGGGTAGAGAGCTGCAGGCTTTTATGCAGGTGACCATCTCCCGATTTAGCAACAAATTAATCACTTAATTAATTTGGGAGATGGCCACCTTCTGCACAAGGTTTTATAATAGTGGATGGGGCTTCCCAACCACACTACCAAACAGTATGAAATAAAACAAACAAACATTCGCTACACCGTCACTAAACAAAACAATAACACAACCCACGGCCGCCATGTATACTTTAACAAATACAACAATAATAATAATAATAATAATAATAATAATAATAATAATAATAATAATAATAATATTTTTATAGATGATCTCTATTCATTTGTAATTAAAAAAAAAACAAAAAAACATTACTGTTGAAATGGAAACTAGGAACTGGACAAGCATTGGTGGACCAATTGATCTCCTCGTTCATAGCATTCCTGTCTAAATCCAGAACTATCTCATTAGATTATCTACATTAAAATCACGAAACGAAAGGTCATTTTTAACAATTCAAGGTGGAGGTTGCAGTCTATTTATAAGGAATGAACCAATTAGCCAAACCAATTAATTACACAAACTGCAGGAGTTTTGGCTTGCTGTTATGGTGGCTTTTGATGGCATGAGTTAATCAGTTGTGCATTTCATGGTTAGAAATACATTGTCTTTTCAGTGATGAGATTCAGATGATTTCATTGGGGTTTGTAGCTGTGAAGCATCAACTGAGTCCACAGTTCTTTTGTACAGCAATCCATTTGCTATGTACGTTCTGATAAAACAACAGAGCTAAATACCAGCTCTATTTAACTAGATATAATGTTTAACCTGGGCCACAATGTGGTCATGTCACTCAGGGGTTTCACCTGAACTCACTGTAGCTATAGAATTAACTAATAAAACCTGCTGAATAATGTTACATTAACATGTTGAATTATATACCGCTTTGTAGTTTTCCATATACTTAATGAAAAAACTGACAAAAAAAGAAAAATGTGACATGAAATACTGTACTACTATTATTGCTTCTGGTAGTCTTTTGCAATGTCATTTTGTATTTTCTTTGATTACATAATGTTAAATAAAAGATTGTAATTTTTAAATATAGAGGGGAGGCCAAATCTAGACTGATCCTCAGAGCCAGCATTGCATGATATAATAAAAATATAAATTTATATAAAATAATGTTTATTAGAATTAATACAGATTCTAAGATAGAAGTAAAAATGATGTCACAATATATAGAACAGCATTACATCATGTAAGAATAAATCATAGATTTGAATGTAAACAATAACAAGTAGTTGTCATGCCGTCAAAAACCTATAAATACCTCCAATGTTTTGATTCAAACACAGGCTCCTTGAGAAAGATATGTGCAACATATCAAACGTTGGGCAGCTGGCTCTTTGAGCTAAAATATATATACAGTACTGTGCAAAAGTTTTAGGCAGGTGTGAAAAAATGCTGTAAAGTAAGAATGCTTTCAAAATAGACATGTTAATAGATTATATTTATCAATTAACTAAATGCAAAGTGAGTGAACAGAAGAAAAATCTAAATCAAATCCATATTTGGTGTGACCACCCTTTGCCTTCAAAACAGCATCAAGCATCAATTCTTCTAGGTACACTTGCACACAGTTTTTGAAGGAACTCGGCAGGTAGGTTGGCCCAAACATCTTGGAGAACTAACCACAGTTCTTCTGTGGATTTAGGCAGCCTCAGTTGCTTCGCTCTCTTCATGTAATCCCAGACAGACTCGATGATGTTGAAATCAGGGCTCTGTGGGGGCCATACCATCACTTCCAGGACTCCTTGTTCTTCTTTACGCTGAAGATAGTTCTTAATGACTTTCGCTGTATGTTTGGGGTCGTTGTCATGCTGCAGAATAAATTTAGGGCCAATCAGATGCCTCCCTGATGGTATTGCATGATGGATAAGTATCTGCCTGTACTTCTCAGCATTGAGGAGACCATTAATTCTGACCAAATCCCCAACTCCATTTGCAGAAATGCAGCCCCAAACTTGCAAGGAACCTCCACCATGCTTCACTGTTGCCTGCAGACACTCATTTGTGTATCGCTCTCAGCCCTTCGGCGAACAAACTACCTTCTGCTACAGCCAAATATTTCACATTTTGACTCATCAGTCCAGAGCACCTGCTGCCATCTTTCTGCACCCCAGTTCCTGTGTTTTCGTGCATAGTTGAGTCGCTTGGCCTTGTTTCCACGTCGGAGGTATGGCTTTTTGGCCGCAAGTCTTCCATGAAGGCCACTTCTGACCAGACTTCTCCGGACAGTAGATGGGTGTACCAGGGTCCCACTGTTTTCTGCCAGTTCTGAGCTGATGGCACTGCTGGACATCTTCCGATTGCGAAGGGAAGTAAGCATGATGTGTCTTTCATCTGCTGCAGTAAGTTTCCTTGGCCGACCACTGCGTCACGGTCCTCAACGTTGCCCGTTTCTTTGTGCTTCTTCAAAAGAGCTTGGACAGCACATCTGGAAACCTCTGTCTGCCTTGAAATTTCTGCCTGGGAGAGACCTTTGCTGATGCAGTATAACTACCTTGTGTCTTGTTGCTGTGCTCAGTCTTGCCATGGTGTATGACTTTTGACAGTAAACTGTCTTCAGCAACCTCACCTTGTTAGCTGAGTTTGGCTGTTCCTCACCCAGTTTTATTCCTCCTACACAGCTGTTTCTGTTTCAGTTAATGATTGTGTTTCAACCTACATATTGAATTGATGATCATTAGCACCTGTTTGGTATAATTGTTTAATCATACACCTGACTATATGCCTACAAAATCCCTGACTTTGTGCAAGTGTACCTAGAAGAATTGATGCTGTTTGAAGGCAAAGGTGGTCACACCAAATATGGATTTGATTTAGATTTTTCTTCTGTTCACTCACTTTGCATTTAGTTAATTGATAAATATAATCTATTAACATGTCTATTTTTGAAAGCGTTCTTACTTTACAGCATTTTTTCACACCTGCCTAAAACTTTGGCACAGTACTGTATATATATATATATATATATATATATATATATATATATATATATATATATATATATATATATATATATATATATATATATATATATATATATATATATATATATATATATATATATATATATATATAGTACTGTGCAAAAGTTTTAGGCAGGTGTGAAAAAATGCTGTAAAGTAAGAATGCTTTCTAAAATAGACATGTTAATAGATTATATTCATCAATTAACTAAATGCAAAGTGAGTGAACGAAAGAAAAATCTAAATCAAATCCATATTTGGTGTGACAACCCTTTGCCTTCAAAACAGCATCAATTCTTCTAGGTACACTTGCACAAAGTCAGGGATTTTGTAGGTATATACTCAGGTGTATGATTAAACAATTATACCATACATGTGCTAATGATGGTCAATTCAATATGTAGGTTGAAACACAATCATTAACTGAAACAGAAACAGCTGTGTAGGAGGAATAAAACTGGGTGAGGAACAGCCAAACTCAGCTAACAAGGTGAGGTTGCTGAAGACAGTTTACTGTCAAAAGTCATACACCATGGCAAGACTGAGCACAGCAACAAGACACAAGGTAGTTATACTGCATCAGCAAGGTCTCTCCCAGGCAGAAATTTCAAGGCAGACAGGGGTTTCCAGATGTGCTGTCCAAGCTCTTTTGAAGAAGCACAAAGAAACGGGCAGCGTTGAGGACCGTGAGACGCAGTGGTCGGCCAAGGAAACTTACTGCAGCAGATGAAAGACACATCATGCTTACTTCCCTTCACAATCGGAAGATGTCCAGCAGTGCCATCAGCTCAGAATTGGCAGAAAACAGTGGGACCCTGGTACACCCATCTACTGTCCGGAGAAGTCTGGTCAGAAGTGACCTTCATGGAAGACTTGCGGCCAAAAAGCCATACCTCCGACGTGGAAACAAGGCCAAGCGACTCAACTATGCACGAAAACACAGGAATTGGGGTGCAGAAAAATGGCAGCAGGTGCTCTGGACTGATGAGTCAAAATTTGAAATATTTGGCTGCAGCAGAAGGCAGTTTGTTCGCCGAAGGGCTGGAGAGCGTGCACGAATGAGTGTCTGCAGGCAACAGTGAAGCATGGTGGAGGTTCCTTGCAAGTTTGGGGCTGCATTTCTGCAAATGGAGTTGGGGATTTGGTCAGAATTAATGGTCTCCTCAATGCTGAGAAGTACAGGCAGATACTTATCCATCATGCAATACCATCAGGGAGGCATCTGATTGGCCCCAAATTTATTCTGCAGCATGACAACGACCCCAAACATACAGCGAAAGTCATTAAGAACTATCTTCAGCGTAAAGAACAAGGAGTCCTGGAAGTGATGGTATGGCCCCCACAGAGCCCTGATCTCAACATCATCGAGTCTGTCTGGGATTACATGAAGAGAGAGAAGCAACTGAGGCTGCCTAAATCCACAGTAGAACTGTGGTTAGTTCTCCAAGATGTTTGGGCCAACCTACCTGCGAGTTCCTTCAAAAACTGTGTGCAAGTGTACCTAGAAGAATTGATGCTGTTTTGAAGGCAAAGGGTTGTCACACCAAATATGGATTTGATTTAGATTTTTCTTTCGTTCACTCACTTTGCATTTAGTTAATTGATGAATATAATCTATTAACATGTCTATTTTTGAAAGCATTCTTACTTTACAGCATTTTTCACACCTGCCTAAAACTTTTGCACAGTACAGTATATATATATATATATATATATATATATATATATATATATATATATATATATATATATATATATATATATATATATATATATATATATATATATTTTAATTACAGTATGACTCAATCCTAAATTTCTAGGTGATGCAACACTTGTATCCATAGCTGTAGATCACCACGGGCTTGGCATCAGTAGACAAAACAGGATGCGTTTTGAGCTTTGTGCTGTCTGCCATGGATTCACCAGGGGCGCTGTGACTGCATGGAACTGGGATCTAAGTTTAAACCACATGAATTTACCAGTGCAAAACATCCCCAATGCTTTGGTAATCCACACTGCTAAACTGAATCCACAGAGAAATTGTTAAGCAGTTGGGAGAAAAAAAATGTCAGTAATGGAAAGTACTGCACTGTACCTAAGCCAGTGCCCCCAACGAAGCATTCCACCCATGTGGTTGAAACCCTTTCATAAAATGGAAACATCCTGGAGAAAAGGCTTTGGTTTCAAATGCAAAGTGGAGCAGAGTGTATTGAATGTGGGATTCAAACGCATGAGGTACGCTACTGAAGGTCTGTTATAGGGTTGTTAACCTGTCGGAGGTACAGAAGTGATGAAGTGATGAATTTACTAAACGTAAGGACTCTTTTAAGGAATGTTTGGTTAAAGACAGTTTTAAAGCACATTTTGATTCATTTAAATCAAGTTTGCAGTCCAGGGAATGTTTTTCCACAGTTGTAGAGAATGTTAGATTTTTATTCTTGATGTTTCTGACTACAAGGCTATTCATCCCATCCAAGCTCGTTCGGTTTGTAGTAGCTGATTGATCTCCAAACTTTGTCAAGTCGGGTCTTAAAGGATCCAAGTAATTCTGCCTCTGTAACATGACTAAGTATCTCATTCCATACCTACAACACTCTCTGTGTGAACAAGTGTCTCTTTCCCTCTGTCTTAAGTCTATGTCCACTTAATTTCCACCTGTGTCCTCTGGTCCTGGTGTCTGTACTGTGCTTAAATTACAGATAAGTGTTAACTAATCTGCCAACTCCTTTTAAGCTTTTTAAGACTCCAATTGTGTCCTTTCCCTAATTCTTCTTTGTTTCAGGCTAAATCTATCCAGTTCTTTCATAGCTCAGTCCTTTAAGCCCTGGGATAAGTCTGGTTGCTCTTTTCTCCAGGGCTACAATGTCCCTTTGGTGCTGTGGTGATTTGGACACACTACTCTAAGTACGGTCTCACCAATGCAATATACAACCACATCATAACCTCCTTGGATTTGTACTCTACACTTTTGGCTGTATACCCCAGCATTCAGTATTGCCTTTTGATTGCTTCCCCACACTGTGTGGTTGCTGACAGTGATGAATCTATTACAACACCAAGGTCTGTGACTTGGTGGGCCTGTTCTAGTTCTAGCATTTGATGAATAAAATACAGAAAACTTGTGAGTCCTAGAGAAACCAGTGCATGAGGCGTGCATTCTGGCAGTTGTAGTGCTCATGCTTTTGCTCCTCAGTAACCAATCTCTTCTTTTCCTGTGACTCTCACCTTTCACTCCATGTTTATGCATTTATCATGTGACTTCCCTCAGAAGAGCAAGACTGAAAAGAGTACAAGAGCTGGGCAAATTTCTGTTTATTAATTCCAACAAAAACTAAAAACATTACAAATCAAATACACATTTACCATTATGTGTGCGATTATCAGAAAAATGTGAGGCCTATGAATGGACGGTAATTCACATTAGGTAAGAGTATTTGATTTAATTGAGTGATGGCTATACTATTATAGTCTTTGAGAGACCGCTTGTTGCTTTTCCAGCTATCTGTGGCCTTTGATTGGAATCTGGTTGACTTCTAGTCAAGCCCAGACACGTTTTCCCGGCAGCTGATCACAGATTTTGGTCACAACTCTTAAAACAATGACTGTTTCTTCTTGTTCCCATGTAGCATTTTCCCAAAACCTACAATGTAAATGGTCTGTGGTTCCTTGGAGCTTATAAGACTGCAGTTGCTTACTCACCCTGTATACTGTAGATCACAAGTTCTTCAAATCATCCAAGGTTTCCTTCAGGGACTTCAAATTATGAGTTTCCAAGCTAAACAAAATGCAGGTTTGGTTTACATTATTATTCCCACCAGCATCAGAAGCACAAGCTCTTTACCCTTCAGGGAAGATATTGAATATATGTGACCCGTGACCCTGTGACCCTGATTGACAGGAGTGATAGGCTGATTGACTACTGAAAGGCTGTGGAGAAAAAGGCCGTCCGTCACATTAGGGAAATGGAGGCCGTTAAGATGCACGGGATGAGTTTAAAAGACACTGCGGTCTATTCAATTGATCTATCGTTGGAGAATTTAAATACAACCGCCATTCAAATCCTTAAAAGAAGAGGACTTTGTGACTAATAATAAGTGTCTTGAGCTTATTTTTTCTTGAAAAGTGAAATGACCGGATTGATCCTGTCAGTGTTTAAATCCATCTCTGTTCAGATCACTGCACCCCACTGAGTGTTGTTTTAATCAACCTTGTTTTCAGTCTCAAGTACTGTGCTTTCACCCTTTTCACTAACATGGGAAATGATTAATGTGAATGCCATTGTTAAGCATCTGCAAAGAAAGCATTCAGATACTGATATACATGAAAGTTGAAAAACATAGGTTGGTATATCCAAAGCTGTAACTTGAATCTCTACATTCAGAAACACCACTGACAAAGCTTTGTTTCCAAATAAGTATACACCCACCCCTCGTTATATCGCCCCCGCTATACTACAGATTCGGATATATCATGGTCCTGGAGTTGGCTCCCATTTTACAGTCTAACTGCACGCCTTTAGCTGCAATATACATAGGCAATTTCACTTAAAATTTCTGTTATTTTTATTTCGTACTGCACATCACAAACAAAAATATAGAAAACAAATAAAAGCAAAGCATTAATATTGTACTGTTGTCATGTACACATGCATTGCACAATAACACAAAGCAAATTAAATATCTACTGAAGCGGTTTTATTTTAGCCAACGAGGTGTTCACTTGTGCAGCAATGCACTGGCAAAAGTCACAGGGCAGTGATGTCAGCTCCCTAGCAACAAGCCTCCTGTGTTGGGAATGGATTCTTTCAATACAGCGGGTTTGTGAATTTGAGAAAGGAGAGGAAGACTCATGAAATTAATTGGAGACTTAAGTTGATGAGAAGCTGTGCTGCTTTTATAGGAAAAATGAGAAAAACAGGTTGTGTAGAGGATTTATATTGGACCCTGATGCCCCTGATTAAACGAGGGAGTGGTTGTACAGTATTTGTTAGCCTATTTGTTTTTCTATGGGTCTCTCGCTATATCATGCCCTCGATATATAGCGGATTTATATTGGACACTCAATAACAAGTACTGTAGTCATTCCATGAAAAAGTATTCTGCTTATATAACAAGTGCAATTTATTGTGCAAATAGAATGGTCTAACCGAAATTAATCAACTGAATTTGCAGCAATATAAGGCATTTCAAAGGCTTGTAGTGTACTGTACTGGGAGACACTTGTCATGGACTAGAAAAAACCCTGCCACAGTGCCTATTATAACATATTCTAAAGCCAATCGTGTGTGTTGAAGATTCAGCTGCTACACAGAGATAGCAAATTAATTAGGAGCTACAGCCACAACCTGTAAAAAAATAAAATAAAAAAGACCCAAAACGCTGTGGTTCCTAGCTTTGCTGAACATCTGGGCTGAATGAAACGCACACACTTTGATAAGAAGAAGGAAGAAAAATCACACTGATGAACTTAGCCCCAGAAAAGCCTTTAATGCTAAGATTGCCTGTCTGCCCAGTGGCTACAGTAAGTCTCCCATTTGACTCACTCCAGTGCATAGGCACCTGCAATAAGCGCTTTGAACATCGAGCAAGGAGCTTATATGCCTTGTGACTTGGCTGTAGGCTTACTGAATTGATCTGTGAAGAGTCTGAGTTAAATAAATGATTCTGCGATACTAAGCTTTCTCATTTCTGGGTGGTGCACATCAACCCTGTTACTCAAAGAACCATGGCGACCCTGTTACTTTGAATTAGTTGTCATCAAATGGAATTACATTCTGCTGGGTCTTAGATTGGCCTCAAGACTTTTTTTCTTTTAAAGAGTTATAACCCAGGCTTCTTCTTACTTCTTATCTGTGTGAGCAAACATATTGTTGCCCCACCTTGCATTGCAATGAAACTCTTTTAGTTCTTTGCTTTAATTCTGGGTATATTTTGGTTTTTGGAGTAGACCTGCAGAACTGAACATTTTCCTATATGTTAAAAGTGCATGATTTGTAATGGTCATAGTGGTCGTAAAGGATCTGCAAATTCTATATAGTGCTAAAGTATACACTTAAACGAAAATTCACAAAGTAATTCCATATTCACTAAGCACTAAGGCAGAAAGTCCACGTTGTATTGAATTAAATAGTGAGTAAGACTGCACAGTGACAGATGCTGGACAGTATGTGGCCTGACACCCAATTGACAGGCTCTCCTTGATATGCAATTCTAGGACAATGTTTGCTTTTCTTATAATTAGATGCCTTGTCAAAAGGCAACCGTGGGCTGTCCTGAATACCCCAGAGCCAAGTGACTTTCAGCCCACACGTGCTGTGTCAGATAACATTCTCTTCCCCAGCAGCTGAGCACTTGAAATTCTTACAGAACTGAACTATCAAACCCTGAATCTCATTTTTTAGGTTTTGCTGTAACTATACAGAGAGACACCAGGTTTTTCAGTGTGCCATTACACACTACTATTAGTGCTTTTAAGTGTAACCATAGCTTTATTTCTCACACTATGATAGGCCCAACTGTATTTCCACTTTCTGTAATGATAAGGCTTGACATATTTAATTCAGAAGGTGGAAATTCATATTTTACTCAGATGATATTGTAACGACCCAGGTGTCTGCTTTACTACAATAGGACATCATTGTGTGTTTACAGAGTTCGAAAATCTTCTTTGGCCCAGAGCCAAGTTAGTTACTACTGCTGGTGTTCAGTGACGCAAGAAGCGAGAGAATTTCCACCAATCATGAGCTCAGCTTGCAGAGCGGACGGACCCCATTGCAAGGAGAAAAGGGATCTGCACTTTGAAAAGTGAGGGATTGGTGAGGCAGATCATGCACGCATGCATGGGATTGGTGGGTGATGTGCTGGGGCGTGGATTGGACGAGGGCATATAGGGGAGTGAGGGCATTGGCGGAGGCGATCAGGGATTAGAGAGCTAGTGGATAATCAGTGTGATTTAACTGCAGTTTAGATGGCGTGGCACACGGCTGACAGTGTGCTTCTCTTTTGTTTCTACAGTCTGTATAACACTGCATTACTCAGCTGTTCCTGTACTGCTGAAAGCAGCACGCTTTACTTGCTGAGTATGGAATCCCTGCCTGCAATGAACCATTGAATTCGAGAACCTGCAATACCTGTACGAGCCTGCTTCATTTCCCTCCCATCGCTACAATATGTTTTACTTTAGAAATTCATAACTTGCTGCTGTTGCCACATGCTGTCTTTTTATTGTTTTCGTTTTACATGAAACCGTGTTTCAGTTGTATTTCACTGTAGGCTTTTGCTGGCTTTGCCATGCTTCCCTATGCTTGACCACAGATATGAGCTGCATACAACTTGTGGTGACTGGGGCTTTACTAAACCTGTACCCGCAGTATAGAATTGCCCTAAATTCTGCCACTAGAATTCTGACTGGCACCAAGCTGATTAACACATGACTCCTGTTATCTGTGTGACACTTCAATTACCAGTCGAGTCCTGCATTGCTCCTTTTGACCTGTAAAGCACTTCAGAATATTGGCCATATTATATTTGTGATGTGGTCACCCCTTACATCCCCAAGCACCAGCGGTGATCTTCAGAGCAGGCTATTGTGTCAGCTGTTACACCATCTCTGGAACTGTCCACCATGGAGTACTGTATCAGGGATACCCCTACTCTGTCATTTGTTAAATCTCAATTAATTCAAGCTGGATAATTGAATTTTTATAATTTTAAGTGCCTTGTAATGTCCTTCCATGATTAAGTGGTTTATAAATTGAATTTATAGTTTTACCCATACTGGAGTAAATGTTTAAAAGGAGTTCACATACTATAGTGTCAGAGCCAGCCTGGCTGCTACATGATTAAGAACACCGATTCTTAACACAGTCCAATAGCAGATGAATCCAATTCCAAATGGCTTTTTCTTTTTTGGTGATATCTTTTTGGTTTCCTGGTCAAACCAAAGTAATTGCTTGTACATTTCAAACTTTGTGAAATTAATTTTGGTCTATTTGATCCATCTCTTTTTTCAGTCTGGAAGAGATCAGAGACTTTAATTGTCTTTTGAGAGGAATTAATGGAAAAGTCCTTCAGGGCATTTACTGTACAGTAGTAAAATGTCAGAGGGCCACTTGAGTATCAAATTGCTTTTATGAGCACCACTGCTGCCTGCCTGGTTAATTTTTTTCTCCCCTTCTACAAAGGCAGTGTCTTCTCATAATTAGTTGATGAGTGTGTGTCATTCATCAGCTAACAGATTCAGCTGGGGAGTTTATACAGAATGTAGAACCATATGCCTGTAATACTGCCCTAGTTCCCTACTATCGAGGAGAAGCAACTCAAAACACAGTGCACCCTGCTGACCCCTGCTCTGTGAGGTGCATGTGTGCATCTTTCATGACTCTGTTTCCTGGCAGATACAAATGAGACAGTGAACCGGGCTGATTTAAACACGAGCCCCCTGGGAAGTGCGATTACTTTCAGAGGAATTTCGGACACCAGATTCCTCCACAACCAGACTGTATGCACCAGCAGAGACTCATGCATACGATCAGGCAACAATTAGGTTTCAGTTGAGGAAACTGATTTTCGTTTAGCCTAAATGTAATTGTCAATTCCTTTTAGAATTTTAAAGACTTCAAAGTCAGCCAGTACTTTAATCACAGCTCAGAAGCCAGGACTAGAGGACAGAGTTGGAAATTGGGTGGAGACAGGTTTAGGATGGAGGTTAAAGACTCTTCTTTACACTGAAAGTGGTGAGGATGTGGAATGGGTGACCTAGCGATGCTAGCCATGTTGTTGATGCCGAATCACTGGGATCCTTTAAGACCCGACAAGGTTTAAGATCAGCCAGCCACTTGGAACCAGATAAGTTCCTCAAAGTTAAAGACTCCTACCTGAGCCTTGCTCTTCTTTGTAGTCCATAGGAAACTATGTGGGACCAGGTAGGCTCCTATTACCTGTAACACAGGAAGTGACAAGGAAGTGAATGTGGAAATCAAACAATCAAGACAATAAAAGACTTGTGAGAGAATGTTGTTATGCTAACGAGAGGTAATACAACGTATTTTTAAAGCTGTGGCTATTACACCTGCAGTATAAGACAGTGCTGGTTTTATGTTCTATTCACCCAATACATCTTTGTGAACTATGACAACATGAACAAAAATATATGCATCAGGGAAAAGTACTCTCATTCCTAAACTGTAACTGCACTGCACATAAAAATAATTTAGTAGGGCTGTCATAAGCAGTCTTTGCTTGCTGCTTCGTATAGCTCTCAGCAAATTAAAATGAAGCCAGCTTTAAACTTTGCCAAATGTAGTTATCGTGGTTTGCAGCCTGGCAGCTTCAGAAGTTGTTAAGAAGTATAATCATAAGTAGTTTATTGGGGAATCAATGCCCTGCTGTGCTTTTGAATCACTGATCACAAAGACTGTACAATGAGGATGCACTGCCCTGATTGTAATCCAGGATTGGCTGTAGTTATGTGATGTCAGTGCTGGCTGTGTGATAAAGTGCAGAACACCCTGCAGTGCTTAGAAGAACCTCTTTACTTTAGGTTTGCTGTGTCCCATGTTGTCCATATTCACAACATATTCCCAAAAGTTTTGATATATTTTTATTCCCACACCATAGGTCAGTAAATGAGGGAGTTTTTTTTCTCTAAACATCTTAGTGTATCCAGTTCATGCACACCGCTGCAACGATGTTGTCGCTCTGATTGAAATGAGCGGTGTATGGTGGGAACAGAAAACCTGCACTTTTGCAGGAGGGAGCATGATCTGGATGCACCGCGATCCTTAGAAGAAATCATTTTTGTCTCATGGTGAACGTTTCCAAGTAGATACTGAGAACAGTTTTGCAATGTTAATTTATTAACTAAAATTGTATTATTATTATTATTATTATTATTATTATTATTATTATTATTATTATTATTATTATTATTATTAATAATAATAATAATAATAATAATAATAATAATAATAATAATGTATTATTATTATTATTAATTACAATTTCAACATGTTTAAAAATCTAATGCTGCGATACGGACAACACGGAACACAGCAAAGGTAACGTAATGTGATTCTTGTAAACTTTGCAGGGTCTTCTGTAACATTTTAAGGGATAAATAAGTGTGGTAGCCAGGGGACCAACTTACCTGATCAGATATGGGTGTGGTCATTTAAACAGAGGAGGAGTATTGATGACACGTCACAAAGAAAACCCATTCATGACATAAACCTTACCATACTGAGTTTCTACAGTGCTTTATAGATCACCTACTTTAAACGTCATGAATCTTGATCTGCCTTCGAACATCCCTGAAGCACCTATTGGAAGTCCCTTCAGCAGCAAGGTCCATTTAACTTGGTGCTGTCTATCTCAGTCGTTAGATATCTCAGTCGCAGTTGCAAGGAGGCTGTGTGGTCCAGTGGTTAAAGAAATGGGCTTGTAACCAGGAGGTCCCCGGTTCAAATCCCACCTCAGCCACTGACTCATTGTGTGACCCTGAGCAAGTCACTTAACTTCCTTGTGCTCCGTCTTTCGGGTGAGACGTAGTTGTAAGTGACTCTGCAGCTGATGCATAGTTCACACACCCTAGTCTCTGTAAGATGCCTTGTATAAAGGTGTCTGCTAAATAAATAAATGATAGCCTCTTCAGCAACCTTTGCCCTCTTTTCAATGAAAATCACACCAGTCTAAATACAGGTTACCCATCAATACAAAACAAATATAGCTGGATTGTTTTTAGGAAGGTATATTACTAATAAAACAGTATATAATACAGTTGCATGACTATTATTGTAGAGTACAAGGTTAGGGTGAGGTTGTACAATGCACGGGTGAGACCACACTTGCTGTGTTTAATTCTTCTTCCAGTGTTTGCAGATTGAGAACCAATCCAGTGGGAGGCACTGCAATGCAAGGCTTGCAAAGATACACTGCAGTCCAATACCAGTCTGCTTTCTATATCTGCTTACTATGCACAATCTAAAGGGGTGTCTCGGATTTACTTGAATACAGACCTCACATTAAGGTACATAGGCCTGAATTTATCCTTTGGCGAATACTAAGCCAGCCTTTATATAACTGGCCTTTCTGTGTCCATGACTAGGACTTACTTCACCACTAATACAGGGTTGACTGATAAAACCGGATCTGAAGACAAGAGAAAATTGCTGTCTTATCTGAAATATCATCCCATCTTGATGAGCCAATAAACTGTGTGTGCTGAGAAGCTTGACATCTGAGCACTTGACGGTGGTTCTGTATATAAAGCTGCTCTCTGAAAGTCTGTTGTGCTGTAAAACAGTATCCATATAGTGTAGGTACTGTACCGGTACATTAGACATGCCATACTAACACATTTAAAGCCCCTTATAGTTCTATGATGTTTGCAGTCAGTATTTGTGGTTCTAATTGAAATGACACACGTCTGTGTGAAGGTGCTTCCGCTCTGTTCTTGTTGTCTGCCACAGATATATCTGCCCAGGTGTATTTAAATTATATATAATTTTATTTTTTTTCAAACTGTCAAATTACATGTAAGCAAATATATGTATATTCAACATTAGCCGGCATCATGAAACATTTGCAATATGTTAATATTTTGTATTACTTGTAATTATCTTTCAATACGATTTCATATCACTAGCAAGCAGGTAGCAAGCAGGTGTGTCAGCCTGAGTATCTTTATAGAAGTAAGAGCCAACACCATCTGTGATCTGCCACATTGGACCAAATTTCCTTTAGTTTTACTGAAGAAAAAAACACTGCACTAGATTGGGCTGATTCCTATCAACACAAAGACACAGTGGTTGATTGGTTTTGTCTATGGCAGCTAGAACACAAGTGCAGGTCCTGAACTCATAGTCAAAGCATCTTCACAAGAAGCGATCTAAAAGTAAACCTAGTGTTTGTCTAATTGCAGTAAGAACCGAGTGATTGCAGACGTGATGGAAAGGCACAGGAACACCAGACTGTAATTGGAATGGTTGTAGAGGGAAAGCAGGAGATTTGTTTTAGCTAACATATGGGAACATCTGGGATCGTCCACACCAAGCCTTTTAATCAGGAGACTTGGAGCAGGGAATGACGTTCAGGACTTGCACTTGGCAGAGCATATTCCCTCCCTTAACATCAAATGTGTTTGAACTGGTTCTATTTATAACATAAACGTGCAGTATTTTGGACAGTAACAAGCCATAGTTCATTAATCATAAATTCAAGTAGACCATTTTGGCTAATGCCTTCACCAGTGTTGATGTGTATGAGGATGCTTTGGTGAAAATGCCCTAACTGTATGTACCAGGTTTTTGGCACTTACAGTAAACGTGCATATTGGATCATTTATAGAACTCCTTGGCAGCAAACCAGAGGGCAGCCTGTTACAAAAAATGATGGAGTAAAACTAAAGCCAAATGGTATTAATGTTTTGGACAAATCCAGAGATGGGTACAGTGTTAGATGCGAGGCTTGTGTTATACACGGGCACTAGGACCCCGTTGGTTTGCTCGCTCAACCCCCTCTCTCTCTTTCTCTCTCTCAGTTAGATCAGTGCAGTGTATGTGTTGGAGAAGGGAAGGAAGTGATTAGTGTAGTAGAGTCCAGTTTTGTTGCTGTTGCAGGATATCCTTCAAGCTTTTCTCGCATAAATTCCTGGGATTTCTCTGCTTTTTCCTATTTTTTTTTTTACCCTACACTGCCGTTTTCAGGGGCGCTCTTTAGGAGTTGCATTTTGCACAGAATGTACTTCAAGAAGAACTGCCAAGGACTGGAGAATTAATCCTATGGCTATATAACAGATCGCTGGGATTGTACTTGAAATATTCCAAGGAAGAAATAAAAACTGCTTCAGAGGTGGACGTTTTGTTTACTGTACTCGTGCAGTGTTACCAAGCGAAGTGCTTGGTCCGCTTTTCTTTTTACAGAAAGATTTGGGAGTACTGGAATTCTTATTTATTTTTGTGATATATTATGAACAAATAAATGCCTCTATTTAACAGCAACTCTAAACGAAAAGCCACTGTCTAGTTACATTCAATAAAGGACTTTGCAACATAACATTTGCATTATAGTTGTTACACAGACGAAGCATATTTAGCAATGCAACACTGTAACAAGAAACATAGTTTGTGGAGTTTCCGATAAGTGATTTTCTATCTGTTGGATCTAATTTGACTCCAGAAGAACACTTTTACCGACAATCTGTTTGCCCCGTGATCTGCTTCTGTTCTTTAAGAAATATGCTGCAAAATTGAAGGAGCACGCAGCATGACTTGCAATAGCAACTACATTGAATCTAAATCCACCGCCTATATAACATTTTGATGCTATACATTTTTGATTTACAAATATGATGAAATGGCAGCCCCGGAAGAAGGTAAGTTTTCTTTTTAAATGAATTTCATTCAGATTAACATATCGATTGCCTCTTGGAAGATGCAGCGGATTCCTCGCAGATTGTGCATTATTGATTAATGTCATTTACAGTGAAGTGACGTAATCGATAGGTTCTCAACTTGCGTTTTTGGTTTATTGGTTTTAACAATACTTGTGCCGGTCAAGGTCTGATAACAGGTAATAAATGGAAAACCCTGTGTTCAAGACAGATGTACAGCACATTGATGAGGGGAATTTGCTTTACAACAGTGTTTTAAGTTGTAAGGATATAGAATTAAATCATTGTGTGAGGGTTTATTTGAGATGTTGATGCGGACAGACCTTTTCGATGTGTAGGAATGTCTATACACGGCGTTAGGTTTTCTTGTATTGCTCGAAGCTACAGCGTGTCAGAAGTAGTTTAGTATTTGGCTCACATAGCCAGGGGAAAAGGTTATGATAAAGCCCTGATGAGAGCATGTGTTGGCAAGGTGTAGAACGGCGTTGCCTTCGGGGTAAATTAAACGTTAGAGATAAGATCTTCATTGCCCGAGGCTTTTGACACCGAGATTGATACATCATACAATATCTGCCCTTACTCGGTTCACAAGATCATATGAAAACCAATTTCAATTTAAGAAGGTGTATTCTAGGTTTTGCTCAGATATGCAATTCCTTGATCTACTCTACTGAAGCTAAAGCACAGATAACGGAGTGTGTACGAATTTAATAGCACAGGCTGTATGTAGCACAGCACCCGATCCCGGAATGAACTTCCGTGTACAGTTGTTTTATTGAGAACTCCGTGACTTTTTAATCAAATTTGTTTAGCGATGGAGACACTATAATTTGTACCCTTTATTATATATTATAATGTTATAATAATTTTGAAAATGTGAGGTGTCTTTTTGTACTTGTACTAGTGTCCTATGGTGTCATTGTAACTGCACCTTAGAGACGCGTAATGTTCTGTATTGCATCATGCTAATTTCTGTCTAAAGCCGTCATTGTGGATGCTGCAGCTTTTTGTTATAGTATATTTCAGATCTATACAGTAAGCCTATTGCTTGTAGTGTTTATGCATTTGCCATATTGAGCTTCGTATATGCATTCTTAAATACGTTGTAACGATCATGTTCAGAACATATTTTAGGTAAGTATTCTCTATATTCATTAATACTTACCATTATCAAAAACTTTAGTTTTCTATTTCTTTAAAACACCACTACCCCTCATTTAAATGACGAACATTTATTTCTAGACATACATAAATTAGACAGAAACAAAACTGCAATTCCTCAGGGTCCCACCGAAGCGAACAACTAAAGATAAAACTGAACATATGTTTTTTAATAGCTCTAAAACAAATAGGGGCACGCATGGAAGTTTTGGCTTGCGTGTGAGCCTGCAGCCCAGGGCCTTTTTGTGCTCAGGTCCTGTAAGCTGTAATATACTGTTTGGTGTTAAACTGCGTTTTCTTTCCAATAGAATGACAAACATCAAACAAGCATGCGCGAAAGTTTAACAGCAGACACACAACCTCTGTTTTAGGGAAACGCTTCACTGTAAATGCAGAATATTGTCTAAAAACAATGTTTTGGCCAAAATGGATAACATGTAAATCTACATGTAATATTAAATATGCAAAAAAAAACCACAAAACAAAACAAAACAAAAAAGCTATAGTTTTTAAAATATATTTTCTTTTTTTGCGTATGATGTCTGGACTTAGTTTGAGCTGTCAAAGTATCAACTGCCTCCAAATGGTATTATAGTTATAGTATAAACAGCATTACAGTATGTCAATTCAAAAGCCATACAGATCCATGTTACAAAATACTAACTTACAGAAAAGTGCACTGTTGCATGTTTTGTTTGTTGCAGTGCAGGGATGGAAATAGGAATAGCAACCCAGAGAAGGTTGTGTAAAAGATGATATAAATAAGACTAGCTGGCTGTATGTACTATTCAGAATACAACATGTGGAATCAACAAGTGCTGTAAAGGGATTGTCATTCAGTCCAGTCACAATGCAGGATACGTGTAGATACGCCCATCATTCGACCAATCCCACAAGCGACTGAGATTAGAGTCTTGTGTGAATGGGAAATCTGTATGGAATGTATATATATTGCAGAATCTGAGATTTTCAATAACTTATGCTAAATAATGTTTATACCAAGTTTCATGACAAGTTTTCCCAAGATGTACACAAATGTAAGTGTGACATATGTAAGAACATTTACAAACTAGAGGAGGCTATTTGGCCCATCTAAGCTTGTTCGGTTCCTAGTAGCTGATTGGTCACATTTGTCAAGTTGGGTCTTAAAGGATCCAAGTGATTCTGCCTCAACAACATGACTAGGTAACCCTTTCCATCCCCTCACTCTTGTTACCTTCCCTCTGTCCTAAGTCTATCTCGGCGTCATTGCCAACGATGTCCTCCTCCTGGTTTCTGTACTGAACTTAAAGCATTGGTTAGGGTTAACTATGTCATCAGATGGATGGATGGATGGAAGGATGTACAGACAGACACCCCTATACCCCCACAATGAGGTATCATCAATAACGTATGCTAAATAACGTTAATACCAAGTTTAATGACAGCTGGACAAGTGGTTCTCCACATATATGGAATAAATGTAAAGTGTGAAATACAGTCTCCTGGTTAATATTGTGACTACTGATCCATTTCACCTAGAGAGTTCAATAGCGGATTCAACTTTACAATGGGGTGTGTGTGTCGGAAAGCTAGGAACAAGCTTTTAAATTCATGTTTACAAACTTTTCTATCAATCTATTCCCCTTACAAACTGCACCCAAAGATGCTTTGTTTTTGTTCACATGTCCCCTATTGACCTAGATAAAAAAAAGAAAAGAAAAAAAGAAATAATAATAATCTTGTCAGGAGTATCCAGCTGAGTTAGTTCTGCATTCTGCACCACCCAGCGTGTGATAGAAAATATACTGATTTATGACTGGGGGTCTGTGTGTTGGATAGAGCGATGAGAAATCAGTCCAGTATCTAAAGTCCTCTTAGTGTTGGCACTGTGGCTTTTCCCAGGCTTCAGTGTCCCTTGATAATGATGAGAGATCATCATCATATTTTCATTTAAAAGCAGACTGTCTGCTGTAACATTCCTATATAACACGTGCGATGAAAATGACTCGGGGTGTAAGCTTAACTCATGTAAAAGACATTATTTGGAAGCACAGTGCAGTGCTAGTTGTGTGACTACTGTATGTTTTATTTATTGAAGACTACACAAACAGTGTATTAAAACGAATCCTTCCAGTTCTCTTGTTTTATGTTGGGGTTTCCTCTTTCTTGGTATTGTAAATAATGTTTTCTTTTGTGGGGGCTGCCACCCAGCCAAGGAAAATAAAAAGCATGATTAAAAATGTGTTAGAATCTGTGGCTGTGTTTTATAGAGTATGGCGGGCGCTTAAACCGGAAGGCCATTAAATAGTAACAAATGTTCAGAGAGGAAGATCTTAAAAACATAAATAAACAAGTCCCTTATCATTTTGCTGAAGATCATTTAGTTTTACAGACCTTTTCACTTTGACTAGTGAAGCCATTTATCATGTGCACTTACAGTACTCTTTCCATCTCAACAAGGATCGCAACTGACCGGATTGTTATAGACAGCAGAACCGGCGCCACTATTGGAACAAGACAGGGAAGTTAATAGTTTACAGTTTAAATGTTTTTTAAGTGTTAAATGTTGAGAGTGTTCCTGACTGTTTAACCATTGTCATGCAGTGTTTAGACAGTAGGATGCATGCAGTGTAACGTTATTTATTACCATAAACACTCAATAGTGCTACATTCAGAAATATACTTTTGTCATTACATTTCTTAAGTTTCTTTTCCAACGGTTATTCAATATGCATTCAAAGTCTTTTCCATGCAATCCTCATTAATGTTGTAATATATCATAACAAATATCAGTACTAAAAGTGTCTTCTCAGGAAGGCTTTTTGATTGGTTACAAACATTCCTAATATGTTAAAGTTTAAACGATTAAATATGTTTAATCCTAAAGAGTCGACGTTTAGGAAATTAAATGGAATCTATCATCCCTAGAATGAGATCAGATGGACTTTTATAGACTGGTTCACAGATGGAAATCTAGCAAGTGCCATACATTAAACTACCATGTTCCACAATGTCTTGTTTGGGATTCTTTGCTCAGTCCAAAGTGCAGTATAGGTCTGGCCAAAAGTTTTGCATCCCTCTATAGAATTAACTAATTTCGCTTCATAAAGTCGAATGAACCCTGCTGAATAATGTTATGTTAACATATTGAATTACACACCGCTTTGTAGTTTCCCATATACTAAAAAACTGACACACATTGAAAAATGTGACGTTTCAAAATCTAGCATTAAATACTGTACAACTACTATCATGGCTTCTGGTTGTGATAAAGTAAGAATGCTTTCAAAAATAGACATGTTAATAGATTATATTTATCAATTAACTAAATGCAAAGTGAGTGAACAGAAGAAAAATCTAAATCAAATCCATATTTGGTGTGACCACCCTTTGCCTTCAAAACAGCATCAATTCTTCTAGGTACACTTGCACAAAGTCAGGGATTTTGTAGGCATATAGTCAGGTGTATGATTAAACAATTATACCAAACAGGTGCTAATGATCATCAATTCAATATGTAGGTTGAAACACAATCATTAACTGAAACAGAAACAGCTGTGTGGGAGGAATAAAACTGGGTGAGGAACAGCCAAACTCAGCTAACAAGGTGAGGTTGCTGAAGACAGTTTACTGTCAAAAGTCATACACCATGGCAAGACTGAGCACAGCAACAAGACACAAGGTAGTTATACTGCATCAGCAAGGTCTCTCCCAGGCAGAAATTTCAAGGCAGACAGGGGTTTCCAGATGTGCTGTCCAAGCTCTTTTGAAGAAGCACAAAGAAACGAGCAGCGTTGAGGACCGTGAGACGCAGTGGTCGGCCAAGGAAACTTACTGCAGCAGATGAAAGACACATCATGCTTACTTCCCTTCGCAATCGGAAGATGTCCAGCAGTGCCATCAGCTCAGAACTGGCAGAAAACAGTGGGACCCTGGTACACCCATCTACTGTCCGGAGAAGTCTGGTCAGAAGTGGCCTTCATGGAAGACTTGCGGCCAAAAAGCCATACCTCCGGCGTGGAAACAAGGCCAAGCGACTCAACTATGCAGAAAACACAGGAACTGGGGTGCAGAAAAATGGCAGCAGGTGCTCTGGACTGATGAGTCAAAATTTGAAATATTTGGCTGTAGCAGAAGGCAGTTTGTTCGCGAAGGGCTGGAGAGCGTACACGAATGAGTGTCTGCAGGCAACAGTGAAGCATGGTGGAGGTTCCTTGCAAGTTTGGGGCTGCATTTCTGCAAATGGAGTTGGGGATTTGGTCAGAATTAATGGTCTCTCAATGCTGAGAAGTACAGGCAGATACTTATCCATCATGCAATACCATCAGGGAGGCATCTGATTGGCCCCAAATTTATTCTGCAGCATGACAACGACCCCAAACATACAGCGAAAGTCATTAAGAACTATCTTCAGCGTAAAGAAGAACAAGGAGTCCTGGAAGTGATGGTATGGCCCCACAGAGCCCTGATCTCAACATCATCGAGTCTGTCTGGGATTACATGAAGAGAGAGAAGCAACTGAGGCTGCCTAAATCCACAGAAGAACTGTGGTTAGTTCTCCAAGATGTTTGGGCCAACCTACCTGCCGAGTTCCTTCAAAAACTGTGTGCAAGTGTACCTAGAAGAATTGATGCTTGATGCTGTTTTGAAGGCAAAGGGTGGTCACACCAAATATGGATTTGATTTAGATTTTTCTTCTGTTCACTCACTTTGCATTTAGTTAATTGATAAATATAATCTATTAACATGTCTATTTTTGAAAGCATTCTTACTTTACAGCATTTTTTCACACCTAGCTGTACATGCATTCACATCACAAAGCTGGGGCACAATTCAGAACAGGTAGCAGCTCACAATCCATCTACATATGAACAATATAAGAATTCCTTTATTAAAACCATGTGCTTACAACTCTATGCAGGCTTAGATTTAACATGCAGTAGGAACAATAAAAGACCTTTATTTTGCACAGGATGTAGCTTGCATGTTATAATTCATAAAATCGACAACAGCCCAGTGGCTGGCCTGCTGGGAAAGGCTTAATAATTGATTAGGCCTTTTCGAGTTAGGTTTTATCTCTGTTCACAGCCTTCCCATGAACCAAGAGAATGCAAGTGGAGATCAATACAGAAGCTTTAGGGAGCGTTTATTGAGTTTGCAACAGCGCATCTGCTCCAGTGCTTAATAAAAGATTACACTAATAACTTAAATACTCCATATTTGGGAAGCCAGGCATACGTTCTTTCCTTTTGGTCCCAGTGTCTCCCTTTTGAAGCTCTCGTTGTATGTCTGGAGTTCCAGTCCCAGGCTGGAGTCATTTCTATAAGGCACAGTTCTGAAGGATTTATGCATATCAGAAACGAGCTTCTAAAAGTTGAAAGGCAGTAGAGGAATTCAGTTAGGGTGTGGAAAAGGAAATGTAAATTTCAATACCCATGTACAGATTGATTTATATATTCACACATACATATTTCACTGCAGTCAGCAGTTCTAGCTCCTTTCCTGACTGTGAGAAATCTGAATAACTTTGAAAGGCAGCTGAAAGTGCTCTCGTTCAATATCCCTCTATTAATACTCGTGAGTGTTTTTATCTTTAGTAATTGTGTATGATTTATATGTAATAGTGCTGGTTAATTTAAAACAAAATATTTAAACACATTTCGAAAGGAGTGATACAGGCTTTAAAATGAATTTCTTACTTGTATAGGCAGCCTGATTTGCGTGCTTGTGTATTAACTTTCTGAATATCAAACTTTTCTGAATACAGAAGATTTAAGTGCAATGATTGTTATCCAGCACAGTATTTATTATATTACCACAGCCAGTTATGTTTTAATATGAGCAGCCTGCAGACCAACACAGGCCAACCTTAAGCTCAACCTCATTAATGTAAATAGCTGTTAGTTCTTTCAATATTGCAGTGATACATACACAGTACCCCTTCAAATGACCTGTTAAAGAAAAGAGAGAAACACTCTTCTGTACTGCAGCATGATTGGGTGTTATTTATTTCATTTATGGGTTGGTTTCCACTGCATAACATCTTTCTAGTCATACCGGCATTTGTAATATATGAACCAATTTGAACATGTATAGCTTTTCAACCAGTGTTTGTCCCAGCACTAATAACGGTGATTCTCAATGAACATTTGTGGAGATTTCTTCTATGTAAATATGTATGGGCAATATGTTCAGTTGTGCAGTTCCAGGGAAGGCCAGGAGGGTGCTGAGTGTGCAGTAAGCTGGCCCAGGGGAGACGGTGCTTGAGCCTGTGATTAGATTCATTACCAGGACAGCAGAAGAGGAGGAGGCCTTCATTGTTCTTACCCTTTGGTTGAACTTTGCCAGCTGTAGATGCTCTGGTCTCCAGCACTGTCCTCACCCTGCACCTCAATGAGTGTGTGAAGCCCCAGCACCAATTTGAAAAAGCATATATTGTTACTACTTTCATAACTCATAGGTTTAAAATTGTTTCGCTATTACAGATAATTTCCTTTTTCTACCGCAAGCCAAGAAAGGATTACATGTGCACTGTGCAGCAGGTTTCGTGGAATGTATGAAGCTAGCTGATTCCTCATGTGTTTACATACATACTCATACTGCAGGAATGTGTACAGTATTCAGCCATTCCTGTAGAATTCCCTGCTAACATACACATTTTGGTAGTATTGTGAATACTGAGTGCTGATAAATAGTGTACATTGGCCGGAATCCCATGTAAACAAATGAAGTTCAGTTTGTAAGTCTCCTACACTGTCCTTTGGGAGAATTCCACCAAGCTGCATACTACAGAGAGATTTTTAGTATTCTGGCATATACCACCTGGCACAACATACTCATATCTGGAATTTATATTCACAGTACACAGTATGCAAAATGCTAAATGGAATTGAAAATGCATGTGAACTTGCTGATTAAGTATATTCAATTTTTTGTGCAAAAAACAATGCCAGTAGTGGCATCTTCATTTTATGTAATGGTGGCTGTCAAAACTCTAACCATGCTTTCACTTTGCTCTATTACATTTTGCTTTGCTTTTACTGTGGTCAACCTTTAGAAGGGTATGACTATACCCTTTTCAATAAACACATTATTAATAATATTACGATTATCTGTTTAGTGTTTCAGTCCCTTTGGGTGGTAGATTTTGGCAGATTTCACAGGCGATTTATTGGGATTTCCAAAGCAAATATACTGCTTTTCAGAGAGAGATTTGTTCTGGCATAGCAAAAGAAAAAAATGCATTAAATTGCATTTGCTATGCCTCCCACAGTACATCTAATTATATGCTAATGTTTGCTTTAAAACCAAGTTAAAATAATAGAAAAATATAACATGCAAATTCCAAGGCTTTGTCCAAAATGTGTAGAATGTGAATGTCTTTCTTAGATGAAGAGAATCAATTTGACATGTTGACTGTAGCTTAAGACTATCACATTTAATCCATTTAAATAAATTCAGTGTTATATGCTTTATTAAATGTTTGTTTTTTGTAAATGCACCCAGAATTTACCTTGCAAACACTTGCTTTTCCTTTGCTAGCTTGGAATAGAATTTTTGCACCATTATTACTGATTCTTTATGCAGGTGTCAGAAAGAAGATACCAAACTAAATGTGCACACAGAAACCAATTTCCTAATCGAATATCAGACAGATATTAATAAGAAGCAAAGCATTGAAAGCACTCATTCAAAACCAATGATCAAATATAATGTGTAATACAACTGAAAACATGCATGTGCTAGAAATAAAATGAAGTGTGTGGCTTGAAATAGGGCACCACGATTAATCGATCAATTAATGTTAAATTGGAGCTTGCAAAATAAAATCCATTGTGATCAGTAATTGCACTCATTGCAGTCAATAATCGATCAATCGATTTATTGCTGAGTCTTTGCTAAGGTGGATACTTTCAATGCTGATTTTGGTAAATTACAGCTGAGGCAGGAGGCTGAAGTTTTCTTACGGTGAGGGCTTAAATGATTCCAATAACTCAGAAATGCATACGAGGCAGTAATAAACAACACTTAATTCTCACCCTCCCTTGAAGTCACAGGTCAGGCAAGAATAGCAATTGAATCCAGTGGTGTGCTGTGCGCAATAAATAGCACCTGCTGTGCGGCATGCTGCCATATTTATAACTCGGGATGCTGAGTAAGAAACGGCTGAGTAATCAGCTGGTCTTGCCCACATCCCTTGATACTGGAGTTGGTTTGGAGGAGAGGAGATGGATACACGGAAAGAAAGGGGGTCTAGCATGTGGAGCTAAAATTTACGAGTGTCTCCCAGTGCTGGCAGGAAAAGGAGAACAAAATAAAGGCTTGATTTATGTGCCGGGTGTAATAGAAGCCTTCATTTAGGCCTAAATGTTTTAAATGGTGGACTCTCCAAACACATTGCCCTGCCCATTTTTACTAAACTGTGACACACACACACACACAGTATACAAACACAACCAATTACAAGGCCTAATATTACATTTTAGCAAGTGATATAGGGCTTTAAAAGCCATTTATTTACCTTTTTATTAGTGATATCAGCATTGTCACTGCCCCTTCTTGTGTTGAAGTTTTTTTTTTCGTTCTTTTCTTGTTTTTTTTATACTTTAATCCGGGATATGACCATGCAACCTGAAGCACTTGTCATGATTTGGTACTGGGATGCCGTATTATAACTGGTTATAGTGTAGTGGTTAAACAAACTGGTGATAGGATTGCTGATATGCAACATGAATTTTAAAGCCTTGGTTTTCACTACGATAACTACTTTATCTCACAACGTGGTTACTCAGCATAGCGTGTTGTTGCAGAGAAAGGCATGAGATATGTTGTATTTAAAATGCAGTGTCCTTATGTTAAAGAACAGAGCTGGGATAGTGCAAGCTGGACTTGTCTGCTGTATACATATCCCATGAATACATAAACATGGTAGCTCAAATGCAGCCCCCTTCTCCGTGATGAGGTGGAAAAATGGTTAATTTAACAAGAAAGCAAAAGCTGCTGCTTATGAAAATGCCAGGCATTGCTGGGAAAGTACGACTGCTGAATTATGTAAGAGAACAGGGCTGAATTATTTATCAGTAGCCACGTTTAAATGTAATTGTTGGCATGTGTAAGAATCTCCCGATTCTGCTAGCGGTGTCAAAGATTATGTGCCTGGTTTTTGAAAGCTCTGTTTCTGAGCCAATAGCCTGCATACATGATTTATCAGCACAGTGCGGAAGGGAGGCATTTTCCTATGCTGTGTGATGGTATTGTTTTTTAATGTAAGCTAGGGCACATTTGGTATACAGGTTTCATGTCTCAGTTGTAATATAGCACCTGTCTAGGTATTTAGATAATAGGTGCTTTTCTTCCAGTTGATTCACAAAATGAACAAAAAAGTGTATCCTCTTTAGAGCGCTGGCATTAAGGTATTGGCTTTGTACAGTACAGTGTAGGAGGTCTAAGCGTAAAGATTAAATCAGCCAATCAACTGTGTTCGGAACCTGCTGACAGGGTGGTGGGTTGTTAAGGAATTTATGTTAATGTAGTATCCAATTTGACTTAATTAAAATCTATCTGATATTGTTTATACCCCTTTTTCCGCTATGTATGTACACATGATAAAATAACGGGTACCAACTGACACGCATTTCTGTATATAAAAAACTTCTCAAAACACTTAAAAAAGGTATACAGAATGTAAAAGAAAATGTCTGCTTGACTTACTTTGACTAAGTTATAGAGGCAATAGATGATTACGGAGATATTAAAACAAGAAACCAAACACACCTTGTAGGCTGGTTCTGAGTTCGGGAATCCTGTGCAAGCTGCAGTTTTATTTATTGGCTGTGTGACCCTTTGAAGGCCGTTGACTCTTCGGGGAAACACTGAGACAGCCAGAAGGAGGCCCAAGAGGACTCCTCGATTGTTTATTTATTCAGGGCTAAAGAGTAAGCAAGCCTGGTGAGTCTCTTCGGCCCTGACTGTGTTTGCTGAGTCTTTGTAATGCCTAAACAATAACTGACTTGCGTGTCTAATTCGAAGCGGTGGCTGGACAAAAGAGGTTTTAATGAGCTGTAGTAACGCAATGGTGAACAGCTGTTTGAGCACACCAGTAAGGCCCGTGTCGAAGGAAACTAGGATGACTAAAACAGAGAATCTGTTTTCAGTTTTGGGAAGCAGTACAGCTTTTAGTAAAAAATATGAGAGAGAGAGAGAGAGAGAGAGAGAGAGAGAGAGAGAGAGAGAGAGAGAGAGAGAGAGAGAGAGAGAGAGAGAGAGAGAGAGGCAATCGTGTTCTCTGTTGTGAAGGTGAAAGTTTTGTCCTTGATTTTTATTTCAATAAATGGGCCTTTCCTTCTCACATTTTATAATGCTCTCCTTCACTTTTATATGCTTGACGTGTCTGTATGGTTGTTGGCCAACTTCTATTAAAAGGCAACTGGCTTTGTGGTGACATCACACAAGCATAAATAAGCTTTACAGAAATGACAAATGTTGAGGTAATGAACACAAAGCACAGCCAAGAACTGTATTTGTAGTAGTTGTGAAATGGCAATTGTAATGAACCCAATATTGTATTAATATGTGTTTATCAGGTAATACGTTTTCAGTCCCTCTGTGGTGTAGTGTTCACAGTGCAGTCTGTCCTGTCTGTGATAGAGGCTGGCAGAGTGGTAGTTAATTATAGGAAATTACCACTGGGAAGGCCTTGCGGTAGGAGTAATGACTTTGTGCTAGATTATTTATATGAAGAGAGGAAGCGATATAAGAAAGTTAAAATCCCAACTACAAGGCTTTTATATGATTGTTTAATCTTTCTTGAAGACAATTTCACTATCACAACATCTTCGCTCCACGTCTTGCATTTGTATTCATCTTCAGCCATGGGGGGTGCTTATATCCGTGTTAACGTGGTGAGATTATGAAAACATAGTTGCATGGGCCAAATACAAAACCAAAGGAGTTTCAAGGAAACCAGCATGTATCTAAATTGAAAGTTGTACACCTAACTGCGAGATTATATGGTATGTATGTCATCCCTATGATCAATAGTATTAATAAAAGTCAGTATATATTAAAGTTTACATTTACCTTGTCCAGGAGCTGACAGGAGAGTCTTGAAAACAAAATGGAGAACCGTTCGTCTAATACGTTTGTTGTTTTTTGCTTTCTTTCTGAGACCTCACTTATTAGCTGAGCTAGATCACCCTTAATGCAGCTGTAATTTACGATGCAAGAAATTAGGAAGCTTGCTACACTGCTATAATCCCCTTAAGTATAATGTGTACTTTTGTCACAGGTGGATATCCAACAGCGTAATCCAGTTGAAGGCTTGGTTGCATGTTTTCAAGAGGGAAGAGCTTGCATGGTGTTACTGGGGCTCAGCTGAAAATCATCTTCAATCTCCTGCTCCCTGCTTTGGGAACTGTATTATAAAGAGGAGATGTGCTTAGCTTTCCCTGGCAGCCACATTAACTTGAATGGAGCCTGAAAGAAAACATCTGTTTTGGTGGCAAGTCTCATCCATTTAATGCTTCCTTCTAAACAAGCCCGTACTGTTTAACACTTGCCCTACGAGAAGGAAGTCCTCTGCTTACATTTTGTCCTCCAAAACCTGGCAATTTAATAACTGCATAGCTTAACATTTGACTACAGAGATTATGGCAGTGAAGATATAAAGGACTTATACATCCTTAAATGATGCATCTGTGAGTATTCATTTGGCTTTGGTAACAACTTATGCCTCCTTGTGAATTGTGGCAGAAGACAGTGAAAGAAGAATGGGATAGCACAAGCAGTTACTGTGGACTTGCCCATTTATTATGAAGAGTTTAACCTTCAGAATGTAAAACAGGTGCTGTGCATTTTTTCACAGACCATAATTACGAGGCTAATGATTCTCCAACTTAATCAATGTTTCCTTCAGGCTTCAAAATGAGCTTGCCTTCATAAAATAATGTTGAAAATTTAGATCTTATGAAGGGCGTATTGAAGGTTTTAGATTTTGAATTCTATAACTTAATAGCGTGAAGTTTAAACCAATGACAACTTCTAATATAGAAATATTTTTCAATGGTTAAATGTTTTTGACAATGGTTACATTTTTGAATTTTAATGTTAAACCAAATATATACATACAGCGTTAATATAGTAGTACGCACTGAGTGTATGTTTCAATGATTATTACCTCACGCTGTTTGTTCAAACTCTTCAATCAGGATGTGTTTGATTCATAAATCCACAAAAAGTCTAGTGATGCAAAAGTACGGATCTGCACACAAATAAATACAATATTATGTTGTTCTAGTTAATTCATATTTATTAGTTAAAAACAGAGAACAAAATAACAGACATGTTTCAACTCACAAAAAGCAGTATAAGAAAGCAATCACCACTCTTACACTCTTAAACAATGGTTTAAAAATTCAGTGTATTATATCTTTCACATTAGTCAACCCAAAACGAAGTTCAATCAAATTCTTCATTCATACAGAAAGATTCCCGTTGTAAGAGTTTCTTATTAGTGTCACCACCTCTTCTACCTAACAATCCTTTTCAATACCCACACATCTTAAGGAATGTATATTGTGTTTAAAGTCATCAAAATGTTTAGCAATCGGAGAGCTTTGATCCTTACATCGTATTGAGCTTTTGCTCGCTAAGACAAACTTTCAATTGGCGAGACGTTTAAATTCCAGACACGCGTGTTGTACACATGTATTTTATACACATACAGGTTGTAGTAATTTGCTTTAAAAAATAAAACAACAGTAAATGATTGGTTTCGTTTATGTATTTCCAAATAGGTTGAAAGCTCTGGTTCTTAAACCTCTATCTAATATGGTTTCTAATATTAATAGAAAATAATATGTATTTTCAGCTACATTCTCAATATATGGCACTCAGAACATAAACAAGAGCATGCATTTGCTGCAAAAGTCATTTTAACCACTGCTCCCTTAACCCTTAACTGGAACCTTTTGTGATGCAGTTTAGGTTATGTTGTAGCTAAAATGGCTACCTAGAACTTTGACATTGGTCACGTCTTTGTTTTCAGGGTTTGTTTTAGAGGGAATGAACAGTAACATTCTGAAAAGGGGCTGGCGTTTTAGAGAAAATCATCTGTCTGGTTAAGAGTTAAGGTCACCTAAGCTCATGCTTTGCTTCAGCTGCCAGTCTTTTCACATAAACTGTTTTAGATTGAACACTCAGACCCAGCTTAGGGAATTGGCATAGGGTCATTATGAAAGGCCACTGGAGAAAAGCAGCTTTTTCTGTCCAGTCTTTCATGTGATCAAATTAGAGGTCCCTCTAAAAGCAAAATGGTCTGATATCTCTTTAAAATAATGGTATGTATCGATAGCAGCTTAAAATGAAGTAGACAACTGTTTCACCTTGTGCCTTCATTCGCCTCCTACCTTGACAAAATACTTTTTTTATGTATTTATTTATTTTAAATTTACTGTGACCAATTATTTTACCCCTGATTTTCTCACCATTTTGTAATGTCCAATAATTTTTGCTCTGACCGCTGCAATTCCCTACACAGCTCAGGAGATCTGAAGGTTCAGTAGGCGTCCTCCAATCCCATGACCAAGCCAGCTTCCCTTTTGACACCCAGGAACTTCAGAGCAAATGTCAGGGAGCTACCAATCTCTGACAAAGGCCAGCCAAGCAGGGTTCGCTGGAGTGCGATGAGGAGAAACAGTCCCTGCCGGTTTCACCTGCCTAACCCACGGAGCGCCAGAGCCAATGCGATGCTCCCTTTAGAATCCCCGGCAAAGACCGACGACTTTGCACAGCCAGGACGTGAACCTGCGCTGTTTGACTCACCATGCACACCACATGGCTGTACTTTTACCAGATGAGCCACTCAGGGACCCCACCTTGACAAAACTCCCTCATAATAAGAATGGAGTTTTTATCAACATCAACTTTCATAATACAGTGCATCAAGAAATCGAATGACTTTCCAACTGTGATGTTTGCAAATAAGATTTTGAAAGTGGTTTATTTGTGTTTTTATACATTAATACAAATAGAACTGTGTGTACCCTAAAATCCATCTCTGAAATTCTCTTGCATGTCAGCCAGGGTGAAAAGGTGTTTTACTGCTCGTTGTAAAACCAGCAGGGGAATTTATGACACTGTTTCTTTCAAGAGAAGCCCATCACATCATGGATCCTATTTTTAGATTTTAATAACAGGGCTGTACAAAACATTTAAGGCTGTCTTTTAGTTTAGATTTTATGGTTTCTCCATAACCAATTTGGAATTAATGTTATGAAATCTGAACCAGGGCTATATCTGAGGGTCTCTGTTTTTACAGACAGACCCGGTGGAGTCAAAACATGAATATAGTCTATAATAAAGCTTTATCGTCGCTGAACACATGCTTAAGTGAGATCAGATTGCCATTGGAGACACTTGCTTTGCTCTCTTGTCTTGTGGTTGTGGCCCTGATCTAAGCCCTATAATGAGAATTGTCACATGCTTACAATATATATTTTTTACTGGGTGGGACTTGCCATTTTTATAGAAGAAATAACATTATACAGTGTTCCACCCACAGTGGAAGTTATCCAGTTTTCTCTCTGTTAGACATGGTGTTAAATTAATCAATGCAGTCTATCTGGTGAGTCTGAAGCACCATCCACAAAGCTTAGTTGCCTATTGAAAATGTCTGTGGTTATAGATTCTGTCTTTGGGCAGCAGTGACACAGCATTGGTTCCATTGGTTAATGTTATGTAAATGATCTCAATCCGACAGTGAAATAGCTCTTTTGGATAAAGCCATGCTCCACTTGACAAATAGAGAAATTGTTCAAACGTATCACTAGCGGAGAATTCTTGAAGATCTTTGACCCTCCATCAGCCATCAAAAGAACGTGCAGCAGTGTGAGACCCTCTCGACTGTAACACAGGGAGACAGTTTGAGAATGATCGCTTATGAAGCCCTTTACTTCA
>CM060273.1:7733002-7890451 GCA_030684275.1 Acipenser oxyrinchus oxyrinchus | reverse complement strand
AAATCAAAGACTTCTCTTTTTAACTTCTTTTTAAAGAGCTGGAGGGGCAGGTCGCTATTGTGCGTTTAACTCTTTAATTCATGGTTTCCTTTAGTTGGTCCTTTGGGAAGAGTGCTTTTAAGCAAGTGGTTTACAGCTATGGCCAATAGTTTTGCATCACCTAGAATTGTCGGATTGAGAGATAATTTAATATATATAATATCAACATAATTTAGATCTTTTATTTAACACCATGTAATCAAAGAAATTACAAAATTATATCTCAGAAATCTACCAGAAGCCATAATAGCAGTACAGTATTTCATGTTAGCTTTTGAAATGTCACATATTTCAATTTTTGCCAGTTTTACGTTAAGTACACTATATGGTAAACTACAAAGCTGTATGTAATTAAATATTTTAACATGACATTATTCAGCAGGTTTCATTTGACTTTATGGAACAAAATGTGTTAATTCTATAGGTGATGCAAAACTTTTGACCACAGCTGTAGGTTTAGGGTGGTAAATGCAATTTATGAAATTATGTTTCTTTATTTTTTAAAATACACATTTGAATAGGCTGATACATTGTACTGTTAGTACATTTGAAATAATATACCATTTATTATTGATTCATGAGTTACATATAAGTTCAGATATCTGAATTGGGAAAGGAATGGTAGTATACAATGTGAGAATTCAATTGGAATTGTTTGCTAAGAACTAATAAATAAATAAAATCTTTCTTTTCAAGACCTGGTGATTTTATAAACTGTGATGTTATTTTAATTAAAACATGTATTCCCATTTTTTTATGATGCTGCAATCTATCTTAAATATATTTAATTTGTCATTTTAGTGTTAAACCAATAGAAACAGCCAGACTAAATGGTTTCAAAGTTGTTTCCATGGGCTTTACAGAGAAATGAGAAGAAAACACACCAGGACTGTGAAACTACTTAATAGAATCACGGTGCAATGTTTCAGAAAATGTTTTTCCCCCAGTACAAAATGCCCTGCTTTATTCCCCTGCAGGGAGGAAATCTCCAGAGACAGGGACATAGTAGATAGATGTTTATATATCTGGAAACCTTCTAATCCAAATGTGATGCAACTTGGTACAGTATAAACATCATTTAGCATAGATTACAGAGCATATTATTACATTACTGGGTGTATTATTAAGCATACATTACTGAGTGTATTCAATTCTGAGGATATGTGGGGGTGTCTGTACATGTGTCCATCTCTACAGTATGTCACACCAACATTTTTGCATACGTTTGGAAAAGTACTGAATAAATTGGGTTGAAACTTGGTATGGACATTTTTTATCATGTTATTGAGGGTATCAGATTGTGGGGATATACTGTATGAAAGTGTTTCTCTGTCTGTATATCCGTCCTTCTATATATAACAAGACATGATGCCACATACTGTCATTTTAATATCGTTTACCATGATACCAACACCCTAGTTGCTTACCTAATGCCATTTAGGTCTTAAATACTTCTTATCCAGTTTTAATGGAACTATTCTGTGCATACTCCATGCTACCTCTGATTCTGAACCTACAGCTGTGGATGTACAGTATGCAATGACATACATGCTGAGACCAAATAATCACTCCCCTTTTGTGTTTGACAATACAATGATTTGTAGGTGCAGGGATGATGGTATGAACAACTGGAAGAATGGTGTCAAAGTAAGTACAGTGCTCCCCCTTTATGAGGCAGTCCTTTATACTGCAGAACAGGACATGGCTCCAATGTGCCTCGTAATGCCATTATTATTATTATTATTATTATTATTATTATTATTATTATTATTATTATTAATAATAATTAATTAATTAATTAATTAATTAATTAGTCATTTTATCCAAAGCCACTTACAGAGACTATGGGGTGAACTATGCATCAACAAATGCTGCTGGAGAGTCACTACAATAGGACCTTGATTTTACATCTCATCCAAAGGACGGACATCAGACCTGTGTTCTAAATCCATTTTGTTGCTGATAATGCTGTGGTCTGGCTAATGTAAATCACCCATAGCTGTAATCTCAGTATTTAAGGTGTCCCTTCTTTGCAGTGTTCCTTCGTATCCTAGGTAGAGGATAGGATCTCTGTTAAAGTGCTGTAGTTGCATCTTCCTAAAGGTGACAGCAGTATTTCATGAAACGGGTAGCAGTCTTTCTCAGATTACTTTGTGCAGATGCACACTTTGTGAATGCTAACTGTCTAATAAGTTCTGATAATCGGTCCACATCATTCTAGAATCCAAAGCTACTGTGTTTCTTGATTGTGCACCACAGTGACTATTCTATTTTCACTTCCAAGTAGGAAGTCTGTTATGTGCCTGTAGTTCTTGATGTGAACAGAGAGCTAATTCTTTAGAAATACTGTAAGTGCTGCTTTGAGAGTAAATTAATGAGAATGTATGTTTTACTTTTTTAATCTGCCACCAGCTATAAACCTTAAATCAGTAGTAGAATAAAGATATACAGCCGTATTAGTGGCTTGACCCGATATAACGTCATAAGCCCCTAGTTGGTATTGAAGCGACTTGTCATAAGGATATAGGCACCCTACATTCATACGTGAATGTTAAGTAAACTATCCACTCAAGCGGCCACAGAACAAAGTCAAATTATATTTTGTCCTTTTTATAGACTTTCCCAGACACAGTGATTGATTGCTCTGATAAGTTGTGGGTGGCTAAGTTTCAAATGACTTGGTTGCAGTTCGGTTTGATCCCCGATCGCTGCGGTGAATAGGCAGAGAAGGATAGATTTAATGTGCATTTCAGCTACAGTACATGCCTGCAAAATCACTTAGAGACTCTCCCATCAGTAGATGCAATGGACAAGTTGATAGTATATATTAATAACTTGTTGACTGATAGAACAGGCTTGCATTTGTCAACATATTAGCACGTGTCAACACTTAAACAACAGGCCAGGATAAGCATCTCGGAGCTTGAAAAGAAAAGTGCTATGATATTGATGTCGAGCATCTCAGAGGACACTTTGAAGAACTAATATGACCGTTCACCTCATACTGGTGGCATATAGCTAGGGGATTTTTCATTAAGACATTTGAAGAGAGAAGCTCTGTCAGCATACTATATATTATTTCCAAAGAAGACCGTTTTCAAAGATGGTGTAAAGACCAAACTAAATATTGTGAGTCTTTTAGCTATCTGCCCATATGCCCTACAGCACAGGAATCCACAATCCACTTTCTGTTGATCTTGCATTTAGAAAAAAATTCTGTATCCAGAATTATAGAAAAGAAACACTTTACATTTGTTAATATTACATTTGTTTCTTCCCAATTTTGCCTAATATCCGCTTATTTCTGGTAACTATATGCAGATGAAAACATGACATAAGTAATTACATGCAGTAACTTTATTATCTATTTTAGTTTTTCTGTATTTTGTATTTTTTTTTTTGCCATATTCAGAATAATTAAGATGTGTTTAAAAAAGATTACCATATCCTTTTTGACATTTGTGTTAAGTGCTTAACATTTCTAAACTAAGCTGATGCTATGTCAAGTCAAGGGGAAGATCTAGAATCGATTATACTAAAGAATAATTAGGTGCTGGCAACAAGTCCTTAATATTTATTCACAGGGTTGTTCTGATGAAAAAGGATGAGCTAAGGAAATTGTATTGAAAAACGAGAAATTCTGATTCCGGAAACACATTGCAAATCAGAGATAATAATGTATTGTCAATTAAGACAGTGGCTGGAATTGAATTTTTTAAATATGTGTCTACCTTTATTGACTCAAATTATTATTATGATTTAGTTGTTGTTAGATTACTGTTTCAATGTGTTTGTATGTCAAGGTTGGAGAGTCTTACAGGTAACAAATGTGGGAGTAACATTGGATGTATAACAATGACAATTACTGTATCCTCTCTGAAAATAAATTGTTTAGGAATTTTGCATTCATATTTGATAGTGTTCTAGTGTTGAATTAATCACATAAAACAAACATACCTTGATATGAGAACTAATTAAATAGATACATCGGACCTGAACCAAATGAAGGGTATTGAAAGTGTACTGTTATTAATAAAAGTTAATTTTGAATAATACTTTTTGAAGAAATTAGAAATCATTCAGAAATTATGACAATTCCTACACCAACTTTCATAAAAAATAAAATTAAAAAAATTATTTGAAAGAACACATGGCAGAAATCGATCCTGCTTTAACTGAATAGTACATTGTGATAAAAATTAATTTATTGAAATAAAAGAACATTCTGAATTGAAGAGCTGAAACAGGTATATTTTGTGATGTGCTTTTGAATGATGTGAGTTTATTATTATTATTTATTTCTTAGCAGACGCCCTTATCCAACTTACAATTGTTACAAGATATCACATTATACATTATTTCACATTATACAGATATCACATTATTTTTTACATACAATTACCCATTTATACAGTTGGGTTTTTACTGGAGCAATCTAGGTAAAGTACCTTGCTCAAGGGTACAGCAGCAGTGTCCCCCACCTGGGATTGAACCCACGACCAACCGATCAAGAGTCCAGAGCCCTAACCCCTACTCCACACTGTTGCCCAGGGAGATAGCAGGGTGCTGTTCAAGCTAACTGGAATTCTATGGTTCATATTCATTCTTGTAGGGTCCATAGGCGCTCATATTTGCCGATCACAATGTTCTCTGTTAAATCAGCCACAACCTGTTGACTATCTGCACCACACATCCACATGACGAATGTCACCTTGTTTGCTGAAAAACATTGCTTATCTGAAAGAAAGAGAGAAACCTGTGTGAACAATGCCCAACTTACGGAAACCCTGTGCAGTATATAGGCTGATTCCTGCTGTTTTTGATCATGTCACCACAGGGATTCATCTTGATGTGTTCATTTTATACCTCCAACTGCAAAACTATACAAAGCATTGATTTCCCATGCCGGATTATAATTTAAATCACCTTAGTAAAAATAGGATTTTTTTTCATTGCGTAAGGCTACTCAGTGAAATAGTTTATAGAGTTGTGCTAGTTAAAGTAAACCAATCTTCTCCTGCTGGTAATACTGGGTGGATTTTAAAGTCTTCACAGTTGTCACAGTGTAGTTCCCCCTTTAGAAGGAGTTTCTTTATCCTGCAGAACCATTTATGAAGCGGATCGGTTATGGCTCCCGTTTTCCTCAAAATGTGAATACACAAGCACTTTCATTCTCGTTATAAGGTGGAACATGTATAGCAAGGACAAACACATAGCCAGGTATGGGATCCATGCTAGAAAGTAGCCGTACACAGAGTGAACTGCCAAGTAAATTATAAATGTACGCTTTATTCTTGTGTTTATTTTTGCATAGTCATTTTGTAAGCTTTTGTTAGTGTGACCAGTCTCGAGAAATGTCCAGAACAAAGGACTCCTTCTGAATGTGGAGACATGCTTCATATCAAAACACTGACGAAACGGATTGTCCATCCAACCTCTGAAACTCACCCAAGGGTCGAAGCACACATCTGGAACCTGAGCTTACAACAGACCTTGCAGCAATCCTGCATTCCACTTTCAAAATGTGGAGGAGTCATGGGACAGGCCCTTGACTTGTGTAGCCGACCAGTTCAAGAAGTTTTTTTAACCTCGTTATACTGAACCCTGCTTGAGAACAGGCAGCCTTTTCTGCTTCATCTGATCTACTGTGCTCAGGGTCACTTCTGCTAAATTGAGCAAATGAATGAGTGTTGGGGAGCTGTTTGTGAGCCTTTGTCAGTAGTGTGAAGGTACATAAGAACATGAGAACATAATAAAGTCTACAAACGAGAGGAGGCCATTCGGCCCATCTTGCTTGTTTGGTTGTTAGTAGCTTATTGATCCCAGAATCTCATCATGCAGCTGAAGGATCCCAGGGTGTCAGCTTCAACAACATTACTAGGGAGTTGGTTCCAGACCCTTATAATTCTCTGTGTAAAAAAGTGCCTCCTATTTTCAGTTCTGAATGCCCCTTTATCTAATCTTCATTTGTGAGCCCTGGTCCTTGTTTCTTTTTCAGGTCAAAAAGTCCCTGGGTCGACATTGTCAATACCTTTTAAAAATTTGTAAGCAGGGAGGGGTGGGGGGTGGCATGGCAGCTTCAAAAGGCCTAATGACTTTGTTGCTATTAAACAGAGATCAAGGTAAAAGCGCCTAATTTCTTACAGAGTGTTTAACGTGCCAGTTAAGTGGCGGTAATTGGCAGCAGCTGCGGCTCTGAATCAGCGTGCGCTGGCAGCTCGAGGTTAGAAGCTGTGCAGAGGGTAGGGCTCAGTGTGTCGAAGCACCTCTGTGTTGTTTGTTACAACCATTTGGGTTTATAAAGTGCAAGCCAGAGAAAATAAAATCCCACTGAGCTTTATACAGGAGTGTCTAAATGCTCTTTTTACAGCATTGTAAAGCTTTACAGGGTGGGTAAATAATGGTAGGGAATAGGCCTTTAAAAAAAAAAAAATCAATATGTGAATGAAACCAGCAGGGACTCGCAAGAAGTGTCCCCACAAGTAGGATGTCTAGTGCGTAGATTACAGGCTGCAGTACTGTACGTGCAAGAGCACATATAGCCTGTCATTAGCCGACCTCAGCCGCATACAACAGTGACACTGTTAGATTTCTCAGTGGGCTACTTTTTGGAAAAAAATATTGTTAATAATTTAAGCAATAGGCTATTTTTAAATAGTGTGAATACACAAATACAGTTTGAAGGCATCAATGCAAGTACTTCGTAAGACATACTTTGAAACCAAGAAAGTTTGTTGTTTCTGGCGGTCTGTGAATGTAATAGGCATTAACAGGTTCTTGCATTAATGATAGAGACCTTAAATAGAGGGATTTGACAGTTCGCTTCTACGCCTACCATTAAAGGCCATTGTTAATAAGATAATTTAAGAAAACATGAACTTTACAATTACGTGTATGTCTAAGCAGACAATGAGAAACACCAGTACCATGTAGCAAACACTTTTGTGTAGATCAGCATTTGCCATCCCTGAGATGTATTCTATAATATATACAGTCAGTTTTAGTCATGATGAGTAAGACAGGCAATTAGTTTGTAGGTGCTTTTGTATTTGGGGCAGTCTGAAAGTAATGTGCAAATCAGGAGAATAAACTTTTCTGTAGGAGAAATAGAAGGGGTGTTGAACACACCTTTCATTGATTAAAACACCACCACCAAACAGTTGAACCCCAATGAAGACATCTAAGATGTGTGTCTCTTAACTGGCCATTGCAACAGGCAAGCTAGTGTTCCTCATCTCACCTGTAGGGGGCAGAATCTGGAAGCCCAGCGCATCAACCAGGACTGCCTGTTCCCCGAGCCACAAGCAGATTCACAGAGAAGAGTTAAAACTGTGCACCGGATAGGCACAGCCCAGCATTGAGACAGGGCCTAAACCTTAACATGAGGCATCAGAATTACTTGTGCCCAGCTCTGCCAATGGCAATCTGCACAAAGTGATTTTGTAAAAAATATCTTGAAGTGCAAAAAAATAGGACAGCCATCGGCCAATATAGAGCAGATGGCATCAATTTTGGTCCTGTCTAAAGGGGCTCCGAGGAATGGAATGCGTTGCATAAGCTGCTGGTGGAGACAACTGTTTAATCCATTTACCCAAACGGTTACTTCTACAAGCAGGAGTCTGTTTGAAGAGCCTGTTGATCCCCTAATATAGTTTCCTAATGGGTTGGAAAGCTTTGGCCTAGTCGGGAAAGAAACCAATTAGATGTCCTCGGTCAGTTTGGAGAAGGACCCAGCCATGGCTGCCAAGAGCTTCTATTTCACAGGGATGCACGCACCTGTTTTTCATGCTCCCTTTTTGGGGTCCAATGCTGGCAAATAAAACCAAGTTGCTAAAAATAAACCCTGGAAGTACAAGCTAGAGCCGGTTATCAGTCCGGTTTTATCGGTAAAAAAAAATTGCAAATAAAAACTGAATCATATTTGTTTTAATGTCCGATGTCCGGGTTAGTGCTGGCCTCAGACGACAGCTCTGGAACGTGTCAGCCATCTACTAATAAATAACAAGTAGCAAATTAGAGACAAACAAAGAAAACACTCACAGTACAATATATAAACACTGCAGGTCAAAAATGACTTACTTTTTATATGGTGTCTGCAATCATTTTTTTTGAGTTCTGTTGCTCCAATATTGAGTTATCAGTTTTTTTAAATCGGCCTGTTCCTGGCATTGAGCTGTTTTGAGCTTGTCTGGAGAATCCTAAATGTCGGCAGTAAACAGACTTCCTCATTATATTTAAGTCCTATGACCCCACCTTCTCACTGTTTCTACAAATGCAGAGCACAGGTAGGTGTGGCAGGCAGAGTTGAAAGGTAGCATTGTCACATGATTGTAATGGAATTTAGGATCCTCCAGGCAAGCTCAAAGCCAGACTGGCAAATTTTGAAAACAATTATAATAACTCAAAGGGAATGTAAAAAAAAAATATTTAAATGACATTCAAACTTACTCTTCATTCTAAGGATTTTCCCATAAAAGTTTTAGTAACTTTTATTTAAAGTAAGAAATGTATCTTCTCACAATTGTATTTGTAACTGTCTCAAAAACCTCCTGCTATCTAATAAAGCATCGATTGACAAACAAGAAAGCACCCTGACTAGTCAGCGTCACAAATAGAAAATAACGCAGTTCACAAATCCTACGAATGTCATTCTTGCATTAAATATTACAGTTTAGATGAGTTTTGATACTGGGTAGAAGTGCTTCCTTTTACCTGAGAGAGTATGAAAGAAAGCAATGCTGTGAAATCCCCGCATGGGAGTTTTCATAGAAAGACAACTTTGCTCAAAAGCTTTTTCCCCCCTTCAGGTAATTGGACCTTCAGGAGGCAATCTCAAGACACTCTAAATCAGAACAAAGGATGGCGCTCGGAAACCTGCAGACTAGGACAGTTTCCTTTCAAGGACCGATTCAAGATAATGTGCATGTGAAAGGAGTTGCTTTGTGTGACGTAAATACCAGAGGGTAGAACTATGATTGAGGTAAATCAGAAAAGAAAAAAAAAACAGCCTGATTGAAGATGGGTAGAATCTGCTGAGCACAGCAGTTCCATGCTGGTTTAAGGCTATCAAAAAAAAAACAAAAGTCACTGATGAAGCACCCTTGTTTTAGATTGATAAGGCAAGATGCATTTGTGAAACTGTTAACAGGCTGCGTTTACGTGGAACACACACACACACACACACACACATATATATATGTGTTTGTGTGACAGATAATATATAACTTTTCAGAAAAAAAAAAAGAAAAGAGAGGCTGAAATGTAAACTGAAGTCAATAAATATTACAAGCCACTGGGTCTAAAAGAAATGAGTGTAATTCATCCTGGCATCAGGATTCTGTGCCACAGTGGGCCTCAGGGTTGCCAATTGTGCCAATGCCCAGCAATACTGTGTGCCCATTACTCATAGAGAGGCAGCACTGGTAAACGGATGTCTACCCAAAGGCAGATGAGCCATGCCAGCTGTCCATTTACTGTGACACGCCTGAACTTCTAACTGGGCATTCCAAGAAATGTACTTGCCCAGTCTCTCTGAATCAAATCCCAGGATTAAGTTAGTGCTGAGATCGCTGTAGTAACGACATCTTTGTGTATGGTAATACTCAGGAATAAGAGCAAACACATGGATGTACTGGCAAGAGCAGTCTGGTGTGGTAGGTAATTATGTCATTCCGGATTTGGGTCTTATTATGGTTATACTGTATGTCAATCGAAAGAGGGAATTTGGGTTTTTTAATGTATTTTATTAATTTGCATTTTGAGTTTTTGTTTGTTTTAGGCGTCATTCATGTTAAATATGAAGTTTACTCATTATTGAAGTTATATTGACGTTTGAGGATTCAAAGGATTAACAGCAGTTAGTCAAGACTTCAAAAAAAACAGTAACCCTTTATTAACTATCAAAATACAAAACACAATCCAATACTGTGGTGGTGTATGGAATGGGTTACCAAGCCATACTGTCTTTGGTGTATCAATGGGGTCTTTTAGAACCAGCTAGACAAAGTTCTGGGATCAATCGGCTACTATGAACCGGTAGTCATGGGGTTAAACGGGTGCCCCCTTATAAAAGCCCAGAGGTTACAAGAGGTTCAAATGGGCCCAGGACCCCCCAGCCAAAGTATGGGCCGAATGGCTTCCAGTTGGAAATTAGGTGGAAAAAGACTTGGGGCAGAGGGTAGGAGACGCGTTTTCACACAGAGTGGTGAGGGTATAGAATGGGTTACCTAGCCACATCATCTTTGGTGTATCAGTGGGGTCTTTTAAGAAATAACTAGACAAAGTTCTGGGATCAGTCAGCTACTATAAACCAGATGAGCTCTGATCAGCAGGATGGCTTTTTCTTTTTAGTACTTTTCTTTTGTTCTTGACATGTGTTAATGATTGCAGCATAAATAAGATAATAACTTCCTATATACTATATTACTATATAATAGTCTATTACATAAGAATTCTGGAACTTTGTAATACTGAATAGTAACAAAACAATGTAAGCAATACATTTTAGTTCCGCAATGTATATGATATATTCTAATTCATTTGGATTCATTTAGAAATGGTATTGTGTTATTTACTTGGTGTATCACCAGTGCATACTACAGCAGCATTGAGTTGTCTAGTGGGGGTAGCACCAAATAGTTGACCTCAGAAACTTATACTAATTGCACGCCATGTGAATGTGAGGTAATTGTGAAGCATAAGGTTTCACATGGACGGTTGCGGTTGAAACCCTTTAACATATAAATTACATTTTAGACCATTAATAAAATGTTTAAAATGATTCCAAGCAGTTTAAAAATATAGTGTACAAACAGCAGTGTTAATAAACTGTGTGTTTTATTAGTATTTTTGACTCAAATTAGTAGTTGTTCTACCCCTCATGTCTAGTGTGGTATTCAGCAGTGTAGTGAACAGTCATACACAATTCAGAAAAAGACATTCACCGAGAGCGAATGAATCCTAGTCAACAATCTCCCTCCCGACCTGTGAGGGCGCAGTATAACAGGAACAGTTCATTCCAGGGTCATTCGAAAGTTGGCCATCCAAAAAGGAGGCCAACTTACAATACTAGAAGTTAGCACCTTATTGCGGAAGGCGATGTGTCAGTCATGGATTGGAGGAGACGTCACTGCACTCGCTACCAAAGGGGACATGACTGATGGTATATGAGGGAATGTGGCCAAGCGATCTGTTCCTTTGTTATGGTTGTGAAAGACCTGTAAAGGACGGTAAAAGCCGAAAGTAACCGTGAGTTTTTGTTATGTTGTGTCTTATCATTCGTAGATATTATTCGTAGATAAATCTGCGAGGTATCTCACAGTACAGGGGCAGCAGTGTGAAGTAGTGGTTAGGGCTCTGGATTCTTGACCGGAGGGTCGTGGGTTCAATCCCAGGTGGGGGACACTGCTGCTCTTAGATATGTTACCTAGATTGCTCCAGTAAAAACCCAACTGTATAAATGGGTAATTGTATGTAAAAATAATGTGATATCTTGTAAAAAAAAAGTCGCCCTGGATAAGGGCATCTGCTAATAAATAAATAATAATAATAATAATATGCAATACTGTTTCACTGTTGCTGTATAATTCACCACTTACACAAGGAGCATTCACTGTTAGGATTCATGACTGTGTCTGTGTATAGTGTGTGTTATTATTATTTAGGGACTGAACCCTGTGGTTTTGACTGGCATTACACATCGATGTGTATAGTCAGTCTTATTATTTAAAGCAACAAATAAAGCTTTGTTTTCACCATTGGAACTGTTGACCGTTGTTATTAAGCACTGCATCACCTCTACACCTGTGCACTACTAACCACCGGGCTAACAAATGAAGGGATTATAAATGTGTTATCTCAATTCAAAGACAATAAATATAGTATCATGAAACTCTCCACTCACACAGTATCAAAGAGGGTGCAATGTCTCTAGGATGCCATTTACTACTGTCCACCGCCTGTATAACAATGTAACATGACTTCATCTTGGGTTAGTATATCAGACATTGAATTGAGATTAGATATGCAGTAGCAATTCACCAATTCAACAATTCATGTTCCGTATAGACTTAGCCCAAAGCAACCCCAATAGAAAGCTCAATTATTATTGTGTTTGTAACATATGGATGTACTGGCAATCACAGTCTGGTGTGGTAAATAATTATGCCATTCTGGTCTTATTGTGGTGGTATGTCAGTTGAAATAGGAAATGGGGATTTTAAAATGTATTTTATCAATTTATCAATTGAGCTGCACATTGATTATTCAATTATTCGGATAAGCTCACCATAGATGAGGGTCATTGGTGTTGATTCCATGTGAAAGAGACCGCTGCTTTGAGCAGTGGCGATTGCTGTTCTCCACAGTCTAGGAAAAGCAGCAAACATCACACATCCAAGCATCTGTTTTTTCACTTGCTGCATTTTGAATGGTGAATTATCCCAGTCAACAACAATGACCCTCACCAGAGCTCAATCCGAATAATCGAATAATCATTTCATGCAGCATTAATTCATTTATTTAATGTGTTAAAGATTGCATCACAATGTGACCAAATAAGATTTGCTACAGTAGTCTTGTATTTATAGTACCCCAGAGCAGGGGAAGGTTTTATAAACTAGTATTTCCTAATTACAGTACTCACAGGATGTGCAACTATCTCTATCCCACCTCAGGCCACATTGTGCAGTTTCAACCTGATCACTGCACACACCTTTTTGAAGTCATAGTAGTTGGGTGGGAATGCTACAAATTCTTACACAACTATTAATTTAACATCCATTCCCTGTTGTGCATTTTAAGTGTCACCAGAATCCTTTTGGCATCCATTTGAAATCCAGTTTGAAAATATGTGCGCTTTAAGAAGGACTACCCCACCTTTCTGAGCGCTGTTTTAATTACAGTGCCTTCTCTGTTGGGCCTCTCATTGTGTGAGTGCTGCACCAGCTACATCTGCCCCACTTACTCCTTCCTGTGAACAGGAGCTGTGTGGATCTCATAGTAATAAATCCTCTCCAGCATTTACAGCCTGTCAAACAAGTTCATTTCCAGTGCAGGGCTGAAGCCAGCCTCTCTGCAGCCTGTGTCAGCAGCAGCCTCTCGTGGATCAATGGGAGACAGAGAAAGGGAATTGAGCAGAGATACAAAAATCAATCAGGAATGTGATCACTTCAGGAGGGGAAAATTCCAGCAGTATCATCATTCTGTGAATTAACCCTGCAGAACTCCGGCTTTTTGAACCAAACCTTAATCCCTGATGGATTAACAACTAACGGACAGAATGTACCTTGTGTAACAGGCAGTGGTGTGTGATGCGCTGCTGTTATGGATTCTGTCCCCTGTCGGTGACATGAGGTTTAGAGCTCTATAACCATGAATGCAGAAGAACCTGGCTGTTTTGCAAAGTGGTTAAGACACTCGTTTGCAGAGCATGAGGTCACAGGTTTGCACCCAGCCTCCACCCTGTTATATTTCTACCTTGCATTTTGATAGCTCTAAACCATTCTTATTTTTAGCAGTAGTGAGGTTAACCTTAAAACTACAGTCCATGGTTTCAATGATTATTGTAAAAGAAATGTGGGTTCTTCCTGGCTTTTATACAGACACTTATACACTAATAGCAATAAAAAGATGTGTGTCCAAGACTGTAAGTACAAATCCCACATCAAATTCACCAGTTAAAATCGATTAAATAGACCCCAGAATGTAGTTGAAAAACCGGCAAGACTAGTCATGCTGTAGACCTGTGAAGACTTTTTACACCTTGTTTTAAACACTAAATTAAACCCATGAGGTGTGGCTTAAGAGCCGAGTCAGGTGTTTATTTGGGCAGGGTTAGTGACTGTGTTCCTCCTTTCCAAAATGCCTCATTCTTAATACCAAATTACACTTTTGACTTGTGCCTTCCCTGGGGCTTTGATATGTCAGGGTGTACATTTGCCAGACGGTTCTGGTATGTGAGTAAAACATGCGGAAACTAGCCCAATAACCCTTTAGTGATGTTTTGGAAAACGGCTACAGAATGGATAAAGATTGGTAGCTCAATGTTTTAGAAGAAAACATGATACCATCTGCAATGGATTTCTATCCAAGCAGTGACTTTTTATATGCACAACGGGACAGGGCAAAGGTGAGCCACAATTGGTTTGTTCTAGAAAATGGTCAATGATTGACTGAATTGTGAAGAATTAGGATTAACCCAGGCAATGAGATGGAACTTATTTGGGTCGATAGACTTGGATGAATGATTTGAAGCTGCTGTAAACTATCAGAAACGGATTGATTGACAGCATCCTGATTGGTGCTGAAAGATGCTGAAAAGAACAACATAAAAGACAGCACAGGTATCCAAACCCAGATTTCTGGATATCGGTCACCAGCCCGTTTATCAAACTGCTGGTCAGTTTTAATCTTTCTGTTTCAATTTCTGCTATCTAATTTTTGAAGTGCCCAATTTAAATGGCAGCTACCCACTGTACTTTACAATCAGGAGGTTTTTATACCTGTGTTTTTAAATTTAATATTAAGTTTAGAATTTTTATTTAGCTTTGTTCGATACTGTCCTTGCTTACATTTGCATCCTGATTCACCTTAGTGGTGTGTAGGAAACCTATCACTGCTGCTGCCTAAGCATTAGATTAAAACAAATAGTTAACGCAATCAATTACTTTAATCTAAATGTGTTACATAGAAAAGTGGAGAGATTAAAACCCTATGATGGGGGCACACTAGGGTACTTTGTTTTATAGACCCCAGAAAAGTGCTTCAGAATGCAGTGAACTGAATGCCAGCACTGGCACCTGAGATTACCGCAGAAATGCAGAGAAGAGAGATCTTTATCTTGCACAGTGGGACCAGGGGTCTCAGCAAGGGGGTGCTGGTTTGCCCTTTTGGGACAGCAGAAGTAAAAATAGGCCCCTGACTTGGTAAACTCTCAACAGCTGTTGGTTGGTGTTATGTGGAAACACAATGTATAAAATAGTAGAAAAAAGGGCTGAAGTCATTCCCTACCTCATTTTTGAGCATATCCAGCTTTTTTCAATGTATTTGCCGGTGCTTGAAACAATGCTTACAACGTATATTTGCTCTTAATTAGTGGGCTCTGCAAGGTTCATCAATAATGCATCCTGCAGTGGCTGCTGATTGCTCACACTCAGCGGGAAGGCAATGGCTTGTAAATCAGTCTGATTGATTGCGGGAAGACTTCAGTTTTTCTAGCAGTAATTTAAAGCAATTAAAACGCCTTTCTCTCTCTCTCTTTCTCAGTTTCTCTGTCCCCTCTCCACCACCAAGAAATTAACAAGATAAACACAAACATATAACAATTCATGTCTTGGTGTGTTGGCAAACAGGACTGACGGCAGCAGGCAGGCAGACGGAGGGCAATGATTTCTGAACTGCTGGTTCCCATCCACCCCCTGCCTGCAAATTGTTGGCGAGGGAGAGGAACCGTACTCTGCTGTTATTATTAGCTGGCGCAATATGGTTTTGGCCACCTATTACGACTTCTGAGGACCCAACAGTGCACAAGTGCTTGGCTGTGCAGCAAAATCAACAGCCCCTGTGACTATTCTCCTGTGTGACTTTTTAGTGTACTTATGGAAGAAACTGGTTTTAAAATTCAAATTAATTGGATTTTTCCTTAAAGGGCTAAAACAGCAAGCATTTTAAATTATTCTTAGAACAGTATCTTTATTACAATTTTTATTATTTTGCATATTGTTTAGTTTTACTAACTTTATATTCAGGGACCATGGAATAATGTAGTAAACATTGGTTTCAAATTTGATTGTTGCAGCTTTAATTATGGAGCTTGCCTGAGGAAACTGTTACCAACAAGGCAATGACTGATTAAAACAAGCCCTGTTTTTATTCTTATTATAGAGTGCAGTTCTCTTTGAGCTAGCTGTTTACGCACCATGTTTCACCTTCAGAGATGCTAATTGTCTGCTCCCTGAATTGTAATGCAATTAACAAGAATGTGCAATCATCATTCAGTTTCATAATGACATGCATTCACAAAGCATTACTCGGTCCACTATGAGTAAGACTTCATTAATACAGGAAAAAAATACACTGCAGCCCACTTCCTTATTCTACTGAATTATCCCAAAAGATTGTTTTGTTTGAGGTATTTAAAGGACGTTAATAGATGATAATTCTGTTTACTGGTAATTTGCGTTCATTCTGAAATGTTCCAAGTCCTGTTCTAATGTCTCCTTTAAGGGTCTACTGGAGAAACAGTCCCTGCCACGTCTGTCTCCCTAACCCACGGGAGCACCAGAGCCAACACCACGCTCCCTGTGGAGTCCCCAGTGAAGATGTGGATCTGTGCTTCTGTATAACTCGCTCAGTACACCACAGCCTGTGCCTTTACCAGGTGAGCCACTCGGGCACCCCTCAGGCTTGCCATGCTATACTTCCTGATCTTGAGAATTAGTATGATATAAAGCCCCCTAAGTACAAGACAACTGTTCATTGATATTTGATGTACTTGTTAGGTCCAATGTCACCCATTGCTGGACCTGGAGATAACTAGTTCTAACCTCTTGCAAACCCAGGTGCCTGAATAATGCTGTTTGTATTGTACAGCAGTGAACCTGCTAAAAGTGCCAAAGGTTATTGTGACTTTCAGCAACTTCTCTTTCCTACTTTCCCCTGAAGGAGAGACATTTGAGGTCTTGAAAGCTTGTGATTAATTATTGTTTAGTTAGTCCATTAAAACGCATCACATCTCCTTTTCTTTGTCTAATATATACCATAAAATACTCAACATTCAAATAAAGTGTTTGTTTATAAACATTAGAAACATTGATGTATTTCTTTATATGTATTTTACTTATTTCTTGTGTATTTTTGTTTTTTTAAATAACACTAATTTGTAAATAGAAATTAGAAATGACACCTGTTTAATCCATAGATTAAGGAACAGATAAAAAGCCATCAAAACAAGTCTGAAATCTGAGACATGCGTGAACTGTCTCATGTGCAGTTCCTCACACTCCATCAGATCCCTTCTCTCTGCTTTATTGTTTTCAGTGATGAAGGTGACTGTGTGAGAAAGACATGCTTGCTCTAATTTTCATGTACATATTTACTGATGGAGTCACTGAACCTGCACCCTGAATTTCCTCTTTGGAGCGCAAAAAATGTGCCGCCAGCCTTCCATACAGCTAGGGCTTGGTGTTTCTGATGAACTCTCTGAAAAAAGGCGTGTTAGTCTTGTGATACAGGCTCATGCCATTAACCTCTTGAATTCAAGACAAGTAATTCCATGTGAAAGACATTTCTCCTGTGCTTTTACCAAGCCTCTGTTTTATCATGCTTTACCACATTTTCACTCTACTTTAGTACACATGGCTATGTGTTAACAGTTTTATAATAACGGTACCACCTTAGTGTGTGTGTGTGTGTGTGTGTGTGTGTGTGTGTGTGTGTGTGTGTGTGTGTGTGTGTGTGTGTGTGTGTGTGTGTGTGTGTGTGTGTGTATGTGTGGTTGTGCTGTCACCCAAACCTATTAAACACTCAACATTACTAGGTAGCCCATTCCATACCCTGACTACTCTCAGAGTGAAGAAGTGTCTCCCCCACCCTCTGTCCAAAGTCTATATGCGTTTAATTTCCAACAGTGTCCTCTGGTTCTGGTTTCTGTACAGCACTTAAAGTATTTGTTCAGGTTAACTATATCAATTCCTTTTAAGATTTTTTGTTTCAGGCTAAATAAATCGGATATGATTTAGTCTGGAAAGTCGACTAGTCTCCACTTAAAAAAAAAAAAATCATTGTACTGTTTTGTAATGCTTTGCTGTTTGTGCATTATATTCAGAACAGCTTAGCATTTTTTAAAACTATTTATTCTAAAATGTTATTTATATGGTAATGGATTGCAATCACAACTGCTCTTCCGTCCACCTGAAACTGCACGCCTCACAATGACTTCACAATCATGAAATGTGTAATCAGTCCACTGCCAGTCACTTTTCTCTTCAACCTGTTCCATCCCTAGAATCTAGCTTCCATCACATTGACAAACAAGGCTAGGCACCATCTGGGAGTGTTGCATAGGCCTTTGCGCTACAGTGACCCCTACTGACCAGGCTCAGGAGCTTCCAATGCTGGACCCTCGCCTCTGAGCTTCAGTCGCTTGGTAACAGCAATTGCTTCACATCGATGGGTGAAACGAGGCAATTGGTTTGAAGGCGGGAATGGATGTTCAGAGGCGACATTCAAGTTGGACGTTTCAAATTCAGTAAAAAACATATGTATTAAAAAAAATAATAATCATTTGTGTATACTAACAATCTACCTGCCAGATACATAACACATTGTACAATATTGTGAAATCCCTTTGATTGTCACAATGAAGCCGATTACACATGCTGTCTGTGCTGTATGAATCCTAGCAACCGTAAGCATGACCTAACCAATGTAGTCACACAGCAGGCCAGTCCCCAGTGGAAGCATGGTGAGTAGATGCAGTTAGGGTTAAGGTTAGGGTGAGCTAGACAGTGATGTAGTGTACTGGTTTCTAGGGCACAGGGTTGTAACCTAAGAGTGCTGCGGAGCGGTTTCAGGCAGCCAGCTAATACTTATAATCGCATTTACTTTTTTATTGACAGCAAATTAAGTAATTGTGCGTACACGACTACTGGTAACTTGTAAAATACACTGACTGCAGCTGCTTGTGAAATAAATTACCAGCTCATTTATCCCCGTTATCCATCCCCACAGTAAACATATGGGCTGGGTGTCTCCAAACTTAAATTACTGCATTTAAAAAAAAAAAAAAAGGAAATGTTTTGCTGTGACAGAAAATTTGGAAAAACATAATTGTGCACTATGTTAAACAAGTATGTGATTAACATACACCTCCTGCCACAGCTGTAAATTCAGAATTAGAGCTATGAGTATAACCACAACTAACCATGACATATATCAACAGTATGCATATAGAATACATAGAATAAGACATGGAAATGAATAGTTTAATTACAATGGTGGTGTTTAAGACCTGAATAAGTAGCAAATAAGGTGTTATTATCACGGCAAATTATATTAAAAGGACTGTTTTACATTATAGGGAATAACTTTGTGTTCTCAGGGTGTAAAAAGTGTGATATACAGATGGACACATGCACAGAGAGAGGCATCTCCATATATCCCCAAAATAGGATCCTCCTATGCTATGCTATGTAATACCATGTTTCTTGATGTTATAAGCAGTTTTCCAGATTAAAAAAATGGAAAGTGTTACATGCAGTATGTACATAAGACCGCCTCCACTATACCCCCCTGCGGGGAATAATAATTCTTGTTTAGAATTAGGTGTTGTATGTATTTTTCTTCCAGTGAAAACATTGAAACTGAATATAAATCAAGTCTGATTTCAAATGCTTACTTGTCTGTGTCAAGCTTCAGAATCAGTCTTCCTTGCTGTCGGATTCCTCATCTTTTAGTTCTGAAAACATGCCAGAAAAAGCTTATCAATCGTATCTCACCATGACATGTGTAATTTGGGCTCGATTCATTACATAGTGAAAGCGTTTGGCTGGGGGTGGTGTAATAGATGCTGCAATTTCAATCAGTGTTCTCTAACCCAGCTGCCTCTTTATTTGATGAAAAGATGCTCTGGGTCAGTTTGGATGACCTTAGATTCAGTTCGTAACCTAATTTGAGGAACATTTGGTGTTTTTTTTTAAGGGCTAAATACAGTGGTGTAGTGCTATACTTAGAAGTGAGGGGTCACTATTATCTACCCCCACGCTCTGTCAACACTACCATGCCACCTGCAGTCCCCGTTTCCCCATACACTGAACAGAACTGCAGTACTTACAGTATTTGAAACGGCTAACAAGTGTATCAATTGATTACAAATTCAGACAATCAGGTATTGAGGTATTATTGTAAAGCAACTTGACTTGCATCTATTTAGATTAAAGATAAATAAATAAACAAATACTGTACATATTTTCGCAACCAGTTTCATACACTAATACACACATGATTAAAATGCTGTCATTATTACTAATCCTATGCGTAACACTCCCCCACTCCCCCTTCTCGTATATTGAATGGTTTGGTCCACAATCAGCTCGTCTCACTGTCCTATTGCAGCCGCTTAAGAGCGAATGAGACTGAGGTTTTGAAACAGAAGTGCATTAGTTATAAAAAAAGATGTGTAAGGCCACAGGTACCTTTTATTTGTTTGTTGCGATTGAGTTTTATCTTTTAAATACATGTCTAGCTTATTTAATCTACATTATCTAAATAAGACCTGTTCCAATTATTACATCTAATTGTAAAACGCTGACACCTCAGCACAGCGTTGATACAGATTCCCATCGCCTCGCTACATTATTCACACCTGTTGCTGCAGCCCAGGCAAGCTATATTCAATCTTTTTTCATTATTTATCTCTCAGTGGTTTCTTACGGTTATTGTATTATTTGCTTATTTGTATGGGTTATACACATGGATATCTCGATTATAGGATGACTGAACTTCTGGAGGCCTGGTTTCAAATCTTTTTCAGGTCAGGTGTAGGGCCCAACAACATAAAACTAACACACAATTGGTGGGCAAGTCTGAAAAAGATGGGCCCTGAACTGGATGGGCAAGGGAACGTCCCTGCTTCTTTATCCCTTCAGTTGCTGTATTACGCTGAGTACAGGACAGCTGTGCACTGCAGGCAATGAGGGTGTTATTCTGTACCCAGTGAACCTGTTCGCAGTTGCTCATAATGTCTTACCCAGCAATGGAGGAATTAAAGAAGTCAGCTTGTTTGAGTGGTCAGAAATCAAAATCAAATGGAGATTATTGTCCAGTTCTTCAGTTCATCTTCAGTGAATGAGCGATCAGTCCTCTCTTGTATTCGATTGTGTGGTTCGCCAGTTTTAACCCTCTCCCCTGAAAATGCGTCTCTCACGGGTTTGTTGCTAAATTGATGGCTAATTTATAGCATAGCATTATTTCCTGAGCATCCCTCCCTTGTTCTTACAGAACAATAATAGCAAGATCATTGTTGAAAACACCTTGCTGTGCACAAAGTATTATGGGCAAGTGTGATCACATGCTAAAGAATGTGGTAAACGTACACCTGAAAACTGTGTTGAAGTGTAAAACTGAACATGATTTGAAGCACTGGCCATATGTTGAACATTGGGATGGAAAAAAAACGACGTGCTCAATTTTTGTAACAAATCGTACACGCCATTTAAAATGACATTTTCCTGACAGCTATAGAACCAACTAAATGGGCCCTTGTAGCCAATCCATCATGATGTCATGCTTAAAGGTGCTCAGTCATGGTGGTATTTTGTCATCCATGATTTGCTGAAGAGGATTAGGATATATTCATGCAAAGAGGGCAGCCAAACAGACTTGTGACAACAGAGGAACTTGCTGAAATGCTACAGGATTGAATATGAAATGTGCCTTTCCACATCATCTAATGCAAGAGCAGTATACTCGCTCCATTGTGGTTGCACCCTAGGGAATGCAAATGATACAGACTTTACATACTTGTCACTAATTCTGCTGTGATCAGGAGTGCTCTGAAATGCAAGGAAAATAGAAGCCTGAGCCTGAGCCTCAGTTTTTGGTTGAAATTCCCCCAAAAATAAGTATGTGGCTTTTTAAAAACTTTTACAGTACTTGGGATGGGATGTTCATACTGGTGGGATTCCAGCGGTGGGATGTTCATATTGCAGCTTTGTGCTTTTGCACTTAGAGTAATGTTGTGTTTGGTAACGTAGCCCTTTAGTTTATTAAAGATACCTTGTTATGTAGTAGCACTTACATGATTGGTTGTACAGTAGATGGGCTCATGTGTCTACTACTGTCTAAGCTATGCATCTGAAAACTTATTGTGTTATAATTGGTCGTCGTTATGCTGCACGGATTGGCTGAATGGACTATTGAAATTAAATATGTGGGTTGAGATCATTTTGGTCATGACTTCACTTTCATGGTTCCATTTTACGGTTAGATCTTTTCATATATTTATCAGAAGAAAAAAAACTTGACACATTCATCAAGTTACAGTATACTCACAGTAAGAGTTAAACTGTGCACAGAAGTGACACAAACTCTTAATAAAACATCTCAATGCTTGTCAGATTCCTGTAACTCAAAGCTCGTGTTTTTATGTCTCTGCTAAACTGTTTTGACTCTAAGTTGAGTCGACAAACCATGTTATTGAATTCGATTCACTTTATCAATCTGTGGTCTGTGGTAACAACCAGGAAAACTTTTATTTTACAGGGTTTTAATACAGCAGGGAAACTGCTGTGTGTGTGGGCCATGGGAACTACCAAACAGACACAATTCTGATTAGTTTTACCCAGTTTTGAATAGTGCAGGATGTATTTGAACTCTGTTTTAAAACATTATATGAAAGAGAATATATTTAACCGTCTTTTGAGCAGATAAAATCCAACAAAAAATTGAGGATGCTTTACTAGAAAGATTAATCCTCTGGTTAAAGCTTTTATGCAGTATGAGAACAGTTTTGTTCTTTCCTTCTTTTAAAAAAAAAAAATACCATACGTTTCCATGCCATATACATTCATTCTTTATATAGTGCTCACATGTGTATTTTTGGTATTACACTAGGGTAATTAAATCACTTACTCTGGCCCACTTAATGTTACTTTTGGGGAAAAAAGCACACAATTAGAAGGTTTACATGCAATTTATTTTCTTTATAGCATTGAAATATTCCAACAAGTACGGTAAAGCAATACAGCATACAGAACACTGCCCTGCATATGCTTACAGCTTTATATACATATTGTAATGTGCATGTACTGTATAGTAGATAGTATATTGAAATGACATTGTATTAATGATTGTCGTGGTAATTAAAGTAATAGCTAGTGCTATATTTTGACAGCAGAACAGGCATATCTGTTGTATCATCAGTCCTCCTGTGTATTTTAATGCATATTTTGACAGTTCATCAAACTACTGATAAAGTCAACTTTACTTATCATCTCTATGTTGTGATATTAAAAATAGTTTGCTGGGTTTATATATATATATATATATATATATATATATATATATATATATATATATATATATATATATATCATTTCCCTAGTTACTATTTTTAGGATGTTTGCAATCATTCTGAGTGGTTCTGGGTTCTAGTTTTAGCTAAATACATATGCGTATCACAAACTCAACATTTAAAGTCTATAATTTTTTTTTTTTTTTTTTTACACTTAGTGAGTGAACATTTAGCTGGCATGTTAAACCTGGGTTTCTAACAAATACATCAGTGAATTTAAATATTTTGTTTACACTTGGTAAGTCAACATTTTGCTAACATTTCTAACAAATAAATCCGTGAAAAAATACATGTAACTTAACTCTTTAATTTTTGTTTGTTTGTTTAACTGGAACTCTGACTATTTACAGTGCTGTACATCGCTGCTAGAAACTTTGTGCAGTATCTCCTCTGAGTGGTGAATTCAGTAATTATTTACCTGTCAGGTTCTATACATACATATATATATATATATAGTGGTGACATAGGGTGCAGTTCGTCACGCAGAGTGGTGAGGGCATGGAATGGGTTACCTAGCTAGGTTGTTGGTTCTGAATCAATGGGCTGCTAGGAACTGAACAAGTGTTCTTGGTCCAATTGGTCTCCTCACATTCATAATCTTCTTACTATTCTGTGGAATGCTCTTGTAGACTTTAACACTGTTCTGTTTTGCAGCATTCACGAAGAAGCGTCTCTTAGACAAATTATTTTATATTTTTTAAATTTCCCCTGAACATTTGCTAAATTAACTAGATAAACTGCTGCTGACAAAAAAAGGACAAAACTGCTAATGTTACAAAACCAGAGACAAGCCACCCAGATGTTTACTGACTTGAAAGTGTAAGTTAATACATTTGGTTTCCCTTTCACAAATACAGTTTCACTTTGATGTAAAGACCTGGGCGAACACAGGTTCAAAACCAATACAGTCATTTTGTTGAAACAGTTGTCATTTTGCCAACACATACATCATGTTTACCAGTTTGTCCTTTGGGGTATATTTGTACTAGGGGTTACACTGAATAGTCGAATAGAAAAGAGACGGTCGACTAATTGCATGACATGTAATTGTAAAGCATGCTGTTTCAGATGGACGGAAGTGCAGCTGCTGTTGCAATCCATTCAAATATAAATGACATTTTAGAACATTAATAAAAAGTTGTAAAAAATCTAAGCAGTTTTAACATAGTTACAAACATCAAAGTGTTTCAAAACCGTACGTACATAAAGCGTAGTTCACCACACGTTGGTTTATAACAGTACTAAAGGTCTGAATCTGACCATGTCTTCTGTAAGCATCCTGACTTCTGATGTCACTCAACTACCAGATGGTAATGGCTGCTCATCATGGTTCTGTTGCTTAAATATATGCTACGGATTTCCCCTAATGCGTGTGACAAAAATGACTGGGTCACTAGCTACTCATAATTAAGGTTGACCGGGGTGAAGGCTTGACTGACCCACATCTTGGTCTACTAAGTCACAACTGACCTCCTATGGGTTGCTAAGCAACCTGGAATTTTGACACCTGATGCCACAGCAGGAAGTAAAATAGGAAAACAATAAACAAACAAGGAACTCCTTTCAAATGAGGTCTAAGTAACCAACAGTGTAGTACTGAGTACAAAGCTTACATGACTCAGCCTCTCTGTGCTTAGTGCCCAGGTGATAAGAGGACACCACTCCTCCATGGCTGTCTGTGCTGTGCTACTAGCTGATCCGTATTGACAGGTCTCATGCCCCAGGCCCAGAGCGGGCAACACCCAATGTACACCTCCGCTAATTGCAGGGAAAGGCGTCAATGTGAAACAGGAAACAAGGGCTAATTTGTTACGAACTTTAAGCATCATTAAACTTGCATTTCACCTGGAGGGCAAGCTGTCCTTTTTTCACAGAGTACATTCTTAACTGTTTAGCGACTGCAGGAGCTCCTGTTATGGAAAATGTAAGTTTCAATTACAGTAATATAAATGTATGTGATACGGAGGGTGCCAGAGGTGGCAGGCATCTGCATGGACGCTACAGTATTTGTGAGCAGTTATGTGGACTAGAGCTGTGCTCTGTTTGTTACAAGCACCTTGACTGTGCTTACCTTTGGCGGTGGTTTCCTGTATTCTTCCAAAGTTCTGTGGTAGCAGTTTCTGTTTTATTGCTGTCAACTTTCCAAAGTTATATGAAAAGCAATACCAACAGTGCATCGAGGTCACATGTGATGATATGTTCTGAGCCTGAACTCTTCCGACCTCTTTTATTTTGTTTGTTTAGAAGTAGTAGTAGTCATAACGCTTGCCACCTTTTCTTAGGGAATGAAATGTTTTCTCCTGTAGATTAACTGGTAGGCGACTCGATAGCATGACTATAGTTTCCAAATGATTGTTTGACAGGGAGCTTCAGTGCAGAGCTTCTCACCGCTGGTATGCTGTAAGGCCATTCTCATTTGTGTTAGATTCAGCATTTTCGTGGGGAACCCTTAGAAGTAGAAAAAATGAATCCGTCTCTATGACCCTGGGGTACCTCAAAGAATGTGTCATTTGAAGTCTTTGAAGATCAGTAGTTACAATAACTAGTGACTTTGATTTGAAACAATAAAATACTTCCAGATTGTAACTTAATTAAAAATGTCCCAAACTGATGCTTGAGCTTGTGTTTACAAATAGACCCTGTTACCCAGAACAGTAAATGATATGTAAAACATAACTGTTATATTGTCAAAATTAAGGGTGCAGCATGAACTGTATGATCAGGAGCATACTGGATTGAATCCTGGTCATGCCAATTTGCTCATCTTGAATGGGGGGGCCAACATAAGATATACACATGAAAAAAATAAGATTATGGCAATAGACAAGTTCATTTCTGCAAATAACACTATAGTAGTTCCAATAAAGGTGAAACAACTTCCATGTGGAGTTAGACTTCGGACAGAGGGAAGGAGACACTTCTTCACACAGAGAGTGGGAAGGATATGGAATGAGTTACCTATTCATGTTGTTAAGGCAGAATCACTTGGATCCTTTTAGACCCAACATGACAAAGTGAGATCAATATAGGAACCGAACAAGCTTAGATGCACCGAATGGCTTCCTCTCATTTGTATACTTTCTTATGTTCATAGTGAAAAAATAAAATAAAATGTTGGCTGTCACATGTAGGCACAATTCTCCATCTTACAGACCCTTGTCTTAATAAAAAGAAAAAAAAGAACACATTTATAAAAACAGACCGGACTGTGTCATGGTGGTCCAATCTGACCTAAACAAATTTTTAAAATTTTTAAAAACTGCTAAAACTGCTGAATCTGTTTTAAAGTGTGTTTTCAATAAAATGTTTCATTCACTCTGGAACTTTTAATATGGCATGCTGTGCAGACTTATTTACATTGGCAGACAACTTGAAAAATAAAGTTTGGAATTCACACACGATACTGTACATGTGCTAAATTTGGCTAATTATTTCAAGATTATTTAGTCAATGATCACAAGCTTGCTCAGATTTCTTAGCATGTGGTATTTTACAGACAATGCCTTCTGAACTATAAACAGACTTTTTTGTTATGATTGAAATGATAACACATGCAAAAATAACATGCAGTTTTGCACGGCCCCATTTAATTGTATATTACAACAGATATATTATAAATGAAATTAGATTATAATGATTCTGCTAATTTGAAGTGTAGTATCACACATGTAGCTGCAGGAACTGTGTTATTACAGCATTAAACCACATTGAGAATTCAAGACCAGTTTAAAAAGAAATGTTGCTCTTTGTGGTGTTTTCCTAAACTGCTTAAGGTAAAAAAGGCAATTCACTTTTTCTTTGAGTAATTCTAGTTAAGTGTCAGTGTAATAAATTCTCAGGAATTTTTTTTGTAAAAAAAAAAAAAAAGAGTATTAGGCCTTGTTACAACCTATAACTGGTGCAGGTAGCTGGAGCATGCCTATTTACCTTAGAACGTAAGAACAAGAGAGAATTGAAAACATTCGTCACATCAATACTGGTTCCAAGTAGCTGGTTGATCTCAAAAGTTGTCAAGTTGGGTCTTAAAGGATCCCAGTTATTCAGCATTAACAACATGGCTTGATAACCCATTCCATACCCTCACCTCTGCATCTCCTACATTCTGTCTATCTCCACTTAATTTCCAACTGAGTCCTCCGACCCTGGTTTTGTGTAGTGATTAAAGTATTGGCTTCATTGCTCGAGGCTAAATAAATGCAGTTCTATCAGTCTTCATAGCTTATCCCTTTAAGCCCAGGGATTAGTTTGGTTGCTCTTCCCTGGACTTTCTATAAAGCCAATATCCTTTTTGTGGGATAGGGGACTTCCTTAAGGGAATGTAAACAAACTGCACAGTCAACAAGTAGAGTGCTAGCAAACGCGTTTCATTATTTTGATGGAAATCATGTCAGACAGCGACGCTGTTATCCAAACAGTCGAGTGGAGACCCTTCCCTGCAATGTCATTTTAAAGCCACTCTCTCTTTAGTTTAATTCCAGCCTGGCAGCCAGTCAGCGGTTCCTGTTTTTAAAATTTACGAGCTCTCGCAAACGGCCCACAAAACTGTGCGCTGAAACGGGCAAGCTGTTTCTAAGCCTGCAGTGTCTTGTTAATGCACAGAGCAGCCCAGTAATAATGTGGGTCACTCTGCTCTAACGAGCCACTAATTTTATTGTCCATATACTGTGGCTCACAAATGTCCTGTATAATCCTTCAGCTAACGGAGAAACTTTTTGCGAGCCACAGCTATCCCAGTTGTTTTAACACCATTCAAATTGTTTCTAGACAGCTCTAAATACACCAACATCATATCCAAACACTATTTTACTATGCGTAGAAATATTAGACGAGATAAGCAGTCAAAAAAAAGTTCTTGTTCTCCTTCTTGAAGAGGCCCAACATAGAGTAAATGAAGACGGATCTTCATGAAACTCAGCATACTTGTTGTGTTTGGTCCCACCTTTTTATTCATGTTGCTACTAGGGCTAGTTCGTGCTGCAGTACAAATGGGGGTCAAGTTTGCCCCAATGGTGTCTCCTTTAACTTTGGCACTTTTACTTTTCATCTTTACAGGGTGACCCTGTCTTGTATATAACGTGGCCCCTGTTGTAAAATATCACATCTTTTCTGAAATATGTTAAGAAGGATTTTGTATTTACAGCTAATGCAGTTATTGTCACTGACATAGTAGTTAATGAAAGGCTTATGGAATATTAATAGTAAATCTTTTTGACACCTTTGCTCATGTTGTGATGTGTTCAGTGGGTGGTGCTTCTATGTTTGGAAGCCTGGTTGAATTGTGCCATAAAACAGGGCCATAAAATGCAGGTCAACTGTAAAAGTGGCCCTTTTTACTGAATCTATCTCTTAGTGGCAATAATAGGATTTATCTAACAGATGGCTAATGGTTTTATGGCTAAATGTAAAACATGACGCATTACCTCCCCAATCAGATCTTGGTCAACCTTGTTATTATAAACAGTAAACTATTTATATTGTGCCTGGAGTCTGTATGAGTGGGGAATGAATCAGATACATTATACAACGTGCTGGAATCCTGGTACAGATTTTGACGATTTTGATACTGCTTAACAGGAAGCTCAGCAAAAATTCAGTTTGTGAAAGCATTCGCCTCAACTAGGGACCTATCACCGAGAAGTGTTGAGCTCAGATGTGTTGTAACACAGCGGTTTAGTATGATGCTGAGGGTAGCATCACATTTGAAGAATGTGCAATTGAACGTTGACACTGCAGGCTCATCTCACAGTATGTTCTGTATGTATGTCTAAACTGTTGTGCTATACTGAGATCAGCGTGCTTTGATAGGTCTGGAAATGCCTACCGTTTCAGACTGTATTGCCGTGGAGCTGAGGCTATAGTGATGTGCATTTTTTGCATGTAAAGGCATCCACGCTTATCAGCCTGTATTTCTGCACGTGTCCAAAGCTACTTGCTCCCAAATCACTACATTGCAGTCCAAAGTTACAATAGAGCACATTGTTTTTCATGTTCACATTAATTGGTTTCTCACTAGAAAGCCCAGCACAGGATTATAGTAGTTTTGATTTACCATACTGAGGAGTGTAGACAGGGTGTTATAGGGTGTATACTGGTACTATGCAACAGAGCCAGGCTCCGCTGTGGTTATAGACCTCTTCACTTCATCTCACCAACAGTCTCTTGTTCACAGTATATATATATACAATACTGTGCAAAAGTTTTAGGCAGGTGTGAAAAAATGCTGTAAAGTAAGAATGCTTTCAAAAATAGACATGTTAATAGATTATATTTATCAATTAACTAAATGCAAAGTGAGTGAACAGAAGAAAAATCTAAATCAAATCCATATTTGGTGTGACCACCCTTTGCCTTCAAAACAGCATCAATTCTTCTAGGTACACTTGCACAAAGTCAGGGATTTTGTAGGCATATAGTCAGGTGTATGATTAAACAATTATACCAAACAGGTGCTAAAGATCATCAATTCAATATGTAGGTTGAAACACAATCATTAACTGAAACAGAAACAGCTGTGTAGGAGGAATAAAACTGGGTGAGGAACAGCCAAACTCAGCTAACAAGGTGAGGTTGCTGAAGACAGTTTACTGTCAAAAGTCATACACCATGGCAAGACCGAGCACAGCAACAAGACACAAGGTAGTTATACTGCATCAGCAAGGTCTCTCCCAGGCAGAAATTTCAAGGCAGACAGGGGTTTCCAGATGTGCTGTCCAAGCTCTTTTGAAGAAGCACAAAGAAACGGGCAATGTTGAGGACCGTAGAGCGCGGTGGTCGGCCAAGGAAACTTACTGCAGCAGATGAAAGACACATCATGCTTACTTCCCTTCCAATCGGAAGATGTCCAGCAGTGCCATCAGCTCAGAACTGGCAGAAAACAGTGGGACCCTGGTACACCCATCTACTGTCGGAGAAGTCTGGTCAGAAGTGGCCTTCATGGAAGACTGGAGGCCAAAAGCCATACCTCCGGCGTGGAAACAAGTCCAAGCGACTCAACTATGCGAAAACACAGGAACTGGGGTGCAGAAAAATGGCAGCAGGTGCTCTGGACTGATGAGTCAAAATTTGAAATATTTGGCTGTAGCAGAAGGCAGTTTGTTCGCCGAAGGGCTGGAGAGCGTACGAATGAGTGTCTGCAGGCAACAGTGAAGCATGGTGGAGGTTCCTTGCAAGTTTGGGGCTGCATTTCTGCAAATGGAGTTGGGGATTTGGTCAGAATTAATGGTCTCCTCAATGCTGAGAAGTACAGGCAGATACTTATCCATCATGCAATACCATCAGGGAGGCATCTGATTGGCCCCAAATTTATTCTGCAGCATGACAGCGACCCCAAACATACAGCGAAAGTCATTAAGAACTATCTTCAGCGTAAAGAAGAACAAGGAGTCCTGGAAGTGATGGTATGGCCCCACAGAGCCCTGATCTCAACATCATCGAGTCTGTCTGGGATTACATGAAGAGAGAGAAGCAACTGAGGCTGCCTAAATCCACAGAAGAACTGTGGTTAGTTCTCCAAGATGTTTGGGCCAACCTACCTGCCGAGTTCCTTCAAAAACTGTGTGCAAGTGTACCTAGAAGAATTGATGCTTGATGCTGTTTTGAAGGCAAAGGGTGGTCACACCAAATATGGATTTGATTTAGATTTTTCTTCTGTTCACTCACTTTGCATTTAGTTAATTGATAAATATAATCTATTAACATGTCTATTTTTGAAAGCATTCTTACTTTACAGCATTTTTTCACACCTGCCTAAAACTTTTGCACAGTACTGTATATATATATATATATATATATATATATATATATATATATATATATATATATATATATATATATATATATACTGTGTATATGTATTGTTTTGGGGGATTCATGTGGTTGCAATCAATAGTAAAAGTAAAAATAGTTGTCACTGTTGTGTCTTTATAGATGATGTTACAAAGGAGCCCAGGTTTATCATTGATCAGTGATGGGTAATATACTATGATTGTAGGGAGAGAGAAATAAAAAGTATAAATGAAAGCGGTGTATTTTTTGCCGGTTTAAACCACTAAAACTTTGCAGCTATAAAACTGTGAAAGAAGAACACCTTTGTATTTATGATTTTTTTGTATTGTAGAGTTTAGCCCCCAATTATGTTAGTGAGTGGTAATCAATAACACCTTAAAGGGGAGTATAATATGCTGCCTGCTTTTGCACATTTCTAAAAGTTAATAAATAATGTTAATATTGCACTTGGTCTTATCACCTACAGTCCCGATGTTTATATACAGTATATATATATATATGATAAATAAATTACTTTAACTTCATTTCAGCATTATACATTAGAGTCATTTTATATATTGAACAGATAATTGTATGTCCATGTTTGTGGATCCAGAGCCTGAAGGGGATAAACAGTAATTCCTTTTGGCTACATAATTCAGATTTCATAGTATAATGCTAGCCCTTATGTAAGAATTTTCTCTTGGGGGGGTGGGGGGGGGGAGTAAAAATTATCTTTGCTTTATACCTCCTCATGCTTCATTCTGTTTTTCTATGCTTTGCAATATTTTTTTAATCGCACTATACTGCAGAACCCTTCCCTCAGGTAAATAGGGGCAGCATCCAAACTTGTGAAATCAGCCATAGCTGGTATGTCAAAAATGCAATGTAACGCTACAAAAAGTTCCTTGTGGAATGTTGTTCACGGTTTCTCGCATGGTGATTTCGAAAGGGCTGTATCTTTCTGAAGACCACCTGTCTATAAGCGTTCCAGTGAAAAGACAACAGGATGTGAGACCTGCACATGCATGCAGTGTTTTAACCATGTGGGCCCCCATCCTCTCATAATAAACCTGATCCACTCTTTCCATTTGAAATACCATGGACTGTATGTTGGAGTCAACATTTGAAAGATATTAAACTAACAACCCCAATTAATGTTGTTCAGCTTATAATACAGTAATATATTACTTTCTCTGCTGATGGAATTTGGTGTCTGATTTTCAAAGAGTAAATTTGAACATATGAGCATACAGAAATGTATGAATGACAGGAGGCCATTCAGCCCATGTATGCTCGTCTGGTTCCTAGTAACTGATCCCAGTGATTCAGCTTCAACAATATATCCACCATACCCTCCCCACTCTCTGTGTGAAGAAGTGTCTCCTACCCTCTCTTATAATTCTGTCTTCACCTAATTTTCAGCTGTGTCCCCTCTGGTCCTGATTTCTGTGCTGTGCTTAAAGTATGGTTGGAGTTAACTTGTCAACTCTTTTGAAATAAGACTTCAATCAAGTCCCTCCTAAATCTTCTAGAAGAACATAAGATTCTTATGGAAAATTCTAGAAGAACATAAGATTCGTATGGAAAATTGCTCCATTTCGATCTAACCAGAAATAAACAACTTAACAAGTGCACTGCCTTGAATTAAAAACTTGCTTATTAATTAAAAGTTTTGTAACTTTAATCAGTTTTAGTGATTTACTCTTTGTCTTCTACTAGTCATGTGATTATGTAACTCCCATGGGTCCTACAAACAGGAAATCGGAGGAAATAAAAATGGTTACTCATCACCATGAGTGAAATAACCACAGCACTGCATGTACGAACATGTAGTATTCTGGTTCTAGAACTGGAAAATAATCTTGCATTCATTCAAATCCCACAATGGAATGACTGGGCGAATCACAAAGTTCCAAATTACTCCACATTTCTAACCAGATGTAGAGCTTGAGACAGAAAGAAATTCCTGAATTCAGTTAAAAAAACAGAATACTACAACGGAGTGCTGGGTTTATTGCGCCCATGAGGATTGCTGTATACAACCCTTTGGGGCTCATCTTTATTGGTTCTCATTAATGGAGTAACCACACTAATCCATGAGCATTAATGGGGTCTGTCCTCTATATAACAGTCTTATTTAAAAGTCAAGTACAATATATAACTGTTCCCATAGCACTCGGAATGTAAAAATAAAATAGTGTGTATAGTACATCTTATTTGTTAAGAGATAAAACATATGAGTCCAATAACTTTTCGGCTAGTGCCTTCATTGGTGTACTGATTCAAACTGTTTGATGGTATCAGTTAAGAAGGTGTAAACCCATCACTGATTGGTCTGTTAATGGTGATCAGGAGCAGCGTATGGATGTGAAAGATGGAGAGCGGTGGAAAAATAAATCACAGGAACAAAATCAACCCTTTGCCGTTGTCTTGTTTTGGGTTTATTTAACTGGAGACTTCAAAGTTAGTTCTGTTCTTGGTGTGTGACAACAATCTCTAACTTGCTGCTTCCGCGAAAAAAAAAAAAAAAAAACTAAATCAACAAGGCTTAGTTTGTTGTCTCGAGAAACATCTTTCCAGATCTGCCAATATACAGTTAATTCAATACTGTACAGACCTGCTCAAGTCCTGCACTCCTCAGCTAACCATGTGAAGTGATTAATCATTACTGTATAGACCTGCCCATTAAGGAAAGCAGTCTGCCCCTGGCTTTCATTTTTACTGGTTCCAGACATAAAGACCTCTTAAGTACTGCCGCAACTTTAGTGTGACGGAAAAGGCTTTGTCGCTAATAGCTAATTTATCACCCTTGGCTAAGACTTGAACTTCCCAACTTCCACCAGACTCATTCACGTGTTGTTGATGGACAAGGGTAATAGTAAGGAGCAGGTGTTGGGTTTTAACAGCTAGCAGTTCATTGCTATGACATTGCAACAGCACAACAGCAAACAGCTTTGGTGACTCTTCAAGTAGCATGCTGACTTTTGGACCAAAGGGTCACAGGGATTAATTCCTGCCGTCAGAGATAACAGGGACACACTTCTGTTCCAGACGCTGTCCCATTTGAATTCTTCCACTAGTTCAGAGCCTGCTGTTGCTGTTTGTTCATTTTGGCAATGTGCCTACCAGTATACCTTAAGGCATCTTCAACGTGAAGTTGAATTTGATTGCTGTTTTACTATTATTTGTTTATTTAGCAGACGCCTTTATCCAAGGCGACTTACAGAGTCTAGGGTGTGTGAACTATGCATCAGCTGCAGAGTCACTTACAATTACGTCTCACCCGAAAGACGGAGCACAAGGAGGTCAGGTGACTTGCTCAGGGTCACACAGTGAGTCAGTGGCTGAGGTGGGATTTGAACCGGGGACCTTCTAGTTACAAGCCCATTTCTTTAACCACTGGACCACACAGCATGTAAACCAGCTTTTTGAGGGTTTGTGTATGTGTGTGGGGGGTGCGATGGGGGGAGGGCTTCCAAAGATCCCACTCAGAAAAGTGGAACCTCACATTTTGATCAAATGTAAACATGCAAAATGAATATTTACTGGGATAGGTAGTGATAGCAAGTTGTTAGTGACTCATTAATGGCCATCAATTACCTTAAGGACTTCTATTTAAGCAATGGTGCTCATCAATAAACTCTCTACCATCTGGTAGATGTGTCCGTAATGGCAGTCATGCAGGATTTCTGTGGTAACCTTTCCGATGAAAAATGTCCCAAGAGGTTTTAAAAAAACAAAACAAAAAAAACAAACATCCATATTGCAATTTTATTTTAAAATTTGGACCACTGAGTCATTTGACTAGTACAGCGAGCAATCCCTGGATTCTGAGCTGCTTGCTATTGAAATATGAACCATAGGTTAAAAAGCTTATTCAGAACCTATAGTAGCTTGGCTTTTAGACCAGCAGCACCAAATCAGTTGCTAGCCAATGATCATGTCTGGACAAAAAAACAACCTTTGTGGATTGCTTTGAATCATAGGAGACATCACAGTGGTTATCTACTGTCTGATAGAAAGCCTCTAGAGCTGGTTGGCTGACGATACTGAGTATCCGAGTTTATCTGTAGAGTACTTAAGGCACTAAACAAAATCTAGACATTAACAGATTGGGAACTCTAATATTCAGCAAAACATATCTTCCCTTTTGTCAAACAGATGGAATTGTGAAAAAAACGGAATCCATATCTCACACCCGTTAACTTGCCACAGAATATTTTGTGTAAAAAGCAATGTGACTGATGTTTTACTAGAAGTGATATTACTAATGGTTATTTTTTTTGATGACCACCATCAACGTGCCAGTCTCTCAGCCTTCTGATGCAAAGTGGTCAAGAGTAGAGAATAGAAAATTATTATGCAGACTTAAAGGCTTTAACTGAAATACTCTGGCTCTTTTAGAATAGCGAAGAGCAGAGTCCAGAGACAATGAAAATGAAATGATTGTATTGTTTGCGTGACCACATGGTGCAAGCACTCCTTCCATGTGCTTCCCTGGTGTATTTACTTCACTTGCAGTTTTATTACCCAAATTGTGCATGTTTACATAGGCCTGCTCTTGGCATGCATTCAGTTAAGCTGAAATAGACATTGTACTGGATTGCATTACAAGCTGCTGTACACGGTTAGTCATGCTCTGAGGTTATTGCCAAACCTCCTGGCCAAATTTCACTTTAGGAAACAATTGATTCTTAACACACTGGGTCCCTATTTTTGAGGTTTATCGTGTTGTGTTTTTTTTGTTTTTTTTTAAAGCTTATTAAACAATTGAAATACAATGTAATTATCATTTGAAGCTGCACACTTGTCCATTGGAGTTCTTCTTGGTTACAGTATTGCGAGTCATTTTGGCACTGGTTTTTACAGTACACAGTTTTCATAAAGTAGCTGTAAGCCATTGTTTGTAATGGCGGTATGTTTTACCAGTTATGTTAATTTATATTTTTATTAAGAAGCTGATATGAACAGTTAAACATGGTAGCAATAACATGAACTGATCATGAACAGATGTTTGTTTGTATTATAGATTATATTTCGCCATGGTATCTACTTGCAGCCTCACACAGATATATTACATCATTAGCACATTTAGGCCCATATTTATAAAACTTACCATCTCCTTTATCGTGCCAGTAATAGTTAATTTCATCAGGTGATGCATAAACACCATTTACCATCAAATATGACTCATCATGTCTTAGATTAACGTGCCCTTGGAGACCAATTTTCTCATTAACATATTATTACTTTGATTCATAAATCTGTATTGTGCCGTTAATTTACCCTTACCGGCATCATAATTAACACGTGCCTCAGACCAGGCGGAGAATGAGATGTGTCTTAACGGTATCATTTCCTACCATGATTTCTGCATTTAGGAACATGTAATTAAGCCAATAATAATAATAATAATAATAATAATAATAATAATAATAATAATAATAATAATAATATTAATAATAATAATAATAAAAACATCTATATTTAATTATCCAATTACATAATTTATGTATTTGGTTATTTGTAATGCATACATTAAATTGCATTGTTAAGTTGCCTGAATAGAATAGGCTATTTACTGGTTGAAAACATATAAATCATGTTTGTAGCCTATTCGTTGATCTAAGGAAATGCCTAGCTTCGGTGTGCCTGTACATCAAGAGAAGGGGGATGTCTTGGCGGATAACTGTACACAGGGAGCATTCAAAATAATGCCAGACAATATTTCAACATCAGATTGTTCAGAAACTGATACAGAGATGGAATGTGTTGCCGAATTCAAGTTTCCCACTCAGCGGTGTGTAGATTATTGTGCATGTGTTGTGTCAGGAAATGCAAATGAAAACCAAATACAAAGGATGAAAAAATGCAATGTTTATTTTTTTAGGCGGATCATCCTCAAAGACCTCATTCCGAAAGGAAATGCATTGTTTCCGAATCTTATTTGCTAGTTTATGTGATACGTGTCCATTCTGCAAACATTCCGAATCAGCTGGAACCTATATCTAAGATTTTGGTGACAATATTGAAATAACACAGTGCTGCTTTAATTGTGGGTAGGTCCCTTCATTAGTTGGAAATGAGAACAACTCCATCTTGGTTTTCTTTTCCTCGCAACCACTTACACAGCACAGACATTTTTTTTTATTTTATTTATTTATTTATTTATTTTATTGAATGCAACATTAATAATAATAATACATCAAAATACAACATACAAAGGAAACATTTACAGTGTGAAAGATGTCTACTACACAAACGAAAGCAGGCACAAGTTCCTTCCTTATGGAAAATTAGACGGACCATGTTTGTCACACAGACTAGTGTGTTTCCACACGGAGGTAATATAGCTAATACAACCCTTCACTGGGCATGCGGCGGTACGTTTCAGAGCACATGTGAGGGTACATGCGGAAGTCCTGTTTTCTGGCTCAGAAGAGATGCTTGAGAACAGTGATTCTGGACATAGCAGTGTGGCATTATGCAGCTGTTTGGGCGCATATGGATTATTATACAATGACCAAATACATTCGCAACACCAAGATGGGATAGTTCATGTTTTATCTTTCATGTAGTGCTGATGTACCCTTTAATTTGTCAGTTTTTAATGAAGTATATGGAAAACGACAAAGGTGTATGTAATTCAATATGTTAGCGTAACATTATTCAGCTTTCATTCAACTTTATGAAGCAAATTCTGCTATTCTATACGGTGAGGCAAAACTTTTGGCCATAGCTGTACATGTCTAATGTGCAGATTTTATATTTTTACATAGGCTAATGTAATGTCTACAGAGAATACACTGATGCTATTTCATAGCAATGATTTATATATTTAAAATATACCGAACACAATAGATATTTGTTATCACTTAAACACTATTTGGATTCACCTGCCTTTTTGCCAGCAGTAACTTGTTGGGTAATTTAAACACACAGTGCTCACCCGTTATAACACACCTCGTTATAGTGTGGAATCGGTTATAACACAGTAGTGTTGTGGCTCCCATTTGCTCCATAATGCCATTACAGCAGCCCTGTTATACTCGTCATAAGGCGGAACACACATAGGACAGTCTTGTAACTATGGCTCCCCACTATAGCGTTATAAAGGGTGAGCACTATAGCGTTATAAAGGGTGAGCAATACATATGCTCATTATATATATATATATACAGTACTGTGCAAAAGTTTTAGGCAGGTGTGAAAAAATGCTGTAAAGTAAGAATGCTTTCAAAAATAGACATGTTAATAGATTATATTTATCAATTAACTAAATGCAAAGTGAGTGAAAAGAAGAAAAATCTAAATCAAATCCATATTTGGTGTGACCACCCTTTGCCTTCAAAACAGCATCAAGCATTAATTCTTCTAGATACACTTGCACACAGTTTTTGAAGGAACTCGGCAGGTAGGTTGGCCCAAACATCTTGGAGAACTAACCACAGTTCTTCTGTGGATTTAGGCAGCCTCAGTTGCTTCTCTCTCTTCATGTAATCCCAGTCAGACTCGATGATGTTGAGATCAGGGCTCTGTGGGGCCATACCATCACTTCCAGGACTCCTTGTTCTTCTTTACGCTGAAGATAGTTCTTAATGACTTTCCCTGTATGTTTGGGGTCGCTGTCATGCTGCAGAATAAATTTGGGGCCAATCAGATGCCTCCCTGATGGTATTGCATGATGGATAAGTATCTGCCTGTACTTCTCAGCATTGAGGAGACCATTAATTCTGACCAAATCCCCAACTCCATTTGCAGAAATGCAGCCCCAAACTTGCAAGGAACCTCCACCATGCTTCACTGTTGCCTGCAGACACTCATTCGTGTAATGCGCTCTCCAGCCCTTTGGCGAACAAACTGCCTTCTGCTACAGCCAAATATTTCAAATTTTGACTCATCAGTCCAGAGCACCTGCTGCCATTTTTCTGCACCCCAGTTCCTGTGTTTTCATGCATAGTTGAGTCGCTTGGCCTTGTTTCCATGTCGGAGGTATGGCTTTTGGCATAAGTCTTCCATGAAGGCCACTTCTGACCAGACTTCTCCGGACAGTAGATGGGTGTACCAGGGTCCCACTGTTTTCTGCCAGTTCTGAGCTGATGGCACTGTTGGACATCTTCCGATTGCGAAGGGAAGTAAGCATGATGTGTCTTTCATCTGCTGCAGTAAGTTTCCTTGGCCGACCACTGCGTCTACGGTCCTCAGCGTTGCCCGTTTCTTTGTGCTTCTTCAAAAGAGCTTGGACAGCACATCTGGAAACCCCTGTCTGCCTTGAAATTTCTGCCTGGGAGAGACCTTGCTGATGAAGTATATCTACGTTGTGTCTTGTTGCTGTGCTCAGTCTTGCCATGGTGTATGACTTTTGACAGTAAACTGTCTTCAGCAACCTCACCTTGTTAGCTGAGTTTGGCTGTTCCTCACCCAGTTTTATTCCTCCTACACAGCTGTTTCTGTTTCAGTTAATGATTGTGTTTCAACCTACATATTGAAATGATGATCATTAGCACCTGTTTGGTATAATTGTTTAATCATACACCTGACTATATGCCTACAAAATCCCTGACTTTGTGCAAGTGTACCTAGAAGAATTGATGCTGTTTTGAAGGCAAAGGGTTGTCACACCAAATATGGATTTGATTTAGATTTTTCTTCTGTTCACTCACTTTGCATTTAGTTAATTGATAAATATAATCTATTAACATGTCTATTTTTGAAAGCATTCTTACTTTACAGCATTTTTCACATCTGCCTAAAACTTTTGCACAGTACTGTATATATATATATATATATATATATATATATATATATATATATATATATATATATATATATATACAGTATATATCTTAGAATGTATCCAGGTTTGTTCCAGTAAATGGAATACACTGGAGTGTGGCTAGAATAGAAAGCATTAATGTGAAATATGTACACTGGGTTGTGTAAAGTACCAGTGTCCTGCTACAGTGCATTGGTTTAACATGTGCTGCTTGATAACTTATCAGCTAAAAATCCTCTCTAGTAAAAGAGAACAAAAAACGTCTCATAAAAACCGACAAGCTCACCATTTGGACTCTCTCAACATTATTTATCTTATGTTGACACCAAAAATTAAAATAGAAATGTAAACTTAGATTTTTGTGACTGGTATGCCTTAACACCTTCTCCTCCTTTTTAGTTCTTTCGTGAATTTTTTTTTTTATCTCTATCTACTGCGCATTAATGAGAACCCTTAGCGGTTTCTGGGTTAAATCACAACACCATTCTACAAAATAAATGTCATTTATTTACACATAAATACGTGTGATATTTGTATTTTATGTTCAATTAATCTACATTCCTTTACATTATATTTCCTTTAGAACATATTTATAAATATATATACACAGCAGTCGTTTTTTTTTTTTTTGCATCTTTTCAGACTACTAACTTTTCTTATTAATGGGCTTACTAATTACCAGAGGAGAGTGCTGTGCTCTTAATGTTTTTGAATCATGTCATTTTAGATTTGTATTTTCCTCCCATCCGTTTACACATACGGCGGCAGGCATGCAAATTAAGGCTAATGATACGTTGTGATTTGTGAGGAAAGAACAGACAATTTCACTGCGTTCTTGGTATCAAGGAATCAACGCTTCTATCTTTGTCCTTGCACACTTCTTAGGAGGTATAGAAAGTGCTGTCATGCGAGTGACAGTTATTGAGGATAATTGTCTGCATTATGTGCAGATCGTATCATTCCAGCGAAACCAGCTCACACCTGACTGAGGAAATGATGGAGGGCCAGTGTGTGTTTTGGAAAATACAAAGCCTCAGTAAAAGAGACTTTTCTTTTACATTTTCACCTATTCATGATTGAATACTTCAAAATGGTACTGTTAAGTAAAACAAGGCTAGTGAGTGTACATAGCATGTCATACCTGCTGAGGATACTATTGTAGGAAACCAAGGGGGGGGATAGACACCTGTTATATAAGTGTAAATGAGGTATGTATTGTTTGTATCGTGATACAAGACCAAACGCACAGCATAGCTCATTGTAGTTCACCAAGTGGTTCTTGAATGAAGAATAAGTGTTTTATAGTTGCTGTGAATCGATGCTCTCCCTATTCATTTCATTTATGGCTTAAAAAATGGTCAATCATAAAATCATCATTTGATCTTATTACGCATCATACAAGCAGCCCATCAGGACCATCGCTTGTATTGTGATGCATATCATGTGGCGATCTGCATAGTGTGATCAGTATCATATTGTGACATTGATGCATTGGCACATCATGCGATTTAGGAACGGAAATATTTTAGTTCTAGGTTAGTTCTCTGCATTGTCCAACCCACAAGAAAAGTATACCCCTGGTTTCTGTTGCTGTTTGTCTTGCTTCTTGCTTATAAAAGCGTAGCATCACTTCTCCCTCTGCTTACTATCATCACATTGGAATGCCCAGATTGACAGAATGCAATAGCGACCAATAGGTCCTGATAATGTCACTTTGGTTATTATCGTACTCCAGCATAGCAGTTTGAGCCATTCTTGTATTTATTGTTAGCCTAATGAAGTGCATCTGAGATTTAATAAAGCAAATCAGACAAAGGAAATATCACGCGGGCCCAGCCACAGCAAAACATAGAATACATGACTCAGCTATTTTCAGTCCTGCACTCCAGGTAATATCAATCACATTTATCAGTCATACACTTTGGGGGGGAAAAGTGTAAGATTAGACTTAAATAAGTTGCTGTAGGGTATTTAGATGATCTGATTTATAACACAATACATGCAGAACAAGTTATTACAATAAAATGTACATGTGCAGTATAGCAGACTGAATATAGATTTTTTGGTTTGTTTTATATTTATGTACACAATTGTTGCCACTGCATACCAAGTGCCACAGCAAAAACAAAAACAAAAAACAATGCTTATTTTTTCCAGGATTTTGATATTCATGTGTAGATAGTGAGTCAGAGTAGATACTGAACATTATTACACTATTTTTAAACATGAACAACCTTATAAAGTATATATTTTCAAATAAAAATGCTTAGTTATATTCTTTTTATTCTGTTGAAATGTCTTTTCTTTTACTCGTGTTTACCTTTTCACTGCCCTTTTATAATTTTCATACTGTGAATAAAGTTTGTTACTATGAGCCTGTTTCTTAAGAGCTTCTGATGTGATGAATTGATAGATTTTTACAGGAAGAGGGAGGAAGCCACTACTTTTCCTAAACATGTTTGTGATTGGGGTTCAACAAGGCCTACCTTTTTTGTTTATATACAGTAGTGTGTGCCCGCGTCTGTCACCAGTAGTATTTGTGACTAAACTGGAAGTAAAAGGCTGTGGGTTTTCAGTTTTAAAAACAAGTAGTTGTAGACCAGTAATATGAAAATTAACACAATATTGGCATGTTTTACACTTTAATGTGTTACCTTATGTCATGTTTCCATCGGCACCATGAAACCAGTCTGTAAAACTCAATCTCATCTCGTTCCAATATCCAACTCTGGCTGCAGCCGGTTCCATCTGCAGTCTACAATCCAATCTGCAAGCGCACAGTAGACAAAAGGGAACCTGTATGTATTTCCAAATGTATTCACTAACCTCCAATATTTACCTGATAATACATAAACAATATTCACATTTAGAAACATGTGTTATTGAATTTGTTTCATTTGTTTAATATTTATAAAGTGAGTGTTTAATTGTTATGGATGGTACTATATATTCACAGCATTTGTGTTCAGCCTTCACAAGTTATTCTTCAGTCCACGATTCTCTTGCGACCCTCCTTCGCATTGTAAACACATTAGGTAACTTCTCCTATCAGTACTAGAGATCGAGCTATGTTCTGCCAGCCCACAATTTAACTGGTGCTCAATTGAAATCAATCTGATCTCGATCTGCTGCTAATGGAAATTAACTAGTTGGATTTAAAATTGCTTTTAAGTCAATCCCAGTTGCAGATGGAAATGTGGCTTAAAAGAAAGACACAAAGTTACTTTATTTTATTTTATGCAGGAACTTTAAAGATTCCAAGCCAGTGTCAGTTACATTCAAGGCGGAGATGTGCTGAAGTTTTAGCTCTATGAAGTTGGATTTGTCGTAGCAAATACTGATTCTGTTCTGTGTCGGAAAATATACCGACTTGGGTCAGTTCCACTTGTGTATAACATAGATTTGGTCAGCAACCAGTGAGGTCAAGTTTACCAACACCACAGGATTATTAGAAACCAAGAAGCTTAATAATGCATTTAAAATATCAAGCAAACAAGCAAAAGATCTTAAACACAAAAAGGGGACCCGCAATACTGTTGCTAGTAGTAAAATGATTTGAAAGCCTCAGTTAGCACTCATTTAACTAGTTCACGTTCTGTTGGGTTATCATCCAGGAGCATTAAAGAGCAAGTAGCGGGGTTCCTAAAAAAAATATAGCATTATATGTCCCCACGTGTTGCTATAACTGTTTAAATAACGTACCTGTAATTTTTCTTTTCATTGTTAACACCCTGACAACTTTTTACACTTATAACTTTAAAGTCTGTTTCAAAGGATTGTTATTCCTGTGTTACCTGTTTGACAAAGTGGGCAATAATCCTTACACTATCAGTGCACTAGAGCAGACATTTTCAAAAGAGCATTGAAACAGACTTTAAAGTTGTAATTATGAAGACCCCCTATGTACTGGTTTAAGTAAGAGCTTTATCTATATAAAACATTAACAATGCTGGTCTTTTAGTTGGCTGATAATGGTTTAGAAAATGCCAAAACATTCCAAAAAGAAAAAAAGAGTGGGGTTTAAGCGGTATTTGGATTCCCTGCGGTTTCCCGTCTCGTACCCTTTCGTATTAAGCACCCTGTGACATGCCGGTGAGGTGTGGGTTGCTTGGCCTGCCATTCTTCAGTGGATTATTTCCCATGATTCCTCTGCTCCCTGCTCATCCTGTATGGCTGTGACGGACTACTGACCTGCGCCGCTGCCTCCCTCGGATACAGACACGCAGAGCTGTGAAGGGATTTGTGGTTCTGTCTGTTTCCGCACAGACTTGCCATAAAACAGGGGAGTTCTGCTTTTCACATTCCACTGTGGAGCTTTCTCGACTCGCAGCTTTCCAGGACTTTACTTTTTACAGAAGTGGAAACTGTTCCTATTTGCTGAACCCTCAACATCTGTCTCCAAATATAGCAAGACACTGATACTGCACCAGAGCTGCTCAGAGGCCACTTCTCCTGTTAACAAAATTCCCCAGAATCTGGAGATATGTGGTGGTGCCAGGCAGACGAAACATTTTATATATATATATATATATATATATATATATATATATATATATATATATATGTATTTTTTACTGTTCTCTTAACTTTTTATGATGTTTGCAATCCTTTTTGAACAGTTGCATGACCTTTGTTTAACATTTAATTGCATTCAAGGTGCCTGTAATGGCTGTGTTCAAGAACATGTCTTCTAATTGTGAATTTACATGTTTGCCGATAGAAGCCAATATATTTCGTGTATATACAGATTGCTGGGTGTGGCCTATTATCTCATGTGATAGTTAATACTTCATGTGTAGGGTGTGCTTTATGTATAAAAGGTCTTGTGCAGTTTGGGCGAGGGGACTGGCAAGCAAATCTGACACCGTATACACACATATAAATATCCTATGAATAACAAAATAAAGATTGCACTTGGGAACTACTGTTAAACATAAAAAAAAGGATTGTGGTGTATGTTCTGTGCACAGGATCTGTACACAAGATGAAATTAGTTTTGACAATGTTCAGTAGCATAAAAAACTATAATAAAAATAGACCAACATCTTTTTATACAAAGGTATGTTAAAAACGTCACAGCAGTAAATAAAGAATCGCCTCCTGATCAATAGTCTGCTGTAGCTTTTGTTAGTGCTTTAAAATGCTGCTAATCTGTCAGGACTCCTCATCTACAAAAAGATAAGAAAGTTTAAAAGCAGGTCATTGGAAGTTCAGCAATAGTTTTCAAATACTTTCATACAGAGAGAGAGGCAACCACAATCTAGGAAAATGGAAAACTGCTATAATGAGAATTTCAAAAAAGATTCTGAAGTTCAAAATATAGAGGCGATTAAACAATTTGCAAGGACTTATGAATAAATAGTGACTGCAATTTTAAAGCTATTAGTGGTAAACCATCATCTTGGGTGAGATATGTTTATTGTGCGCATGAAAAAGTATTCCACTTAGTCTAAGCTCTGGGTTTTACAGGGAATTCTACAACTGGTCCATGATGCTCAGTAATTTCTAATAGAACTCAAGAAAGAGTAGGATTGTGGCACTAAACCAGACCTCATTGATTTTTTAACCCCACCGTAGACTAGGCCAAATAGGACTAACAATTAAAGGTCTCACTTTAGTGTCCATTATAAGTGTCCATATACAGTCAATAAACATATTGACCTAGTAAGTTATAAATTATGATATGATAATACTGATTGACAATACACCATTAAAATCCAATTTTAAATTTAACTACAGGTCAGAACTTTATAAATCTATTTGCCACTAGCCTTATTGATTTATTATCCATACCATGTTATTAATGTACTCATAAGTTGTTAACTCGACAGTTTTGAATCGTACAGAATGCAAAGATTACCCCCAATCATGCCATCCTCTCTACTTAAGGTCATTTAGGAGTTTTTTATCTATGTTGTTGGTCACTGGTTCACTTGTTTTTCCTCCCCTCCCCTCCCCTCCCCTCCCCTCCCCCTCCCCTCATGTCCACAAATTCAAAGTTCTCTTCCAAGCTCTTCTGAGCTGTTGGTAGCCACTGGTCAAGAAGTGAGAGATCAGACTGTTATGGATGGGTGCCTATCAGGTGGGAAGTTTTGTGTAGAGAAATACATTTCAACAGAGCTTTTAACTGGAGGGCAACATATGAAACGTTATGGTAAACTGCCATTACAGCTATGAATTGTATGCATTCGCATGTCAAATTCAGGCTATATTTCTAATATATGAGAGTAATGTATTAGCTTGGTTCCAGATAGAGATCATGAAGAAAAAAAGTCACATGGCAAATGCGTGGTCAATTCATAAAACCAGTGTCTTCATCAGTTAACACCTTATTAGATTTTACTCACTGTACTATTTGATATATAATAAATTGATTGTCAGCTATGATAAAAACTATGTAATATAAGGTCATTTCTGTCCATGTGACCAGAAACTTTTAAGCACCCATCCTCACAGCTCATTGGTTTTCTGTAAAGTTTGTGATTTTACCCCCTGGGGGTGACACTGTGCTCTCATGCACCTTGGCTGGTGTATAAGAATGGGTAGCGGAGTCACTGATGAGCTCAAGATCAGCTCTCTATAGTCTTATAAAGTTGCTGTTTGAGGTTGTAATTAATACATGATTACCTCCCTTTAGTTTTTGTGTCCTGCTTTGTCAAAACAGCTAATAATATAAATGTTGCTTTTTTTCTGAGGAAAAACTCAAGCCATTCAAACGGCTTCACCTGATTTGTGTGATCTGTGGGCAGCTGTGTGGAGTAGTGGTTAGGGCACTGGACTCTTGACCGGTCGTGGGTTCAATCCCAGGTGGGGGCCAATGCTGCTGTACCCTTGAGCAAGGTATTTTATCTAGATTGCTCCAGTCAAAACCCAACTCTATAAATGGGTGATTGTATGTAAAAATAATGTGATATCTTGTAACAATTGTAAGTCGCCCTGGATAAGGGCGTCTGCTAAGAAATAAATAATAATAATTTCCCAGTAGACCAGATTGATGATTTTAGAGGTGCATAGTATTGCTGTAATAGACTGTCTAGAAGGAAAAATAGAAACCCCCCTAACTAAAATATCACCAACAGGCAAGGACACTGTTTAAACAGACAAATGTAATTTCCACACTCCTTACTCTTTGAGTTGGGAGATACAAGAGTTAATGCACATATTTTTTTATCAGGGAAAAATGATGCTGTTTTTGTGTAAAGATGAAGCAACACCCACATGGCAGACAGAGAGGCAGGCAGGCAGGGTGTAGGTAGGGGAGAGGGACCAAGATTACCAAAGGGGAAAGGGTGGAAAACAAGTCTGGCCCTTCCTCCCCTCCCTAGGTCAACCGGCTGCAAGCTCACTGCAGCCTTTTCTGGGCACCGGAAAAAAAAAAATACCAGCAGCCTGCCAAAGCAAACAATAGGCCTTCCCAGAGCTGAACTTCATCCAGACAGTCTGGGCCTCAGTCCAGCTTGGGGGCCTCTGTAGCATCCCCTGGAAGCACTGGAACAGGCAGGTCAGGGGCTGGACTAGACCTGTTCTCTAACTGCACAGGAGACAGCAAGGGAGCAAGCAATCCAGAGAACGTTTTGTGTGCGTGTGTTATTAGATGTCAATGTGTACAGTTTATCCAGTCTCTTGTGGTATAAAGCTGTCTTCTCATTAGCACTTTGGGTGGGCAAGAGGGGAAGTGACTGTAAATGGCTGTTGCTCATAAGAATACACTAAATGTAGATGGTGCACATGTTAAAATGGGGTCATTGTTTTTTTACCACCATGTGAATTCTGAAGCCCCAAACAGAATTGTATAATTATAGTTGAACACATTGGTGAAGCTCTACAAATACCACATCATTTGGGACTTAAACGACTGGTTTTACAGACCCCGATTAGCACTAATCTTGGACTGGGTTGCGTTAGGTAAAGAAATCCACCACAATTAGTGCTGAAAGACTTATTTGGGTTAGTCAGGAGGTCTTTACTGCAGACTCAGAGATAAAGAAGACAATATATAAATATGCATATTTTCTACTGCTGTAACTGCTGGTCCACAGCCAGCGGTTAAAGAAAAAAATAAATAACAAGATTTTGCTACTAAAGCATATGAAACTTGGTATCGCCTCAAATGCATTACATTACAGCATGCTGGTTTAAATGTAGTTAAAGTTCAAGGAATTCACAGAGAAATGGTTTAGGATCAGAATTACACCGACTGGCCAAAAAGTTGAAAATCTTAGACTACAGTGTATTCAACGCCGATGTGTGCAACATATTGTGACAAGCAACAGATGTTCTACAGTGACCCAAATCACAGAAACCTTCAACACCGAACAAGACACACCTGTTTCCACTCAAACAATGCACGGGAACATTGTGGGGTTCAGTTGCAGGTTACTCTAATGTTCTGGGCATTTAGAGTAGGTGTTTTATTATTCAACTTATTCAGCGATGATTTTGATGAAGTCACTTAGTTTTAGCCTTTTTCTGTTTGAATGATTTGAAGTTATGATTGGGCTTACCACTTTGAAATGTAAATTATGTTCTGGAAAGAGGAAATCAAAGACATTGCTTTAGAGGTTTGTAATATTTTTGGAATAGAAGTTGACTGATTCTTTCTTTTGAACATGGTTCAATACTTGAACTTAAGTTCTTGACTTCAGACAGTAACTTGAGGTGACATGTACTTGCAGGAGTGGCTTCCATTGGTATTTAGCATTATACTATAGGAGTTCATTCAGATGAAAAACTTTCGGCAGGGCTTCAGTATTGTATAAATGGAACTCGGAACAATGCCAAACATCATAATAATGTACAAGAGCAAGAAGAGTCTTTATTTGTATAATATACAGCTTTTGAACAGCTGTCATCTTTTTAGATTCAAAAAGCATTCGAACAGGATTTGAAACATTCTTTTGACAGGTCATGAGTTGAAATATTATATTAACAAATTAGCTTAAATGAATGTTAAAAGAATGCAGTTATACTACAAATGTGTTTTTTTTTTTTAAACTTGCTCAAAAAATAATGCTATAAGACGTTTGAATACAACCATCTTTTGATTTGTATTTGGTGCGGGTGGCTGCTCCTGGTCAGGGGTCTCTAAGCTGGTTGTTATAGCTGGGAAACTCGTTATTCATGTGCTTCAATTTAATGAGGTTCTTATCATCCACTAATCAATGGGCAATTACTTCATCTTATAATTACTTGTGAATTGTCACTTGATACACTTCAGCAAATTATCAATAAACGCTTTAACTAATTTGCTCAGGCTCATAAATCTTAAAGTAGCTCAACTGGTTTTTAACCCTCTCAGGAATATTGTATGTTTAAACACACATATGAGATACTATTAGACAATAGATGGATAATTTATGTTGGATTGAACACATTCGAGGGTAGATGTACTAAAGTCTTGCGCCTGTCGCACACCAGTTGCAAAAGTCAGAAGTTTAGGGTGAAATGTACAGGCATAATGCTGTTGGCGATTTTTTGGGAATGTTTTGCGGTAACAGTTTTTCTTTGCGGTTCAACCTTAGATGAATATGTAATTATGGGCGTTCCTGCATAAATGTGCTAAAAGGGGTGGAGATAAGCGCCAAATGAGGGTTCTCAAATATTATAATGAGATGTACTAACACTCCCGGCAATTGCCACACTTACAATTGCATCAATTTGTTAAGAACTTTTGAAAGCATGTTTTAAACAGTCACAATTACTGAACTGTATACTGTATAGGCCTACAGTACAGATTTATATTTTTACATAATGTAATGTGTAACTTTATGTGTAACGTTTAGCGAAGAGCTACTGTATGGTTTTGAAAAGCTTTTTGATAGAAACACATTTTTATTTGGGGGTGAAGGTGGGGGTCCCACTATAGATTTGGATGTTATTAAACTGCCTTTTCATATATAGTTTGCCTGCACGTATGGAGGAGCGAAACTTTTTTTAGAAATAGGTAAACAGAAAGTGAAGTAATGTGTTTGCCTTCAGCTCTGAGTCTAGCTGGCAATATGACAATGTTTCTTCTTTATTTACTCCCATCGTTCCCTCATGCAAGATGTTTAATGCTTAGTTAATTTCAGCTGTCTAAGCTGAAAATAGACCGTTTAATCTGTCTTGTTCCTCCCATTCCCTTCCCTGAAATCCCCTCTCCCACGGCATAGTTCATTAAGTCAAGATGCCCCAACTCTCATCCCCCATTGTAGAGGGGGGCGGGTCTATTGATCCATCGTGACTGATTGATAAGAGGCGGTTTTATCTTCAAAGATGCATTTCATAGTCTGAGGTTCTGTGTGTTTTATTTCTTTGTAAGTTGTAGTGTACAGTGCAAGGTGGCATGTGCTCAGTAATGTGCCTACGACACGTGTACCTTTTTACAGTGCTATACCATGGTAAAAGCATGTGTGGTAAAGCATAGTATAAGCATGGGGGAACTGTGTCTTTGGGATCATGTCAGTCAGCAGTTACTGCATTAGGATTCCCATGCCTTATTCTCAGGATGTTTGGTACACTTGCACTTCCTGGGTCAAAGAATGCTACTGGCTGCAAAGCATGTCAGTCGATACGAGAAGCAGGAGGTTGGTTAATGACTGGAAAGAAGGGATTGAAGGGGTGGGGATAATGCCACCCTCCGAGTGAAATTACTTTGGACGTTTAAATGAACATGCATTTCTTTTCAGAACTGTGCATGTGAGACTGACATGGGAGCAGAAGTACTCAACAGGAATTGTTTGGAATTGTTTCACTGACACCTAACCTCTGTACGCGTTGTATCATGTTTCCATTGATTTGCCTTTGTCACTGTAATGAGACACAACACTTGATGGTGTTATTTTTGTCCTTGTTTTTTTGTAATAGGAGTCACAGGTATAAACTTCAGTTGCAAACTCCAAACTACCAGTATAACCAGCATAACAACAATTATAGTACAGTACATACTGTACACTTTCGTACACTGATTTTCAAAAATAGATAGTTTGACAGGCAGGTAAGCACATTTTAAATTCAGTACATCATATCTGCTTATGTAATAAACACTGATGTTAGAATCAATGGTTTGGAAGCTGTGGGGTGTGGATAGTGACATCAGTGGCAACACATTGTATAAAATATCTGTTTGATGATGGCAGGTCTCCCTAGCCGTGGCTGATTGCCAGCTTCTACTCTAAATGTGTTAAATGTGTGTAGGGACTTGGGTTAACTTTGCATACCATTTAGATTTTATAAACTTCAGACAAGTCCTCTAAATAAAAATGATACCTAAATAATAGAAATGTAGCTGTATGGATAGCAAAATATGTGCCTCGTAGCAGGTACAGTACATCCCAATTTGACCATTTTCTTGCGTTAATTGACTTGTTTTGATCTGATTCTGCAAGGTTAGGATGATTATATGGGATAAATACAAGGGTACTATATGTATGCAATAATGCCTGACAGGCCGTGCGTATGCGTCGAATACACGGACCCGTGGGGCGTTGTGAAGGGCCTTATTGCATTTATAATCCAGGTCAAGCAGTGGATTTGAAGAAAAAAAAGCATAAATCATTTTTAGGGCAAAAACGTATTAGTTTTTTTCATTAAATATCCTTACGCCAATAAAGTAGTCCCATTTATAAGCATGAAGTACACACTAAGTTAAGCTGAGTAAATACATTTTATTGGTACATGTAAAAGAAAGTACATTTGTATTTTTGATATTGTAGACATTGCCATTGAAAAAATACTCCAGGGGGTGGAGTTGAGATAGGACCGAGTTATTATTTTTTTCCCCTGTCACTGACAGACACACTCTTTGAGCAGAAGAGATTGGAGGAATAAAAAATAAATACAACAACATCTCATATTTCAGTAATTTGTCAAGGTATGTGTCTAAGAGGGGTGGATAATGTGCAGAAGTGTTTTTGGTGTTCTTCTGTAGAGTTTACAAACCGCTAAAAATACATTATGGTGATTGGTCACTCAGTTTCATAGTTACTGCTGTACATCTGTAACTGTAAAAGCAAGATGGCTACCGTCCGAAGCAGTGCAGTGATTTAGAATATGTGACAAGGCTCCAACTGTCCGTATCCATCCAATATACGGACAGCTGGAACCTTGCTCGACCAATCACATTGCTTGTTTCACGTTCCATGGCCAGCTCTGGATTATAAATATATATATACTGTATATTTCAGTGCCAAGTACAGTATATATCATTGTTCCATATAAATACACTTGAAAACAGTGGCTTTTCGCTTATTGGCAACTTTCAGTTAATGACAACTTTTTGCAGGGAACTGAGAGGTTGTTAATAAGCAGCATCTACTATGTGTATGTGTGTGTGTATATATATATATATATTAAAAAATGTGTTACGCGGGTAACATTATTTACAGAGGTAGAGGTTTGGGAAGAAATCAGTTTATGTGACCCTCTTGGGCCTAATTTAGCTGTAAAACCGTCTCCCCAAGAAGAATCTCTTTTTACATTTCACAGCCGGAATTACTGTTTCACGAGTTTAAGAGTTCCATGTACGTTCCCCCTGGATAACACAGCTCAACTGGAAAAACTGAGTATTTGTTGTAGCAACCTGTGTTATCAACTAAAAAAGAACTGAATTATTATTCAGTATATTAGGTGGGCTGTCAAATATTTTTTCCCCTGTCGGGTGATATAATGGAGGCAGACATAAGTACTGTTGTAACAGGGCGATGTTACATATATGGGTCGTCGGTGAATAATACTGAATCAGACACAGAGCAGTGGGTGTTGACATGCCGCACAGCCGTGCAGATTTAATAACACAGGCCCCGATGCTCGGGTACCAACAATGGTAATCCTAGTGCCGGATTTAATAAAGAAAACAAAACAAAGCTAAAAATAAATGCCCACAAATGGTAAGCACTAGTCCCACTAAAAGGAACATCCCATTCCAGGAACCTACTACACGACTAACCCTCACTGTACTTAGTTTGGGATTAAATCCCCTAAAGTGACCTACTTCTGGGCTCCCCGGCATCCTTACAGTGACTCCGGCCTCTTCAAATGGCCTCTTCAAACTGCCTCGGCTGGGCAATGCCTTCACGAGCACCGTCTTGGAGTGGAAGGGTTTCGTGTAGTAGTTCTCTTCATGGAGCGGACCCCCTCCTCCTCAATGTCAACATGCACAAGCTTTCGCTCATCCCCTGCCTGTGCAGCTATGGCATTGCAGTCGCCTCAAATGTTGGTGCTGTGCTTTGGTAAACAGGCATAAGCTCCCCAGGCACACACCCCCCTCCCAGCCAATCAGGACCTCCCAATCGGCTCAGCTCTGGGCAAACCTTCCTGTTTACCAAAGCAGCTGTGCAGCTGAAACAGCGACAGGGTCCTCCCTGTCACAACTGTATATGACAGATTTGCATATATCATGAAAAACACTTAAGCAATTGTCACGAAACTGGCGAAACTCCTCAGTACATTAAGTAATGCTCAGATTACATTTAATAATGCTCAGATTACATTAATCTCAGAGTACATCGAGGCCGGTTATCTGTCTGACCAACTTTCTGTATGTAATTTTTACATATATCCCGACAGACACTTGTTTAAGTTAAATGAAACTTGCTAAAGTCCTTCTTTTAGCTAAAATAATTAAATGTACCTGTCAGGATGTGAGTGGTGCAGGACTGACAGGAAGTCCAAACAGAGAGTCTATAACACTATTTATTTTCACACACACAATAATCCATAGTTCCAAGGAAAAAGGCAGGCGCTGCAGTGAAAGTGTCCAGTAAAGTCTCCAGTGAAGTGTTTGTGCTCCTGGTGATATCCGGGTGTTTCACTGGCTTGGATGCTTCCGCTTCCGATCACTCGGCTTCTACAAACAAAACACAACAACTATCCAGCTCGATTATTCTTTTCAGTGCAAGGGGCTGTACTCACGTAGCTGCGTCCTCTTTGTATTATTTGTTTATTTAGCAGACGCCTTTATCCAAGGCGACTTACAGAGACTAGGGTGTGTGAACTATGCATCAGCTGCAGTGTCACTTACAATTACATCTCACCCGAAAGACGGAGCACAAGGAGGTTAAGTGACTTGCTCAGGGTCAGACAGTGAGTCAGTGGCTGAGGTGGGATTTGAACCGGGGACCTCCTGGTTACAAGCCCTTTTCTTTAACCACTGGACCACACAGCCTCCTATGGGAATTTGTACTGCCAAATTCCTCCCTGTGTCAGCACGGCGCCACACTTTATCGCCGCACACACCAGAGCTGATCACAATAGAGTTGTTTATCAGTCTTACAGCTACGCCCTTTCACCAAGATGGCCGACCCATCCCTGTGAAGGTGTACCACCAACCTTACTTAGCGCCCTCCCAGGTCGGGAGGTAGATTTGCAGCTCAGATTCATTCTCTCCCGTTCACAGTACCATATTTCCAGGACAAATGGAGGCTGTGTGTCTTTAGGTCCTGCTTATATTTTTACATATATCTGGAGAAGCCCTTGTCCAATTATGATTAAACTTACTAAAAACATTCTTTAGCTCAGAATCAGAATCTGGGCAATATGGAGCTACCTTGCTTTTCAGTCTGCCCCTCTGTCTCTCCATCCCTAAGTTATTTACGTACATACACATAGCTGTCCATCTGTGTGTATGTCATACATTTTTAGTTGTTGGATATACAGTAGGTCGTGAGGATCAACCTCTTTTTGTCAGTGCTGGCTCGAATTTTGAATTATCAACTGTGGTGGGGGCTTATTCTCTCTAAAGGTTTTAAATATATTAGTACCTTATCTTTACAGCAAACTAATAATTTATTTAAAATATAAATAGAGTATTCTGCCAAACTAACATTCACACTGTAAAATAAAACCCCACTAGAATCCAAAGGAAGTGATGTTGGCCACAGTATCCTAATTTGTTAGACATCTCTAATCAGGAGATACAGAGTGGAAGAGGCCTACTGGGTAACACACACATTCCTTGAGATAGAGAGGAAGGTCACAGATTTAAATAAATCCTGCCTGACAATTAACTAGACCTACCATACTCCTTCTGTATATTTAGAAGTCTGCGGTGGCTACCTCTAATCAAGTTGAGAGTGTATTTCTTGCACACTCTTTGCTTTGTCAGGCCCGTGAGTCAGGTCTGACATACAAAGATTGCAAGGGAAAGTACACTCTCAACTTGATTAGAGGTAGCCCCCAAACACTTATAAACATATTACAAGTAACTAAATCAAAATAAAATAAAAAAACTGATATTAATTTCATTTCTTTATGTAGATTCTGTTACGGTTTAACTGTTTAGAATTCTTTGTCATTGACATTCTAAGTGCGAGATCTACACTCTCCACGAAATTCTAAGTGTAGTTGCTGCTAATTAGTTCCAATGGGGATGTGACTTATAACTATTAATTGTGTACGGTCTGGACACAAAGGCATAAAAAACAAGTACTGTTCACTGAGATATAACATATCTCAATGGCACTGATGGGCAAAGAAGCATGTTAGCTCTAGTGTTCTCGCTGGAATACATGTATGGAACTGTTGAAGTCATTGTGAGTGGTACTTATTGTGATCTAAAATACTGTGTTTTTTATTTTGATAAGTCGGTACACTGTACATTAAGGGTCTCTAATTAATGTGTATTTACATAGAAGTTACTTAGTAAACACATGTGTACAAAATCAATGAAAACTTGATCCAAAGCGGAAGATCACTCTTATTTTTATAAAGAACTAAGAGCAGCTCCCAAACTTGGCATAAAGCACATTAACACAGACAAAAAAAAAAAGTATGTGTCTAATTGCCAGAACCACTCAGAATGACTGCAAATACCATAAAAGGAGGGGGGGGTGAAGAAAAAAAAACAAGAAAGAAAATTAAATTTGAAGCTACTTCCTCTTTAATTCATGAAAAAAGGGTTTCAAAAACGGTCTTTACACAAAGCATACTGGTAAATGTAAGGTTTTGTGGTCGAGCCACCTTGACCTTGAGAAAACTGTCAAGTTAATGAAAAGCAAAGGTGAATATGGACACAAGACAGGAGAAGCTGTTTCCACAGTACAGCAGGGCGCTCCCTCGGTGACATAAGAGGAGCTGGCACCTCTGAAGTGGTGTGGTGTGTCAGTCCTCTTACCTTGCTAAGAGGATGTGACTCCAAGCATTCTTGCTGAAACTCAGCCCGACAGCCCCATTACACACCTGCCTGCTGTTGTCACTGGAGAGGATTTGTAGTCAGAGGAGGGACTAACTTTTTCAGACAGAGCTGTTGGTTAGTTTGGCATGTCTTTGACTGGCTGGAAGGGAGTGTTTATTTACTTTGGGCCCTGGCTGACAGGCCTGAAGCCTCATGTCTCACTGGTTGTAAACTGTTTGCACAGAGACAAGAGGGACTACTTAAAGGGACAATAATATCAGAAACTGTTAGTCCCTGGTTTGAAATCCTGGCAGGCCTGTCTGGTAAATGGAACAGGGAAACTTTCCCTGTTATGTATTTATTCCTAGTTCAGTGAAGGAAAAAGAAGATCCCTCATCAAATAGCCTAGAGAATACCTTTGTTTTTAGGTGCTTTAGGGAGGGGAGAAAAAAGACACTTTTTTAAAAACTAGCAAATATCATTAAAAGCAAAAAACGTTTTAAAATTATATCAAAGCATTATAAGGTCCTTATTTCTGTCAGTTATTTAGGATCGCACATAAGGATTGAGAAAAAAAATCTAAAACTGAAAGTTGCAATCGCATATATGTCAGACATTCTGTGAAAATCAATATATACAGGAGATAGTTTTGTCGTCATATGAGTGAAACTGAATCTTTAATTGACTCTACATCCCTACTGTATTTCTGCTTTATATATTTAACTAAATGTGATGGTCTGTAATCTCTGCTCTTCTCACACAATACTACTATAACTCATAAGAATAGAAGAAACAATGCACACCAAACTGTACATAATAAGACTGGAGTTCCTTCGAGGGTTTTCAGTGACATATAAACCACGAGACCTCTAGCTTGAGTCATTTATCAATGTCACCAAAAAATAATTGTAAACTTGGTTTGCTTTTCTGCAGGAGAACCCGGCTCTAACCAACATGTCATCAGCAAGCGGATAAAGGCTCTGTATGTTATTCTCTCATGTCGCTTCTTTTGTTTTGGCCGCTCAGTCAAGCACTGGGAAGTGGAAGCTGGGCGGCCGAAATGGGAGTCGACCGCTTAGAGACTGGAGGAAGGGGTACCCTCAGCCACGAATTCCCTGAGGTTTCTCCGTAACTGAGTGCTGAATGGTTCGTATTTAGTTCTGCGGGGTGCGTGGTCGGGCTGGTGAGGCTGGGCTCTTTCCCCCGGCTCAGTGATGCTCCGGGGGACGGGCCATGTCTCAGCTTTCATTTACATACATTTTTCAAAATTCGGGGAGTAGGTGGTATGCACCACTGTGAGGTTGGAGGGGGGTGGGGGGGGGCTCATAGCCCCTTCCTAGCTGCGGCACTGGGATGCATGTAACCGTTCATGTTTTTCCAGCCGGCCTTATGCAGGTAGCCTTTGCGCACCCGTGGACGAGGCCTGCGGCCAAAATTTTTATTCATTCGGACCCTGAGCGCCCATCACAGTAATCGGGCCCTGAGCACCCATTACAGTTCATCAAACCATCTACAATTGCAATCAATCAATCTCATCCATGGTGGATTCTCTGTGCTGAAAGTGCATTGTGGGTGCATGTTTACAGTGTGGCGCAGTTAGTAAAGCACACTACTTGTAATGTTTTTGCAGTAATATCAAAACAACCTGAATGGATTTTGGAACTGGCACTAACTACCAGACAGTAAACTCTATAAATGTACTGTACTATACAACAGGATGCAGTACCTGACTATCTGTGGCTTGTAACCAGGGATGGGGCAACCTTATTCAGTGTTATTCAACCCGACGTTTCTCCAGCAAAGCTCAGTTTCCAACTAATTTAAAAAATACAAATCCTATGATTTTAATATCATTTGAATTTCTCATTAAAAATAGCTGTGGAATAATATGGCAACTGCTGTGTAAAATACTTCTGAACATTAATCAACATTTTTTTTTTTCAAACATGAAAATTGATAGATTTCATTCCCAAAACGTTGTTTATAAAGCAGAGAGAGCGTCTGTTGTAGCAACGTTGTACGTTCTTCACTTGGAAACATTTCAAATAAACATGCATGTAGCTCACTGGAGAAATATGGAATATATTAAAAACTGGCCAGTGTCCCCCAGAGTTGTTTTGATTCATGAATACAGTAGTACTTCACATAGCAAACACTAAAGAAGCCCAAAAGATATGTGAAGGACACTTGTTTACTGTGAAAAACTCTTCTGAAAAAATGCCAGCAAGTATACTTATCCTTGAAGATTACTTCAATACTTGGTTTGGGAAGGTTTCCATGGAATACAGTGGAGCATTAACATAGGAGGAACATTGGATGAAATAAAAATTTAAAAATATTGAATAGGATCCTAGAAATTGTGCTTTTATTTGTTTAACAAAATACCTTTTCATCCACATAATACTTTCCACATCACTGTCCAGTTTCAATAGGCATACAGGTCTTGGAGGTGCTGTCTGTTCTCCTCTGATTTACAAATTCTGATTCATTTATTGTATTCAAGTCTGTGTATCGTATCGAAATATCCTTCATGACTAATGTGTCGTTATAGATTACCTGACTTTGCTTGAGCTCGTCGGGAGAATCCTAATTGCCTAGCACTGACCAGACTTCCTTATTCCATTCAAACCATGTGACCATGGAACAGAATTAAAGGCCATTTTGCCACATGGTTTGAAAGAAATGAATACATTCAGTCTTAATGGATCAACAGAGCCCAGGACCACTCAACATAATTGCAAACCACATAAATAGACACAACAAAAAGGTGGAAAGAAAAATGTAATTATATACAGTACTGTGCAAAAGTTTTAGGCAGGTGTGAAAAAATGCTGTAAAGTAAGAATGCTTTCAAAAATAGACATGTTAATAGATTATATTTATCAATTAACTAAATGCAAAGTGAGTGAACAGAAGAAAAATCTAAATCAAATCCATATTTGGTGTGACCACCCTTTGCCTTCAAAACAGCATCAAGCATCAATTCTTCTAGGTACACTTGCACACAGTTTTTGAAGGAACTCGGCAGGTAGGTTGGCCCAAACATCTTGGAGAACTAACCACAGTTCTTCTGTGGATTTAGGCAGCCTCAGTTGCTGCTCTCTCTTCATGTAATCCCAGACAGACTCGATGATGTTGAGATCAGGGCTCTGTGGGGCCATACCATCACTTCCAGGACTCCTTGTTCTTCTTTACGCTGAAGATAGTTCTTAATGACTTTCGTTGTATGTTTGGGGTCGTTGTCATGCTGCAGAATAAATTTGGGGCCAATCAGATGCCTCCCTGATGGTATTGCATGATGGATAAGTATCTGCCCTTACTTCTCAGCATTGAGGAGACCATTAATTCTGACCAAATCCCCAACTCCATTTGCAGAAATGCAGCCCCAAACTTGCAAGGAACCTCCACCATGCTTCACTGTTGCCTGCAGACACTCATTCGTGTACGCTCTCCAGCCCTTCGGCGAACAAACTGCCTTCTGCTACAGCCAAATATTTCAAATTTTGACTCATCAGTCCAGAGCACCTGCTGCCATTTTTCTGCACCCCAGTTCCTGTGTTTTCGTGCATAATTGAGTCGCTTGAACTCGTTTCCACGTCGGAGGTATGGCTTTTTGGCCGCAAGTCTTCCATGAAGGCCACTTCTGACCAGACTTCTCCGGACAGTAGATGGGTGTACCAGGGTCCCACTGTTTTCTGCCAGTTCTGAGCTGATGGCACTGCTGGACATCTTCCGATTGCGAAGGGAAGTAAGCATGATGTGTCTTTCATCTGCTGCAGTAAGTTTCCTTGGCCGACCACTGCGTCTATGGTCCTCAACGTTGCCCGTTTCTTTGTGCTTCTTCAAAGAGCTTGGACAGCACATCTGGAAACCCCTGTCTGCCTTGAAATTTCTGCCTGGGAGAGACCTTGCTGATGCAGTATAACTACCTTGTGTCTTGTTGCTCTCCTCAGTCTTGCCATGGTGTATGACTTTTGACAGTAAACTGTCTTCAGCAACTTCACCTTGTTAGCTGAGTTTGGCTGTTCCTCACCCAGTTTTATTCCTCCTACACAGCTGTTTCTGTTTCAGTTAATGATTGTGTTTCAACCTACATATTGAATTGATGATCATTAGCACCTGTTTGGTATAATTGTTTAATCATACACCTGAAATCCCTGACTTTGTGCAAGTGTACCTAGAAGAATTGATGCTGTTTTGAAGGCAAAGGGTTGTCACACCAAATATGGATTTGATTTAGATTTTTCTTCTGTTCACTCACTTTGCATTTAGTTAATTGATAAATATAATCTATTAACATGTCTATTTTTGAAAGCATTCTTACTTTACGGCATTTTTTCACACCCTGCCTAAAACTTTTGCACAGTACTGTATATATTTTTGTTTCAGTTTTAATTGTATTCAGCTTTATGACTGAGTATTTGATGTTAACAAATTAACAAATTAATCTTCCTCTCACACAGTGCAGGTAAAGACTGGCTATAAAGTGCAGAAGAGCTAAGCTGTTGTATGCACAGTTACAGAGCTCCTTACAGTTCATGCACTAACTCCTTTCCACCGCAGAGAAGAGAGTTTAATATGTTTTATAAACTGATATTCAAATCAGTGATCTGCATAAAGACAAGACTTTCAAAACCGTATAACCTAGATAGTGGGTACAAAGGAGGACTGCATTTAGCTTAATAACAAATAGCAATCCTCATGGCGCAATAAGAGAACACCAATATTCAGATATTAATTATATTTGAATGGTGATTTAAAAAAAAAATGGAACTTAGTGTTGCCCAAGCATGAAGGCATGACATCCCATAATCTGAGACACTACCTGTTTGTATTCCATGATCCCCCTAGCAACCACAGCACGGCCACATAAACAAGCCAGACAAGTTTGAAAATTTAAATTAAATAACCGTCAGGAAAAAGCGAACTTGTTAGTATTCGTTTATTGGCATTTTCATTCATTTGCTCACATTTATCACAACATCCCTTGTGACATGCTACTGTTAAACAAATATTTTCAGAATGAGAAACTGTGTCTGGCTTGCCAACACCAGTGAAAAACACATTCAATTATACAACTCTTCAGCACTGGAGCATTTATTTAGTGAGGTATTTTTGTAAATAAATACACATTGTTGACTTGGTATTGCTGCTATCTTTTGTCAGCATGCAGTAATTTGTTTGGTTTAAGTACAGTATAGCTAAATCTTTTTTTTTTTTTGTAACCTCGGACCAGTCCACTGTTTGCCGATCCCTGGTATTTCTGACGATACCAAATTATCTGTATTTGAACCCCTGTTTATAAAGTATGCCATCAAAGATAATCCATGAGGTGGTATAGATGGATTAAAAAGGCTGTCAACTATAGTGTTCAATTTATCATACTAGTACAAACACTGTCCTATCAATAACTTTGGACGCATCAAGTTGGGTCACAGTTATAAAAACGAGATACATGTGGATTCAGCATTATATTTTATGTGAAAAAAAATGCTTTTCATATCCTCTTGCTAGAAAATAGCGTCAGAGGAGGGAACCAGCCTCAACAAACTGAAAAAAATATATCTGGCAAAAAAGTAACCTGTGTATGCGAAGTAATTAATTGTAACTGGCTGTAAGTCACATGATCTGATAGCACCTACTGGAGAGACAGGCAGTGAATTAGTGGCATGTAATAATAGATTTCAACACCTTGATTATCACTCCTTTAAGGAATCAATTTGGATATTATTTAAGACATTGTTGCAAGCCCAGCGTTTTTATTGTGCTGATTCTCATACCAAAACCCAGTTATTTCAATATATATTCCTGAGAACTATGTAAAAGAAAGAAAGCAACTCCCAGCTTATAGGAGTCAATTATGTGTCATACATTTTATTAAGCTTTTTGACCTATGTCATTTGCCTTTTTCAAAGTAACACCTGTGTGCTCAACATTCTATTAATTCAGCAGTCTGTTGGCTGTAAACTTTCATCTGTTTATAAGACTGTTGTCCATGGTTGTCACGGAAACATGCTTTTTCTTTCCTTGGCCTAAAAGCCAGGCCTGCATATTTTCTGTTTGGAATGTTCTCAGAGAGGCAGCAGTTGATCCCTAACTGAGTCTTTGTGCACCCCAGACTTTTTGTTGTTGAAGTATAGGGCCTAATCTTGCAGTGCTTCTTGGCTGTAGGGGTGTTGGAGGTCTAGCTGAGAGCTGGCTGAGAAAAATACATAAAGACAGTGGGGTACCACACTGTCCAATGTTGCTTAGAAATATCAAGAAATATCAGTTTATCACTAAAAATTTTGTTATGTGTGACATACTGTAAAAATGCCTATACAGTGTAACCTTGCTGTCAAGGCCAGTCAGGACGACCAACAAAACGTGGCCTAATATGGGGATGGCCTTGCTATTGAAGGGACAAATTAATAGGAAAGATTTTTTTTTGTTTGAATTAGCCAATTTATTTAAGTGGTTAAAACTCTTTTGTGCACCTTATAATGTTGTACCCAAGTTTTCAAAAAGTTTAGAAAACAAAACGTAGGTGGTTTACAGCATTTTGGTCTTATTAGAAAATTATTTAACAGAGGCTTGAAGTGTGGGACTGCTGATGGTGGCTGTAATACAGATTACAGGGGTGATCTTAATATTGAAGATGACTTTACATTGCTGTCAATAAACATTAAGTGACGTTAAAACATGGTTTTACTGTATAAAACAGCTGTTTTAAACACATAATTTCCATTGTTTCCTTTGAAGCTTGCTGAGATGTATAAACCTGTTTATTTAAAACTGTTGACATACTCTTTATTGGCCATGAGGGAAATTAAGTGAATAGTCCATCCTTACAAGCACTATGGGGTTGCATGTTCAAGAACACTATTTAAACCGTACTGTATGTAAATGTAATTAATTGCGATAGATAAAGATAATGAAACACAACATATCTCACATCAATTACCATTATACGTCATCAGGACTTATTAGCATTCTACAACATTAGAAATGCATGCAAGGAATGTGATACCATTATCATGAGGGATTTCAACTTTCCAGACATTAACTGAGACAGCCCCACTCATTGCAGAGTGTCGGAGCTAGAAATGTAGGAAGTTACAAAAGATTGCTTTTCAACACAATTAGTAACCCTACTAGAGAAAGTGATTGCCATGGTTTATTAATCTCAGATAACAAAGGTGGTATCTATTGTATATTGGAAAAGTAAACCAACAATATCTAACAGTGGTTGAGGAATGAGGCTTACTTTACAACACGTAGATGGGGGTAAGATACTGGAAGACGAATCTGTGGATGGTGGATGGACACATCCCACAGTCTAAAGGTTAACAAATTTAAAAAATCCCAGGTTATATTCTGCGTACTTTATTAATATACTTGAAATAGCCTTTTTTTAAATTATGTTTGATTTTGTAAGGCAGCTAAAACATTCCATGATATCTGCAAGGTAACCCCTCCTCCCATTAAATTCTGGGGGACCTGGGCCCCTACTATAAATACTGCACAATCCATCCCCTTTAAGCCCATGGTAGGCTCTGAACAAGAGTTTCAGAGCCAACTTCTGAAAGTCAAGAAAAAAAGAAGCTATTCTTGGAGTTTTAATGTGATTAACAGAGGACAGCAGGTGCATTTGTTTTTGTCACTGAAATGTAAAAAATCCGCCCTAAGTGAGGAGAACCTGGTTCCCTGGCTGTCTTAAACCAACAAATTACCAAAACTGTTACTGGAGCGCTTTGATGGTCTCCAACTGTCTAACTCAATGGCAGGGCCAGAGGAAGAGTTTGAATCCTGTGAAAGCTGAAGGACCAGGCCTCAACGTTGCCCCTAATGAGGTTAATCTGTGTGCTCTGAATGGAAAACCTGCTGTCCACCTTGTCACTTCAAGATGTTTAATCAGCCCATTTACACAGGGCCACTAAAATACTAAACCTGGCTTTTGCATTACAGCAGATTTTGAGGGTAGACTAGACTTTTTCCTTTCCTGAGTATTGACTGATATTGAACCAATACAATTTTCCCGTCTCTGAGTTTGATTTAAGAGCAGCCAGACTGCTGACTTGGCTTTCTTTTAAGTGCTAGACGTCTTAAACACTGGTATATGTTTATATATACAACAATATTCTAGATTATCTCCATTATCTTCAAACCACTGGCGAGAGTGGAAATGTTTTACAAAAGGATTAACCCATTTAGTTGCTGCTAATATTTTAAAAGTCATAATTTGTATTTGTTACTGGTTGATACTTGACATTGGTAAGTGCACTGTTTATTTATTTTTTTAGCATTTGTGCTTATTTATGGTGTTATTTATGCTGTTACAACATTGGTTTTGTTTGTTGTCTAATTGTTGTCTGTCCTGTAGTTTGAGCATTCTAGTTCAGGTCACCATTGTAAATGAAAACATGTGCTGAACTGTTTTTTTCTGGTTAAATAAAGAAATTGATTGATTGATTGATTAATAAGGAAAGTAAGAAATGAGCTAGTCTTTGTGTATGTGACAATTTTATCCAAGATATTTTCAGTGATTCGAAGTACAGTGGAACGTCGCATATCCGCCCTGATCAATTAACCGCCTCGCTAAATAAATAAATAAATATTTAATGGCATTGGCAGCAAATGCAGCTTCCGCGATGGAAACAGAAAGAAAGCGTTATACCAATCAGCCTTTTGGTGCGTTCCCCTTTAAGAGAGGCGGGCTGTGTGCATGTGTCAGTCAGCTGCGTGTAGCAGTGACATTTCAATACACCAGTCGAGAAAGCTTTTTTTTTGTGCAATGTGTTATATGATGGAGCGCACGGTTGCAGATATTGGCAGAGTGGTGTTGTAGCTTTTAAACACATTTTAATTAAACAAAGAAAGCTTCATAAACACAATGCTTACCAGCCGTTTGTTTAAAATAGCCGAAGCAATATTCAAACCGAGCTGCTTGTCGGCTGTTGGCAATATCAAGAAAGAGCGCAAAAGTAGCGTGAGATATTAAGAAAGCAGAACCAGGCAGGCAGGGACTTCTAGAGTTAAGAAATAAGCCATCACTGTGTATTTGTAGCCTAATTAATCTTGTTTACGTTTGCTTACTTTTAAAGCAAAAAAATGTCCCCATGTTTAAAGCAGTTTTTGTTCACTAACCTATTTATGGATGTGTAAATGCTTTTTCTATAGATGTTTGCAAATCCAACTTTCACATATCCACCCATACCCCAGTCCACAGGATAAGTGACATTGTACTGTATAGCTTAAAATTTATGGCACACTGTGGCTTGGAACTTGGGGTTTGATACAGCAAAGTTTCCTCAAACTAGGTCTCCCAGTCTCCTGGAACCAGGTTTCAAGCTACTGTTCCTGAAAAAGTGACTTTGTGTTCCCTCAGCTTCAGAGGCTTGTGACCATGTTCCGCTTTCAGCAAGTAGCAACTTTATGTGTGAAATGAATGACCTGTATTGAACACTCGGCTATTAAATGTACTCTAATAAAGACTTCACAAATAATAATATAAAACAAAACAAAGCCGTGTAGATAATCTTGGAATTGGCAGCTTTTAAACACAATGAAACACATTTAACCTTTGGACTGTGGAGAATCAATTTGTCTGCATTCCTTTGTTCATTTTATTTCCTGTGTCTGTTAAAAAGAATCTTGATGCATGATCGTTTAACATTTGTCACGCTAAAATATTGATTGCTGCTAAATTATATCATTGCATAGAACATGTAAAAAAACACTTATATTTTTTAATTTCATAAAACTCCTGTATAATGGACAAAGTCTGAATTTTGACAACCAACTACTAAAATGTATAGCTTGTTACACACATTTGTCTTCCTCTAATATGTACTTGTAACCAAGTATTTCAAATATGTTTTCTTTCTTTGTATTAACACTATTATATTAATTGTGGTTTAGCTTTTGGGCCTAGCTGCAATCAGACCATGTGATCTACAATACAGGAAATGGTTTGGTTTGATACAAAGAAGCAGCAGCAAAGCTGTATCCCCAAAACAAGCAAGGAACCAAAAGATTTCAGCTCAAGAAAATGGTGCCCAGAAATAATGATGTACAGTATATAAATGGACAGCTTAAAGGAATGATCTATGAAGCTAGGTTGAAGGCAACTGAATTCATTTAACCTAGAATAAAGATGAATTCTGGTGCTTGATTAAAGTCTTTAAAATCTTAAAAGAAATAACCAATGCAGCACAGAAACCAGAACGAGAGGTCACAGTTGAAAATTAAGTGGAGGCAGACTTAGAACAATCATGCTTTAAGACTCGACTTGAAGTTTTGATATCAAACAGCTACTAGACACGGGAGGAGCAGTTGTGGGCCGAATGGCCTCCTCTCGTTCTTAAATTGTCTTAAGGTTATCTTTGAAAAAAATGAATGTGTATTTAGCCCACTTAAGACCATTTCAGTTGAGATCAAAACCTGATTAACAGTTTTTGATGTCCTAAACTTTTTTTATATTAAACTATTATATTTAGATCAGTTGAATCTTGGTAAGGAATAGTATTTATTACCAGTTATCTGTTTGTTACGATTATTTCAATCCCTTCTCTTTGTATTTAAAATGCTATTTTCCTTCAAGTTTAAAGCATATATTTGAAATATTAACGGCTGTAGAGAACTATGAGGCCTCCGAGGCATGGGCCTCGGTTAAATGCATTTCATCCCTCGTTGTGTGCATACATTAAAAGTCCGGCTGTTATCTATAGTCTGCGCTCTTCTAAATCTTTTACTGTCATTGCAGACTACAGCGACACCATATGGCTCAGTTCATACCACCATAGCTGTTTTTGTTAGTTAAACGTATTCGAATGGCTTCAAAACAACCAAGGATTATTTGCGACTTTTTTTACACGGTGAGGCAAAGTAATAATGTTGATTAAAAAGAAGTATAGATCATACTAATAGGGAATAATACATACCCTTGGTAGCCCGCAGTCTAGCAAACCCAGCTTATAATATTCCAATTCTAAACCGCTAGTTTAGCAGACCCAGTTTATGCAAATTCTAACAATAGTTTAGAGCAGTGGTTCTCAACCCTGGTCCTAGTCGTTCTAATTCAGACTCTCACTTAACTAGACCCTTAATTGAACTGACAATTTGGTTAATTAGACAATTAAACAGTTGCAGATTTCAAGTTAGCTACAATATTTTTAAGAGCTGAAAACAATTACATTATCAGTTACATTAAGATGTAGTTAAGTAAGTGAGAGCTCAGTTGGAATGAAAACCAGCAGACACAGCAGAGGGGGCCTGGGACCAGGGTTGAGAAACACTTGTTTAGAGGTCCCGGGTTGTGGATATTATTATGTCATTTTAGGTAGGGGTTTAAGGGCTTGCCCCCGATAGACACTGTATTTAGTTAATAGCACTTAGAGGTGAATATCTATAAATACAAGTGTGTTATCTTCCTGTTATTCTGAACCATTAAATCAAGTTTTTAAGATTAGACAGTGTTCTTCAGTAGAGGAAAAGAAGGCACTTTGTCTCAACTCTGCAGGACATACTTAAAGCTACTTAAAAGAATTAACAGAAGTAGTTAAATATAGTCATTTTAAAAAACAAATGAGTCTTAGCTTACTTTTTACTTTGTGATTTAGCAGATTTGAGCAATGCATAGATGATTTTAAGTAATTTGCAGTAAATTGTCATTCTCCTATGTTACATTAGATGCTCTAACCATCTTTCCAGTACACTGTATAATACACAAACTGTTGCCTCGCACACAAACACCCACATACAAAAGATTATAAATAACAGATGCACATTCTGTCTGCTATAGCCGTGTTCGCTCAGCTACAGTATTTGTGTCTGATCTTCAAATTTAATGTTCCTATAAGTTGGAAAGAATAAAACTGCCACATGTCATCAGAACAAGGACTACAGAATTTATGGCAAAAGTTGAAACATCATTTCTTTCAAGTAGTGTTACACTGAAGATGTAGTAGGCTATTGCTCATTCTGATTCACCATGCTGTAAAACCGTCTCATTTATAAAATAAACTCACCTTCATAGGAACATGGGGAATTAAAATGTACACAGCTTACGTCATGTGGATGAAATCCCAATTCTTAACAGTAATACTACGTTACGATACCATGACCTTCAAAAAGGGCAACAACGACACTATTAAATGTATTGCATTTTACTGCAGCAATCGCAAAAAAAACACACTCACAGAGATGATTAGAAATTAACCTTTCTTTTGTGCGACAAAGTCTGCAATTCTAGCTGAATGATCCACTTTGTTCAGGAAATCTGCTGTACGATCGATATCTGCCCTTGTCCAGTCAAATGTACCTGCGACATTGTAGAAAGTAAAGTTTTTGATTTATTTCATGTTCAGGCATTCAGGTTTCTCTCCCCTGACGCTACTGTGACAGGCACAGTCCAAAGCAGACACAAGGCAACACTACTGAGGTTAGGATACAGGTCCAGCAAATTTCCCTTGTAGATGTAGTCCAGGTTGATTCAAACATGCAGTCCTACACGTGTGAAACACCAATACATGTATTTTTCTCAAGTTTGCAGCACTGACGGTGCGAGCAAGCAAACTTTGTTAAATCGTGGGTCGCATGATTATGTGGCACATACTGACATAAACCTCTGCACGGCTTTAAACAAGTATACGTTGTTTTTTCTGTTTATGGCAGGTGGTGTACAGATAAAAAGAAGGGTAAAATGGCTAATACATCATTTATTTGGGTGCAGACTTGTTTTTATAGTAACATGACAACAGGGGGCCCATGCAATTGTGTGGGTTGCATGTGCCTAAAACCTCTACTGACCTTGTGTAGGGCATGTGAGCAGCAAAAGTTCCAAAGTCATATTTCAGGAATATTTAAAAGGTTTGACATTTTGTTCTGCTTTACAATGGGGTTGGAAAATTTGAACTGCTGCCATAAGACTAAGGCCACTGTGGACAGTCAGGATGGTGTGGGTTTGACGCGACAAGTCTGTAAGATAAACGTTTCTTGTGGGATAGGGAACCCTTCATCATTGATTAACACCTCCAATTCCTTCAGGGGCGATGGGTTTGGAAATCTGTTTTCCAAGATGGCTCAACACTTTTGAGACTGCTCTTTATGAAATCTTTCAGAACCGCAATCCTTTGAGACCTTATAACTCATTTAATATGTTCAATATTGTGAACTGAAAACAAAACAAAAAAAAAAATTAGGTATTTACACTGCCTGGCCCCTTAATTAGGACCTGTCTACCCGGTTGGGTTTGGCATCGCCCTGGTGTGGGGCGTGTTCTCCTGGTATACCTAGTGTTCCTTCATAACTCTGGAAGGCCAAATGAATGCCGTAATTTGCTGGTCAACACCACCTGACAGTGCTGCATTTGTAGCCTGATGACTCACCACCCAATTCAGCATGTTTGGGATGAATTTGAACGACACATTCATCATCACAAACTGCCTCTCTGCACCAGCTGCCAATTAATATCCCCGGAGACAGCTTCCAGCATCATGTCTACGTAGTTTTAGAAAGCGTTGTGATCTCTGGTGTGTCAAAGGTACAGTAGCCAGTATTGCAACTTCAGTAATAAAACTTGTGTTTGAACTGAAGCATCTAATTCAATTGTGATGCAAGGTGATCCATGGCTGTACAATACTGTAGTATAGCTGACAGTGGTTGGATGTTTACCATGTATATGGCATGGTTACATGGGTGTACTCTGGTTGCCTGGATTTGTGCTGTTGCTGTGTAATAAATGAATAGATATATCTGATTGGCTGACACAACCTAATTCAATATGTTAACGAAACAGCAGGTTCTGTTCCACTTTATGAAGCAAAATTAGTTAATTCTATAGGTGATGCAAAACTTTTGGTCATAGCCGTACAGTTTGGATAAGACTGGGACTGTGCAGTGAAAAGAAAATGATTTCCAGACACTCTAGATTATTTTGTTATGCAGTCTATTGTTCTAACCATCTAACTCTTTCCCTAGCACTGGGCTTTGATGTCACATAGCAGCCAATAAAATCTGCTTTTGACAGGTTATGAATTACCCCTATATAACGGCTTCTTCTGACTATAAAATCTAACATGTACAACGATCTATCATTGTGGTGCTCAGGAAATCCCAATGAACAAACCTGTTTAGATTATTTCTTAAATCACAGTAGGTTAAATTGTGCTTAAAGCTGTTTAAGATGGAAATCAACCAACATCTCGCAGTGATTTAAATATCTGTTTTTCTTTGCATTCTTGTTTTGTATTCTGTAATGAATAATATTATAAACAAATGTTACTGTACTTATTGAAAATTGGTTCTGCTGCAATAAATCGAGACCACTCGCCTTTGATGTAAAACGTCTGGGCAGTAGAGGTAGTGTGAGTGCCAGTTAGAGTATTGAACCTGTATGTCTTCCAGAAATTAGACGTATTTCAGTGTAATCCTTGTCTGGGATTTGATTTTATCCAAGATTGTTTCTGGGAAATGTTTATGTGCTTTGGTATCTATACTGTGTTGACTGGCTGTCCTTTAACTATAAGAAAATAACGTGATTCGGATTCATTCACCTGGGACTCTGTCCGTTACTTGACTTGTGAAGATAAACCTTGGAATTAATTTTTATTTTTGTTGAAATTCTTAATAGTTTCCAAGATTGAAATGCAAACGATAAAATGAAAGTACTGTATAATGAAGAATATCGATACAGGCTGAAATCAGGAAATAAACCATTTTAACAATGCAAGTACAGCGTTAAATTAATAGTATATTGTTTGTTTCATGTTAATATTAAAATCTAGTGCACCATCGTTGGCCATCAATCTCTATTCGGTCTCTGATTGGCTCATCTGACGTTTACTTTTTGTTGCACCCCTTTCCTATAATGCCAAGTTTCCATCTGAAACCAGTATAAAACACCAATATCAAAACCTAGTCTGCAGTCCTGTAATTGGATGTTAAACAAAGGTCAAAGATCAACTATGCCAAGGGCATGTTACCAAAATCGCATTACAGGCTAAAGGTAGACTGCTTGCATTTGTCATCAAAATAAGAGTCAAAGCCATTTTGCCTTAGCTTTTGAGGCTTTTCAATTCCACTCCCTTGCAGAACCCTGTTCGAACCCTGCTGAAGATCAATTGAATAATTTAAGATCTGGCTGGAACACATTCTTCCAAGGAATGGAATTGAAAAGCCTCTAACTCTAGGGAAAAATGCCTTTGCCCCTGCTTTTGATGAAAGACTCTACCTTTGTCCTGTAATGAGATTTTGGTGACATGTTTGCCCTGTCTTTCTCCATCAACTACAGTGCCAGTGGTTGCATAACCTTCGGGGTGTGGCCTCATTTACATGTTAACTTACAGCAATTTTTATGATGGGGGCACCTGCATTTCAAACTAACCAGGTAAGGGTAGGTTACATTGAAACACAGTATGAAAAGGGAACGTCAATTGCAAGTGTTGACAGTGGAAAGCTACAAAAGCAAACTTTTTGTCAATGCAAAGAAAGTCCTTATTTTGTCCTTGTCTTTATTTAACTTGATTTCTTTAAATAGTGTATTCCATCACACATCAGTATTCAGACCCCCTGTAGACTTGCTCATATTTTCTGCACATTTGCATTGAGTGCTGATAAGAAGCGGGGATGGAAATACAGGCTTACTAAATGACTGAGAGAAGACAGGCCGGTACCTCTGGGAATGTGATTAAAAAGATAAAGCCCCTCTTTTCTTCTGCATGAGAAGGCTACAACTTAACATTTTAGCCTGTCGAGAATTCGTTCAGCAGAGAAGCAAAGATTGAACCAAACTCACCTGAACTCTTTAAACAGCACTGTTTGTGAGCTATTTGAAAAACCTGTTTGGCAATGCGATGAAAAGAAACTTTTAAAATAAATCTATGCAACTAAAGTAGACAAGCATTTTGGCTAGTGCCTTCCTTGGTGTCATGTTTTAAGAGTGTATCATTGCTGTCATTAAAAGCTGGGGCTGTTTGTACTATTTACTGTTATAGTGTCAATGGTATTGCTGTTATTGTTATGTCTTGCTTGTTGCAAAAGCATCATGTTTCTTTATATTTAAAAAGGAAAGCCGGGCAGCTGTGTAGCAGTGCCGCTGTTCTGTAATTTTAGGACAGTTTTTTTTATAATTGCATATACAGTACTCAGATTCAGTATACATTTGATTGTTTTTATCTTTTTTGTTACCCTCAGAAGTAATAGCACTAAGGAACATGTGCGGTTTAGTTCCCACAATAGCCAGTTCTTGCATCTACATTGCGCACTGAAAGCCAGCAGCAATGTGATTGTAAGGGGAGTATTTATTTGGGTACACGGATCAGAGATTTTTCCGGAAGGCTGGTGGTTTATCCTGGGAACCGTATATATGGAATACGTTTGGCTGTATGTCCTCGATAAAAATATCATAACAATCCCCATCTGGTTGAAAAAGATATAATATACATACAGGACAAGAAGCATAAATAACGTATACCATTCGGCCCATCGGTTCTCGTCCAGTTCCTAGTAGATGACTTATCCCAAAACTTTGAGTCAGTGTCGTCTAGGTAACCCATTCTATACCCTCTCCACTCTCTGTGTAAAGAAGTGTCCCCAGCCCTTAACTTCATCAAATCTTTTTTAAAGATTTAAACACACTCATTTACTATGGATTATTTAGTGTCAGTTGAACATAAGATAAAATGCATACTATGAAAATGCCTTGTCTTTTTTTTTTCTTTACTATAGTCAATAAATGCATTTATCTGGAAAAGGAATGCAGAAAAAATCTTGGGGAGGAAAAAAAAATCACAGAGTAAAGAGTAGTCATGGGAGGGGTCCAGGAGTGAGTGCTGGGGGCTGTTACTGTGCAGCTCAGGACTCGGTCTTACAAAGCTTTAAGTAGAAGCTCTCAGGACACCTGCAAGCAATGTGCGTCCCCAAGAAATATTAGCAGCAATATAATGAAGGAACTAAACAAGAGCCATGACATTGGACCACTGTAACTGTTCTCCTATTAAAACTGGTGTTGATCCACTTTGAAGTTATATTTACACACGCATTCATTACAATTGAACTAATTACAGCAGCCATTGGCATGGACAAGCTTGTCACGCAGTAGGAAAAGAAAGAGAATCTGCTCACAGTAATTATTGCTCTGTTTGAAGTTTTTTTTAAATGTACCTCAAAAAATGTACAGCTTTAGGAAACTCAGTGGGAGTGACTGATAGAGACCATGAATGATTTATAAAGTCTATTTTCTTCTGATCAATACTGCTTCTCATTACACCCCCCACCCACAAAGTTTCTTGTCATTTCCATGCCTGGTCTTACCCTTATCCAGTACGTTAATTGATTTACTCCTTGTATGGTTTGATGAGCTTTGACAATATTTAAAGGGCCAGTATGTATTTCCCTCTTTTACACAGCTGTCTCTACAAAAGTAAAACCTGCTGTAGTAGCACACTGTGCACATTCAAAAGGAAATCTCTTTACTGCTATCATGCAGAGTAGTACTGTCATGGGGTCGAGTTTGAGGCCCTTGTCTAGCTTGGAAAATAAACGCAGCTTCCTTTTTTTTCCAGACAGTCATCTGTTACTGTAGCTTCCCATATGGAACAGGCATATGGGTCTCAAATATGACATGGTGGGCCCTATTCATAGAACTTGAACTGGTTTTATTTAAAGTCTGTTCTCAACTGTTTCTATAGAGGGTCTGGCTTGTCACCACCTGGCTTTGTGTGGCAGCTGACCCCCAGACGACTTTCCTCCTTTGCTTCTATAAAGTACAGAGGGCAAAGCAGGCGCCCCCTGTCAGTCCATTTCCAACGATACTTAATAAGTAAAAGTGTAAAATTCTGCCCAAAAGTTTCTTGGCCTCTTTGCACTACTGCTATGAAAAGCAAATGTTGAAATAAAGGATGCTGTCCATCAATATGCATTGTTTGTGCCAGTGAAAATAATGAATCCTGCAGCTTTTAAAGTGATGTCAATGATGGAGGCTCTGTTGGCAACAAATAATGCAATTTTTAAGCAGTAAATGTCATTCCATGTATGGGCTGATGAACTGCGGTGGTAGTCTGAAAATATCCTTTGGTGCCAACATAAGTCTGTCTAATCTGTCTGTTTGTCTACGGCAGATCTTTTTGTCAAAAGTAATATAACCTGACGGTGACAGTGTTGAGTGAATCATGCTACTGGGAGCTTGCTAGCTTGAATCCCGGTCACACCAAGTTCCTGATCTTGGCTTGGGGCCAACAGGGGTCTTGCATTAGCCATGGTGCTCCCACAGACTAGTGATGGAAAATCTCTTGTGTTGATTTGCCTCACTTACGCCACAGTGACCCCTACTGGCAAGATGCCACAAAAGGCAAGAATGACTTCAGTTTTACTGGGTAAAGTGGTGTGGTTGCATTGGACATAGGATTAAAAACAGGGTGAATTCCTAATTAGGCACTATAAATAAACACAATAAAATAAAAACAATAATATAATGTGGAACACACTTTGTTACAATGTGGAATTAGAGGATGGGTGGTACTCACAGCATGATTAGGACTTTGTATGAAATGAAAATTAAAACTCAATCTTCTAGGAACTCCAATTAATTAAAAACCTATTTAATGGTTAAGCCTAAGTACTATAATTGCACGTTGCCAATATTTCAATTTAATGCAAACTGATAGCCTTGAGGGTGGTTTTACATTTATTGAATATCGCGCATGCATAAAATGCAAACTAGGACTCTGGGTGAAAATATGATATACTAGATTAAAATGACCTTGTTGGAATCAGCGGGTTAACCTCTCCTGTACTGAAGATATATTTGTATTAGAAATGTATGTAAGGTTTTCTATACAATAGTATTGTATTCAATTAGTACATATGACACTCTGTTTAATATTACTTTAAATAAATGGCCTTTATATTATTTACATCAATAGCCCAATAGTACTGTAAATACTTACTGTGTTTTGCTGAAAGAGCCCATGCATTGTTATAGTCTCATCACAGTAATATATTGTTTTAAAGTGATTGTAGCTAACACAATAATTCCATACTTTGTTTTGTGTACCAAACACATCCATTCACTACATACAGTAGGTCTCAAATGTGAAGAAAGAAATGTATTTTAATTTAAAACATGATATCTGGAACTATGTTAGGTTAAAGGAATCTCTGTTTGCAAGCTATGGTTTAGGATAGTCTTGCACCTGGAGAGTGAAATGGTCTCCACCCCATTTGGATCCTACTTTCCTGTCAGTAACCAACCAGCTGCTTCCCTAATAGCTGCCACGTTTTTCAGACAGTAAGAGGCTTTGACCCCTTGCTGAGGTGAAATGAGCTAATAAGTGAAGCAGTAACACAATGCATATAAGGCAGGGCAAGCAAATTGAGAACTTTCTTTAACCGAGTCACCCCATGCCATATTTTAGAACGAAAATACATGTTTGCTGTAACACATGTTTTTTTCTAAGCTCAATTGTGGAGATAAAGGATAAACAGTATTGCTTCCTAAGCAGTGGTTCCTAAATTGTGGGCTGCAAGATGGTTTCAGGTGGCATACAGAAATAACAAAGCAATGTTCCCCAGGCCAGCTGCTTTCAGGTGCATGGGGTCACTGTATTTTGGTTGGTTGGGTCCAAGTTTGGAACCCCTGGTACAGGCCACAGTCCAATGCCAAGTTAGGTGTTGTGGGCCCGACAATTGGAAAAATCCACATTACTGGACTGCATATTCTCAAATATAGTGAAACCAAGCAAATATAATTAACAATAGTCTGTGACTTCAATGGTGTGCTGCTGCTCAGTAATAACCAAGTTTAACAAGACTACTGAGGTGTTTGTTTAACTGCTTTATTTATTTTAAACATTCTGTGCTCTGCCTCACACGCATTATTCACCCAAAGGAGGTATTTGTCCACGAAGCCATTTTAAATTCATCCCTTCTAAAATCAACACTGTCTGTATCTTTTTACCTGTAGTAAACGGTACAGGAAGCTTTTTCACTGGTTCCGTCAAGCTAGTGGTCTTATTAAATACTGCATCTGCTACATGTCCCTTCTAGGGCTTTACAAAACCATTTGTTTTCCTTTCCCTTTTAAGTGACACGAAAAGGGAGATACAAACAAATGGTGGTGTACCCTCCTCCAGGTGGAAATCATATTTATCCTGCAATGGCAATCGTTGTCATGATAGGATTATTCTTCTGTCCAGCAGACTGAGCCACTAAAAGGTTGAAATTGTCTCTCTCTCTCTCTCCCCCTGTCTGTCTTTGGTCACAATAGATAGTCCCTTTTTCCTCATTCATATATATTGTATTATAAACCAGCAGTGGTCGCCATGGCAACTGGGAGTCAGCCGATCTCATTACCGAGGCCCAGCCACATTATTTTCTCTGAGGAATGACTTCTTTTCATTATTTTTTCTCCAAAGGTCAGATGTCCTCTGAGGCGGGGTGGGAGAAATCTGCAAAAGGTGAAGTCTATTCATGGTAGAATTCCCCTGGTGGATTTCATGATCATTTTGTTCTTTTCTTTAACACACAAAAAAAGGAAAAATAAAACTTCTCGCATTTTTTTTTTTTTTTTTTTTATGTGGATGGTCACTTTCTTATGCTGAGAATGGGGTTTAACCTGTTCTCAAAAGTGAAAATGAAATATTTAACAACATTATACATGAAGGAATTCATAATAAAAAGGGAATTTATTAAGAATATTCCAATCATGCTTCAACATTATATCTCTAAATATATATTTTCGGGCCACAATTATTACATTAATTTGTGTATAATATATTTGAAAGGATGTGGAACTGTAATCATGAAGCATTAGCATGCCAGGAAATGCTTAGGACTGTATTGTAATTGCTGCAATGTTTTATGAATATAGTCCAGAACATACAGTATATCATACAATATATACATTTGTGGTTTATCTTTGCTTACCTTGTTCTAAAATCTGTAGCAAAATTGGTACACTTTAAAATAATGGATGCAAATTCCTATCAAAGCCAACACATTAACTGCTGTGCCCATGGTGTTGAATTCATTATGAAATGGTGACCATTTTACACAATTATCTTCAGAACTAGAAAAACCATTACAAAATAACAAAAACACATTTTTCAGATGCTACTTGTATGCAATCCTATGAAACATCATTTCCGGACACATTTTACTGCAAAATGTTATGTACGTGTATTAGAAAAAAAGCAACATAAATATCACATATATTAGTAAATCACATCTTCCAGCATATCAAATATCTGCCTTCTGTTAATATCAATTGAACTCTACCACCGTCTTCCTGTTCCATTATAAATCCCTGCTGCTAAAATTGCAAAACATACAAGTAGTCCAAATGTATAAATGGAACGCATAACTGCTATGTAAAAATGCCCACTCAATTACAGAGAAGTAGTTTAGAGTACGGTGTAAGCATGTCATTAAATATGGGAGATATTGTATACAAATGCTGAATATGTATGCATAATATGCATAACTTCTACTTGGAATTTCAATTCTAAAAAATAACAGAAATACATAATAAAGGTTGCAGGTTTGCAGTATTTTTATAAATCCAGGGATGACTGACCATTTTGTAATTCCAGAAAATCTCTCACTTATGGCTTTGATAAAATTTACCTACGGTGAATTACCCCACCCACCTTATGATATCAGTACCCAAACAATAAGCATAATCACTAGCAAACTAACCTTGGATATATATCCTTTAAATTACATTATGGTGGCCTGGTTTTGCTGTAGCTTAATTTTATCCTGAAATGATCTGTTTCATTATTTGGCAAGCCACGCTGGTCTCTAAACCAAGTTTATTCGAGTGAAGCCAAGTGCCTCGTAAAATTCCTGATGTCTGTTTTAAGATCCATTGCTGTCCTGAATGAAAAACTGGGAACATCCGTCACTGTACAACAGAGGACAGACGGGCTGGTTCGTGATCTGTCACCCGTGGTGGCCTGCAATGGCACATTAAAGAAATAATCTATCGCACCCTCGGGAATGGGGTTCTGCTCTGGAGTTATGCCCCCTCCCCACAGCTATGGAACAGCTTCTGTGGAGATGCTCAGATGCAACCGTGGGTGTCTCTGGGTTGCTGTTTGACTGCAGCTATAACATGGTGACATTCAAGTTTCAAAATGTCTGCTCCAGTGCATTCTAAATCACTGTAGGAAGAGTGATAAAAAAATTAAAAAAAACAGAAAATACAATGCAAGCCAAACCTTACATGTCACATGAATGCACTTTTCATATCATCATGCTAGAAAAGTCAGAGGAGGGAATGAGTGGGTTCAGCAGCTGGATCTTAAAAGAATATTTTGTAAAATGTAAACTGTGCCTGAGAAGTAACTATTTGTAACTGTATATAGTTACATTTTTATAAGGTAATTAGTTACTGTAACTAGTTACAATTTTGTTCAAGTAACTTATAACTAGTGGAAAACTTTCTAAAAGTAACTTCTCCAACACTGCTGGGAATGTATGGTACTGAAGCACTTGATTGTGTTTTGAAGCTTCCCTAAATAGCCGTTGATGCCATTGTAGTCTTTTGAGTTTTGGTCAGTGGCTGTGAGTATACCTGTTGTTTTTCTGTATAAGGATGACTCTGGATGCTGTCAGCACACTCAGAGACTGCTGTTCACACAGCATGCCCATTGCTAGCAATCTGTCACCTCTAAATATTGACATGCGATAACCTGTTACTGCAAGAGACCAATTGGCAAAACAACTCTGCACCCACCTCTGCACCAGATAGAACGTCATACTCTAAAGAAAGAGGACTGGGGAGTGTGAAAGGGGAGATTTATTATCTTGCAAAGCCAGCACCTCTCTCCACACACATTTATCTCCTTATCATTACTCTGGTCTTCTCCTTTCTTTTCAATTGGGCACAGGGGTGTGTTTTCTTTACCGTTTAATGAGGTTCAGTACAGGGGAACTCACAAAGGAAGAATCTGAAACGTGTGTAAACAGGACTATAATTATAACAGGGTTTAATGCAAGTGCATGTGAGTTATATTCTCAAGGACCTGACTATATAAGTTGAGGGACAGGAATAATAAAGTGAACCTGGCAACTGTGGCAGTCTAGGTAGAACAAATGCTGTGGTGAGCGACCTGAACCACTTACGTTTATTTTTTATTTTTTACTTTTTATTATAAATTGTTAAAATGTTCCTGAACAAAACCTTAATTTGCTACTTCCGCTTGTATCCATAGTGGTTAAGACTCTCGTAAGCGTTGTGCGCGGTCGCTCCTTCACGCCCAGCCTCTGTCCTGTTACATAAGGCATTTTCTCAGAATGTGAAAAGTGTTTTGAACAGTAGTCAGTTATTGGTAGTTATGCAATATCAAAGATATGTGAGAATATGTGAATACAAAATATAAAAACATTTGTGACTATGTTTTTATAAAGAGATTTCAGGACCATGTACAAAACAGGAAAGTAGCAAAGGTAAGGAATGAGTTTTGTTCAGAAATGTTTTAATTATCTACAATAAATTGGCTGGGGATTTTAATTTTTTTTACAGATTATATCATCATTTTTTGCTGAAATCAGATTAGAAAGTGAAAACTCTTTGCTTCCACTGTGTGGATCCAAGTAAACAGCCCTCCTACATCAACACCAATACGGTTCACAATACCTGTGCTATCAAAAACACTGAATCAGCCTTTTAATGCAGAACTTTTTTTGGATACAAGCAGATCTCTTTGAGATTAGCAATGCATTGGAATCTGCTGTAATTAGGCATGTGCCGAGTACTCGGATCACTGGAGAATCCAGTACCCATGTGTGTAGGTTGATACCATTCTGGCTGCCTTGTGCTTACTTTGCCCCTTAGTACATACTAGGGGTAGAAAGACTAATAATAGTTGAATAGCTCAACTAGTCACACTATATTACATTATGTATTTGATAATGTACGGTGCTCTATTTGTGAACACTTAGCTACTTGTGCACTATATTCCTAAACTATTTTTTAATGTTCTAAAATGTCATTTATATGTTAATTATGCCACTGCAACTGCGCTTCAGTCCATCTGAAACCACACACTTCACAATTACTTCACAATCGCATGACGTGCGATTAGTCGTCAATCAGTTTCTGAGGTCACTATTGTAGTCGATTATTCAGTGCTACCCCTAGTACATAGCTGTTGCATTGGCATTTTAGTGTATAATATAGTCTTTTCTGATTTTTACAGAAATATGCGATTCAGCCATGAAATAATGTTTTATGAGACTGGTAGAAAAAATGGCTATTTTTTTTTACCAGCTGTGGCATCCTGCAAAGGGCTAGAGGTACAGTAGTTTGTTTAACTAGCCCCTGAATATCAAGCCTGATCCCAATATAATTCTGAATATGCTAACCACCAATAAGGTGTTTAATCTAACCCAGACAGTGTCGTCTCAGACATTTGTCTGGTGCATAGCAAGAGATTTGTGTATTATCCAGGACTATCAGACCAGCTGCTACATTCTGAAACAATCGGAGTGGTTACAGTGGTTTAATGGTAATTGTGCACTAGTAGAGCCTAGTAGAGTATGAATCTTAACAGTAACAAAGGGGTGAATCTTGGTAATGTTGTATATGTACTGATAACTGACTATTTTTTGAAAATACAAGATCTTCAATTGCCTTATATAACAGGGCGGAGACTGGGGTGTGAGCCGGCACCATGCACACCACAAGCGAGCATCTTAACCACAATGCAAAAGAGCCTGGCTCAGATGCATTCATGGTTATAGAGCTTTTAAACAACAGAATCCACAACATCAGTACATCACATAACACTGCACTTTACAGTTGCATTGTTACAATAAATCTGTTCGGGAAACAACGGTTTCTTGTCACGTGGAGTCCTGTTTTGATCTGGTTGGGGACATAAAATCTTGTTAGATGTCAGAAGTATTGCAGCTGTATTGAAACAGGTTTAAAATGATACTGTTGTTTATAGTAATGCCAGAATTCTGGATATTGTTCCAGGTGTCTGCTTCAGAAAACATTGATGGGAGGGCACTTTTAAATGTATAGACAGCTTTTTGAAATTATTTTAATCAACCCCTAAAAATCTCAATAACCTTAAGTCCCAGGGGCCAGATTCTATTTGCTTAAACAGTATCTTTATGTTGATGCTGTGCACATTGTCTCCTCCCCTGCTATGTTTTATGTTATGTTTTACATTTTATATATTGTGTATTGGGTTTTCATAATTAATATAAGGCTATAGGATGTGTATGGCGGAATATCGGCAAAAGTAGAAACGAACGACTGAGGCTGTGAGTGTTGATGTAACCCATACACAGACATTCACTGCCCTATAACTATAATACTGCTTTATTATGAATATACAAGCTAAATATTCAGCGATATTTGTTTTCTAACCATTAAGTGACTGGGGTACGGGGCTGATTGTGATGTCACTGTTTTGAACGGACTTTGCAGTTGATCGGAATTCTGGGGTGTCTCAGGTATGATTTTGGAGAATACAGCACAGTAAAAACTGAAAGTGGTCATGAATGGAGATTCTCTGTGATATGTTGTGAAATATTTCGGTAGTGTACTTTGTATTGTGAACATAACAATACTGTACAGCATGTTGCTTCAATGTATTATTTTATTTTACAAAACGATATCAGGTGGGGTATAAAGCAGTTGTATGACAGTTAAATGTGAGTGATAATAACCAGAGTGATATTATCAGGAGCTTGTCCCCATAGACTCCCAGTGTACTCTGGCCAGTACATTTGAATGTGGTGATATTAAGCCTGTGTTTGACTGTATACTTATTTTGTAAGCAGTCATGATTTGACAGTGTTAGGTCTCTATACTGTATTTACATACCCTATGCGGTATTTAATGTTAAATATATAGTTCTAAGTGCACAAAAACATTTTGCAGCCATGAATTGCAAATATTCAGGTATTTCATTAAAACAAAAAAAATTGTTGTTTATTGCCAGCTGCCAACATGGAGTCCTCTTTTGCGCCTCTCCACAGTCATTCCAAACGGCAGTTTATTCCAACAGATGTCCCTTAGGCTCTGACAGAATTCCCTGAACACTGCATCAATTCTGCCGGCATTATTTGCTTTTCTCTCCAGAGGTCCAGCTGTGGTAATGAATGACAATATATTAATAAAGGGAGGAAACACTGGAAAAAATAATAGTAATAATCTGGATATGAATAACCAATGGGTTTCTAAAGCATATTATGTAAAAGGAGTCTCTTTCAAAGCACAGCTTGTATTTTGATCACTTATTTTTCCCCCTGATTTAGCCCGTTCCATTTTCACATATATTTAAAGCCTGTGTTTATGGAGGGTCAGCTTGGAGAGCATTAGATATTGATATATGGAGATCCCTGGGGGATTATAGTGATACATTTTTCATGTCGCTATGATAGAATTGTATGGAAAGAGCAGGGCTGACTGTTAAGCGCACATTGAAATGGACATGGCTGTTTAAGATAACTCCTTATCTGCCTACATGGAAATGGCATAAAAGGGACCACCAGAGGATGGGATTAAACTGATCCATCGAGTCCCCATAACCGCCTGCTACTATTTTGGGAGTTCTGCTTAACCAAAAATGCCACAGGTTGACATTTGAAAACCAACGGCCAAGGTCTGGGCTTGTTTGATAATCGATAGACTGCTCTGTTACATTATCAATCCCTAGGTCTTCCCACGTGTTTTGGTGGTTAAGTGAAGTCAGATCCCAATTTTGTTTGTATTTATGAGTATTGTTTTGCACTGAGCTCTGATGCACTTGTCCTGTTTGTCTGTCAGTCTGTTAATACATTCAGCAAATCAAATATAGAATAAGTCTGAGATGTGACTTATCAACTAGTGAGAAAGTCCATTTAGACTTTTTTCTCTTGTTATTTTCATCCTGTTTCTTAAGAAAGCAGCAATTGTGTGTCATTCCATACACATTATAGTATGTATTCCAAACAATAAGCATGTCTTTTTTTGACAGCAGTGCAGAATACTATACTGTTTTTTTACATGGGCCATTTCACATTAAAACGGAATGGAAATCTGAAGTTACACTGTGTAACATTATATACTGGCGTTGTTGTTGTTGTTGTTGTTATGAGTAGTTATTATTTCATATGCTGACTGAAATGCTATTTCAGATTGGCACATTAGATTAATACACCCAGTATGTTACTTGTGACAAAGACAATATTAAACCAAAAATATCCGATACAAAGAATTACCAGAAATGACATTTGGTTTTAATTTGATCCTTAATCTTTAATATTTCCCAAACTGTCAAAAAAGATTATCCACATTATGTACGTACTGTGAGATGGTGTAGTCCTGGGGGAAAAAAAGGAGTACACTTCCCAGAAGAACACAGGCTGAAAAGCCACAATTATGGTTAATTGTTTAATTTAATTGTTTTATTGTTAATTATCCCCTGCACCTGGTAGTGATTGTAAATTAGGACCAGGTGCAGGGTATTTAAGAGGTGCAGTCAGTCTGCTCAGGGCTGCTGAGTAGAAGGAGGCAGAAGGGGTGCTCTGCTTCTGAGCAGTCATTAAAAGGCGAAAAATAAGTCTCAAGAATGGGGTGTTTTGTTATTGGTCGGGTAAACGGCTTAGCCGTCCTGAGTGTTATTTTAGGTTGCTGTTTGTGTTTTAGTTTAGTGCTCAAAAAAGAGCTAGGTGTTTGTTTTGTTTTGTTTGGTTTTATACTAGGTGAAACCTTAGTTCAAATGTGTTTTATAGAAAGAGAAGTTCTCATATTAGAATTGCAGTGTATACAGATCACGCTCCCTCCTGCAACAATGCTGGTTTTCTGTTCCCACTATATTTCAATCAGAGCACCAGCATTGTTGCTGGAGGGAGCATAATCTGGATACACTGCAATGTTTAGAAAAAAAAAAAAAACTCTTTCTCCTGGTAAAAGTTCCTGAGTAAAAGTTGAAGAAAAAAAATGAAATTCCCTAGTCGATTTACTAATGATGTGTGAATAAAAATATCAAAACAATTATGCTGAACAATATATTGCTGTAATATGGACAGCATGGGGATACAGAAAAGGTAGTGAGTCTCTTGTAAACACAGCAGGGGGTTCAGTAACACTTTAAGCTTGCTCTTCAAAATAGGTAGTGAAAATGAATGCAAGATTCATATTTTAAGGTGTTCACAATTTGAAGTTTGATGAAGTCCAGTTACAAAACATGAATGACTCTAATAAAAAAAGACAAATATAATGAATGCACCCATTATAATTTTATTACCTCATTATCAGGCTCTCGCTTTTAATTCTGCCCCAGGCATAAATATCTATAAACCATCAATTGTCACCTTCACTGTGATGTGCACTGTCCTCTGGGAGATGGGATGCATACACTACAGTACCTGCTGATATTAGTAGAACCAGGAAGACTGAGGCTGAACACTGTGATCTTATTGGGCACCAGAGCAGGAAGTGAGGACAGCATCTGTCTGTGCTGGTGGATCATACCAAAAACAACAACTCTGCAGCACATTGTAGTGATGCCAGTCCTGGGTAATGCATATACTGTGAACACCACGTATTACACTTAACTTTTACGCAGGAATGTTCGCCTGAAACAAGCTAAGGACGCTAATCTCGATGAAGCTGTCTATCGGTGTTTATACAGGCGATATACCTATCAGCGGCCCTTTGCTCTGTGAGAAGGCTAAGACCTTAAATCAAGCTTTGGGAGGGGACGAATGTTTCACTGCTAGTCAGGGATAGCTGGACCTTTTTAAACTTGGAGCAGCAGTCTGATACAGACCCCAACGAGCTGTTGTAGATGAAGCTGCTACGTGATCTTAAACAACGCAAAGTGTTAGATATTTTCCAGCCATTATAAACGTGAGTACTACTATACCATACTGTCATTTTATTGCTACTTTTAACTTGCATTATTAAAATCTGGTACTGTTTCTAAAGGTCATATTTTGCTTATGCTGTAAATGTTTAGAAGAGGGCCAAATGTTTTACTGCTTGTCTGGGATTGCTCAGGGCTTTTTAAACAGCGTCGTAACATTCCACATTTTAAAATAACTGAGGGGAAAGTCATTTGCTTTAAGAAACATTATCCGAACTTTTGATTTTCCGATCTGGCCCTAATTAGTTAGGATAATAGGGGTTCTACTGTACTTCTGGTGGAAACCCCAACTAGATTTATATAGAGTTAAAGAGTGGAGGTATTAAGATGCAGCACTGTTTAGATCATTAAAATAGACCCCTATATTTTATATCACATTATCCGAGAGCATTATATTTATGTTCCATGTGTCTATTAATATTTCACAGACTGGTGCAGAGAGGTGATGCCGAATGCATCATTCAAGATCATCACAAACGTCCTTGAATGGTCTGGGGATTGTGTTTGCAACGGGAGATGCCTCAAGTCTCCGTCATGCTCTTTAAGCCATTCATGATTCTGCCACAGGTGCATTATGGTCTTGAAAGTTGCCATCGCCATCATTGTTGGGTGGACTTGATACTCAACAGTGTTTAAGTATGGCATTCGCCTGACTGCTACAGTAATCAGGGGACCCAGGGTTTACGAGGAGAACATGCCCCACACCAGCTTGATACCAATCAAGCGGGTAGACAAGTCCTAATAAAGTGGCCAGGCAGTGTTATTTATTGTGTACTCAACACTGACGTTACTTAGTAGTGCCAGTATGCAGTTCTCGTGGCAAGCCTGTTGGAGCCTATCTCTGTGTTAGTTTAAATTCAAGACAGATCTTTGAAAGCCTGACTAGACTATCTGAAAATTTGCCTTACTTAGCACTTCAACTGAAATCTGCATAGATAACAGTAATGTTCTTTTTTAAGGATGTAAAACTGGAAGGCAGTGGTAACAAAACAATCTGTGAAAATTGCAGTTTGATCAGTACCCTTGTTATATTGGGCGAATCCACAGAAAAATACATATTTATAGTTACTATTGTCTTGTTTAACAAATGTAAATATAATATAGATATGATGATGATTATTAATAATAATAATAATAATAATAATAATAATAATAATAATAATAATAATAATAGTAATAATTTTAGAAGGAAATTCTCTTCCAGCCCTTGCCTTTTGATGATGTTTTAAATTCCGATGCTGACAGTTTGAAAGATATGAATATCCACATTCCTTGTGAAAATTATTTCCCAGGTGCCTATCCCGAGTATGACATCATAGAATTTGCCCTTTCACCTTTGACATTTTAATCTCCTATCCCCTTGCACAACTATTCACCCACCCCTAGTTTTTGTTTGTATCAAATGTCACAATCCTCACTCATTTTTCTCCAGTTGTTTCTGACTATATGTATACTGATGTCGTTATTTGAGGTCCTTCTCTTGTCAGAAGCATATGCAGTCAGTCAATTAGATGATTCTTAAAATTAAACACAAAAGATGTGCAGACATACACTGCTGTGCAAAAGTCTTAGACATGTTGCATTTTTCTACTTTTCTACTATTATAATAACCTTGACTTGCATAAAGAAGGAAAAACATTGAGTTAAGTAGCTCACATCACTTGATTTTTAAGGTCTAGTATCCGAAGCATAATCAACAAGTACAGAGAAACATCTGTAATTGACAAACCCAGGACTGGAAGACCAAAAAAGCTGTCTAACAAGGATGATCAATACTTGAAGATAATATCCTTAAGGAATAGAAAGAAGACAAGCATTGAATTGACAACAGAACTGGCAGAAAGCACAAAAAATGCATGTCTAAGACTTTTGCATATATATATATATATATATATATATATATATATATATATATATATATATATATATATATATATATATATAGCGCTTCACATAAGGTTTTGGGTCTGGGAGTAACTTACCCTCTAATTTTAACACTGAGAGAGTAAAATGGATTTTCAAGGGGTAAAATGCCCATTTTTTTTGAGGTATCATACTGACTCTGCTAATTAATTACATTACTTACATTTTAACATTAAATTCTTAAACTCAGTGAGCATGTTAAAACTTCAGTATCAAGCAATACAGATACATCAAATAAGGAAATGCATTAATAAGTTATAAAACAGTTAGTTTAATATTATAGGCACCTTTTTTAGGGGTTGCCTCTGACGATGGTTCCAGTCGGATTTGTAGCAGGAATGGGGTGTTTACACTTCAACCCATGTAGCTTCAATTTTTTCTTATTCTTACTGCGATTGGCTGCAAAGACAATAGGGCTAGCCAGAGATTGGATAATGTTTTTTTGGATTGGTTTTCCTTGTGTACAGTATCCTAGTAACTGAAGACATTGTATTCTGGGAGATGTAGTTGTTATTGGAAGTTTTAGGGTCACAGTAAAACCTGGAATGATTCAAACTGCTCTGCAATGGGAGTTTTCACTTGACCTGAACAATATCCACACCCATGCTCCCAGAGTTGAAGACATGAGCATCCATTGAATTAGCCTATAATCCCATCTCCAACGTTATAGTTTACCGTTATAGTTTCACAGACACTGGATTCTGTACTGCAGAACCATAAAAACAACCCTAGGTTACACCTGTTGCTTGGCTTTATTTATTTATAGGCCCCAAAAGGGGGGAACGACTCTTGCAAAGAGTAAAATTACTCAGCACTCCACATGCTATCCAATTCCAGCAGGCCCCGTAGAGTGCTAAGCCAGTCTAGTCTCTGCCCTTTTTATTTTCCCACTGCCTGTAATCTGATTTCCACCTAATTGGCCTGCTTTTTTCCATCTTCTACTGCTGCTTCTCTTTTTTTTTCTCCTGGCTGGAGTCTAGTTCCTTCAGGATATTGTCAGCTCCTCCAGTTGTTTCCTCTGCCCCGAGCAATAATTCCATTAGGACTCTTTGTTTATCCTCGAATCCCGCCTTCCACTTAATTTCCTTTATTGGAATTGGAAGCGGGGGATTAAGCTGTTAAAGAGGTGATGGTGAATCAACCATTGCTAATCCTGCCCTGCAAACTATAGGCATTTACCAGCCATCACAGAGGAGGGACTCAGTCACTGTGTACCAGGCCGCGTTCCTATTAATGTGCTTGTCTTCAAATTGCAAACTGTTGCTTTTTTGTGGAGAGTTACGGTATATAAATCAGTACAATTCAAGTTCCTGAACTGGCAAATATTCTTCCAGTGTTTACATGAAGCACATTACTTTACCTTTCCTGTTTCCCATGTTGTCTGGATCGCAGGAATATATTTTTCAACATAATTTTGATTTGTTTTAATCTTGTTTCATTCACCAAGTTTCATCAATGGGGAATACAATTGTCAACTTTAACTGGAGCGCCCCTTAAAGTTTACAACAGTAAATGTACGTTATATTTTTGCAGTTTTCCCATGGATATACTACGCATTTATAGTTTACCATGGTATGCCATGTTTTTTTTTTTTTAATATGCTTTACCATACCTGTCTTCACAGTGCTTACCTATGCTTTTCCTTGTTTTCTTTATGCTTTATTATACTTTGCTGCACTTTTCTGTGCTTTTACTGCAGTGTGATTGTGTTCTAATTGATGGCAATGTAAAGTCAACTTCAATACTAAAGGCCTCCCTTGTATTCAGTATTAAAGTCATCTGCAGCCCCAAACATGACCTCTGTTAAAAGACCAACATACTGCTAACTACCAACTACTTTTGAAACTCAGAAAACTTGCCTGCAACATCATGTAATTTATTTGACATTTTGATTTAAATTAAAAAAAAGAAACACCAACATTAAAGGCATAAAAGAAAACAAAAATACCAAAATAAATAACTTCGGTGCTAACCAATAAATATAAGTTCCTTAATACAGAAATTATATGAAAAGATTTATATAAAGATGAAAACCTGGATTATTTAGAAAAATATATTGCTGCGATATGGAATACAGCAAAGATCAAATAATGTGTTTTCTTGTAAACATGCAGAGGGATACTGACAACCTTTTAGGATATTTTAAAAGTCTGTACTGTAGCTTGACAACATTCTCATATGTCACTGATTGGTTTGATATTTCTGTTTTAGACTTTCACCGACTCAGGTTAAGCCAGTATCTCTCACAACATTAAAAGATCACTTCCTGCTGGCGACCTGTAACACAGGAAGTGAATAGAGTGAGGAAACCAATTACATCAGCATTATAGTGTTGTGGCATTATAGCTTTCCCAGTGTGGGTTGGAAATGTTTTCTCCAAAATGGCTTTAGATTCACTTTTGAGGCTCACTTACACACAGAAGCACCTGACAACCTGTCAGTCTTGTGTCAGTCTACTGTCTATCCGAGACTGAAACAGACTTGCAGGCAGATGCAGATAGTATGTGTCACGGAAAGCAGATTGGGGATTCCATCAATAATAAAAAAAATGAATCAGTAGGATGACAGACAGCCCAGTTACACAAAACTGTGTGCGGCCGATGTCCGGCGCTCCAATTTTTGTATTGTATTGTTTGTCTTTCTGTATCTGTTTCTATTCGAAAGATTTGGCGGGGTAGGTAGTGCATTTCTAAAATGGAGTGCCCTTGTCTTTGAAAAAGGAAGAAAAGGAAAACACCAATAAGCAGTGGAATTCTTTGCCAAGGCCCCTCCAGTTACCTGCTTGTTGAGTGTCTTCAAGGATCGCAATGAATATAAATGGCATTCTACTGTACAGCCATTGTTATCTGTGGAGTTCAGCCGTGCTGTTATAACTCAATAACCGAATGGCAAATAAAGCACAGACGGGTGACACTAATTCGTAATATTTTTTGCCGTGGACGCTCAAACCTTGCTCTCAAAAGGTTAACTCTTGCAATATTTATTTCAGACAAACAAAAGAAAATAATAAAAAGTTATACTATAATTGTGATAATGGCATTGGAGTGGCATGTTCCATACCCTCCACTCGGGCTTTATTGACTTAGGAGTTCCATAATTACCTTGTAACACACCAGAGCAATGGCATTATCCCCTAATAACATAAATACATCTTTAACATTTAAATAAGTAGCATAAACCAGCATTTACAGTGTAATGTATTTCACTTTGACCACAGAATCCATCACTTGGTTCAGTGACTTGAAACCCACACTTATTTTGGTTAAAGTGAAACCGCCACAAACAAATAAACAAAAAGCTAGGTTTTGACCTGCACTGACCTACACTGACTCTGATTACAGGGGGAGATGAAGTGAAAGAACACACTGATTTGAAGTCTGCCCAGTTACCATTCAACTTATGATAAACTCAATTCATAGTGACAGAATGTAAACTTCCTGTTCGGAAAACCCTGGTATGTTTTACGAACACTCAGGGTCACGGACAGTACAGGCTTTCTTCAACAGAAAAATTATAGTGTTAGTGGCCACATTAAAGACCCCTTACCAAATGTTATGGTAATATGGGCCAGGATTAAATCCAAATTATAGTCGTTCCAAAATACATTTTCATTTCAACATTTAATTCAGGCCCTAGCGGAAATTTAAGCTCAGTGCAATAGTTCTTAGAGCATAAGAACATAAGAACATTTTCGAACAAGATTAAGTCATTCGGTCCATCAAAGCTTGTCTGCTTTCTATTAGCTGATTGATTGCAGAACTTTGTCTAGCTGGATCTTAGAGGATCCAAGCAATTCTGCCTCAACAACATCAAAGGTCCCAGTGTCCCGACATTTTCAGCTACAAACTTTTGTCAAAATAAGGTAAACAACCGCTTCCTATATAAATTGGTTTAAAAAAAGGTACAAGGGTAATCAAGAGCAGTATTTTTATAAAGTGATTAACACTGACAGACGTACATGCTTATTCTTCAGTGCGCCTTGCATTTTCATTTAGTTTACACTCAATATGAGTCTACAATTATGTGTAATACAGGAATTATGTATCTGTTCAGTTCTGGCAGGATTTATCCCAAGAAAAATGCCAAAACGTAAATATGTTTTTAACAATGATCTACAGAATTATTATTATTATTATTATTATTATTATTATTATTATTATTATTATTATTATTATTATTAAGCTCAATAAAACAGTAGCACTATGTATATAACACAATATGGCAAGTTAAAGTAATTAGCCACAAATTATACACCTGGGAGTGGAATGAAATTGACTAGCTGCTTAAAAAAAAAAAAAAAAAAAAGATAATACTAAGAGTGAGAGGATGGCTATTTAAATAGCCATTAAATAGCCTATATGTAAATGGTTTAATTATTCTTATCGATAATTTGACAATGTGTCCCGGTTTTGAGCTTTGAAAATCTGGTCAATTTGTCCCAGGCTGAATAGATTCAGTTCTTTCAGCCTATCTTCATAGCTCATTCCATTAAGACCTGGGATCAGTCTGGTAGCTCGTTGTTGGACTCACTCCAGGGCCACAATATCGCTTTGGTGCTGTGGTGACCAGAACTGGACACAATACTCTAAGTGGTCTCACCACTGCATTATACTGCATAACCTCCTTGGATTTGTGCTCTACACTTTTGGCTATATGACCCAAGCTTTTTGTTTTCCTTTTTCATTTCTTCCCCGTACTGTGTGGTTGCTGACAGCGATGAGTCTGTTAGTGATGATAATGATAAGAGGTAAGAAATGAGATTTGAATACCTCGGTTAACATTGATTTAATTAACTCATGAAGCTTTGTGTAGAAGACAGTATGTTTCAAAACTAGTATTATAAACTTCCAGTATATAAGGGAAGGAAGCAAGTTTTTTCATTGTGTGTGTATCCTGTAGCATTGGCTATTAACTGACACATGAGACACACATTAGGCATTACCTACGTGGAAAGGATGTCTTTGGGTTTCCTGCCTAAATAAACAATCACAAATGTTTGCACCACAGCAATTACTTTCACTGTTATTGTGCCAACCGCAAAGTCCTTGCATGGTACGCAGTAACATAATACTCTACCCGTACCAGAACACTGTCACTGCTTCAGATTGTTTTTTCAACAGTACACAGTGCCATTGGTAGTCTTTCTTTCACTCAAAATATACATATTTTAGTTAATAAAATAATGGCACTACTTTTCTTTTTTTAATGACTGTAAAATTGATAATTACTACGAATGAGATGCAATTACTTTGAATGTACGTTGTTTTTAATTTTATTTGGTAACATGTATAAAGTTTATGAATTAATAAGTACAAAGTGCTATATGTTTTTTGTATGCTTAAAATGTATTATATCAAAAGTGTTAATTGCTTTAATGCTGTTCAGCAAAAGACCAGCAGAGGGAGTTGCAATTGAAAGTATAATAATAATAATAATAATAATAATAATAATAATAATAATAATAATAATAATAATAATAATAATAAATATTCTACTGTACAGTTTTTATTTTTTCTTTCATTAATGGGTAATTTGGTAATTTTTGGGTACAGTAATATGGTACAAAGTATACTTGTTTTCCAGCTAATTCATAATGAAAGATATTTTTTGAATATTCATCAAAATCTTGAAAGAATGTTCAAACATGCAAAACCCATGATTGTCCCATTCCTAACCTGCTGTATATTGACTGTATGCACATGTAAAAATGTAAGTTTGACATACAGACCGACACTGTGCCTCTTTATACCCCCAGATTCTGATGCACTTCATAACTTGACAAATGAACTTAGCACTCGACAAGAGGTTCTCCATATACATGGAAAAGGAAAGTGGGGGAGGTAGTGTATGCTTATTTTCCATGTGCAAGATATATATATATATATAAAAAAAAGAAATAAGCAAAGGGAATATTCGCATACGAAAATTTCCACCAACTTAGGGAGAGAGAGAAATTAAAAATAAAAATAGCAAGCGAATGAACAGAGCTGGGAAAAACTGCCCCAGAAGAATGGTGCAGACGAACATTACTGTGTGCAGCTGATAAGAGGCCCTCTCAATAATAGAATGGGGAAGGCTTGTCTATCAGCCTATTAAAGGCCATTCTTACACGTTTTTCTTTTCATTAATAGGCAGGGTGAATAGAGCGTTGAATAAAAATCAGCACTTACCGCACGATTATAGGATTGAAAGGTAACTGTCAGCGAAAGGATTGTGGTGACAAAAGGGGCCATTTCACTGTTTAGTAAATGATTTTCAGCCTGTCATTGCAGTGGGAAGTGTTTTTCAGAGATTACCAAACTTTTTTTAAATTTTTCTTTCATATAATACGCATTTATTCAGACCTTAAAAAAAAACACACTCACACACACATACACACAAAAAACAGCAGCCCCAAAGATACCACAATGCACATAAAGAGATTATGTCCTCTCTTTCATTCTGTAATATGGGCGTCTTTTTGCTAGAATAGCAGAATCGGTTGCCACTTAACAGACAAAAATCCATTGAGTGACTTTTAATTTGGCAGAAAGGATGCACTTGAACAGGGGAGGGCAAGCCTTAAAAGTTCACATTATTACATTCACTTTCACATTCAGGCTCTGGGAATTGTACAGCATCTACAGTATCAACAGCTTGGATTTTCCATTTTCCATCACTCAGTTAAATATTCCAGTTTTAAGGACAAATATGAAACTGTTTTGATTACAGAGAATGTTATTTAAATGTAATTCTTTTCACTCTACTAAATAAAATAAGTCATTATTTATTATTACAGCACAGTGGGGAAAAAATAGGGCCAATGATCTTAACTAATAATGTTTTAGTTTTTAGGACCTTTCAAAATATGAACTGATCGTGTCATTCTGTCACTCGTACTCATCGTGAAAATGGTAATTCCCTTGATTTTGCACCTGTCTTCATCAAATGTCTATCATACACTCTGAGCCTCATGAAGATGGATTGCATTTGGATTGCAATATTTTGACTTTCAGCTATACCCCCTGTATGTGATGTGTGTGCACTGGCTAATTATTTTATTGTTTATTCAAATTTCACGTTTTAAGGTTTTAGATGATCATCCTAACAGTGTGATGAAGAAGATTATTTGTTTCTGGTTTAGGACTCAAAATTATCTAATGGTGTTTTACATAAACTAATCCCTGATTTTTCTCCCACAAACAGATTGCACTGAAATATTTTGATGGCTGGACTAGCAGAAGTAGAGAGAGTCTTCCTACAAAAAGAATGTGTTGTAAACAGGAACGCATTACACCTGTTTGGAGAGCCTTAGAATAGCTGCCAATTGAATTGGTGTAAAAGTTCCTAAAGCCTATTATTAGTGTTTATGTGCTTATACTTAAGCAATAATCCCAGACACAGAGGGTATTACCAGAGATTACTGACTGTTTTTTGGCAGTAATGAGCTAAAGGCCTGTAACCGCACATTGTGGAGGATATTATCATGATTAAATGTTATGAAGATATGGAATGTGCAATTTACAGTATTAAAAAAAGGCTTTTTAGGTATTGTTTGTTCTGCCTGGGAAAATGAGTTTCAGTTTTTGTTTTTTTTTCTCTGCTAATGCAACGTAATCCATTCATCATATTCATACAATTATGTGATTAATTGCACAATTAGGACACAATTATGTGATTAATTGCATGGTGTTTTTAGGATTGTGTCAACTGTCCTATGTTGTGGCCAAAAAACATATTTCACTTGAGACCTAAACTAGATTTGAACAAGGGCTTCGAGGGATAAAAGACAAGCACACACCTAGATTTGCATTTTCATTCTCTGTCCTTTTTTAATATCCCTTGAAGCAGAACAGATCTCCAGAGCACAATGCAGGCTAGAGTATCATGGGGACAGGTGGGTGAGGTCTCAAAGGTCAAGCACCGCATCTTTAGAAAATACACACTCAGAATGGGAACGTATCATTTCTGATCACATTACCTCACACCAAATGAATTTTGAAACCCAGCACTGAATACACATGTGGTTTTAAAAACGGTGATGTCTGGAAAAGTGCTCCTCAGGGAGTATAATGGTGATATCCAAGGGGACGTTAGGAGGGCATCAAACAGCTTTTTCGGATCTATGGAAACCTAATGGGGCCCAAACTGTGAACAAGACACTCGATTTATTCTACAATTTCAGCAGATTACTCCCTCTATTGAAAAAAAGTATGCCAATAACTCACCCCCGCCCTCCACAGCTGTACATTTCAAATTAAGAGCTATCGGTATGACAAAAAACCCACAAACTGATTCAACCAATAATTTATAAGAACATAAGAAAGTTTACAAATGAGAGGAGGCCATTTGGCCCATCTTGCTAGTTTGGTTGTTAGTAGCTTATTGATCCCAGAATCTCATCAAGCAGCTTCTTGAAGGATCCCAGGGTGTCAGCTTCAACAACATTACTGGGGAGTTGGTTCCAGACTCCCATAATTCTCTGTGTAAAAAAGTGCCTCCTATTTTCTGTTCTGAATGCCCCTTTATCTAATCTCCATTTGTGACCCTGGTCTTTGTTTCTTTTTTCAGGTCTAAAAAGTCCCTTGGGTCGACATTGTCAATACCTTTTAGAATATTGAATGCTTAAATTAGATCGCTGTGTAGTCTTCTGTGTCCAAGACTGAATAGATTCAATTAGTTTAGCCTGTTTGCATATGACATATCTTTTAAACCCGGGATATTCTGATCGCTCTTCTTTGCACTCTTTCTAGAGCATAATTTCCCAATTTACTGTATTTTGTGATTAAAGCAGTTAAAGATTGAATTTCTCTTTACTGCTTTTGAACTGCTCTGCACTTTTCACAAAGTACTTCTCCACGCTGTCGCTGTATGAACTGCCTCAATAATGTTAACAAGTTTCATCACAAATGGATACACTGTTTTCCAGATACTGTATATACAAAAATGAAAGTGTGACATATGTGGATTTCATTCCCTTCAGGGATAATTGAAGATGCATCCTCATGCTTTTAACTGCTCTTTAGCTTAGGTTATGCCCTTCTAATATGTGACACATTGTATGTCGGGGCTTGTTTGTGTGCATTGAACTAGTAATTGTTTTTCCACCCTTTGTCGCCTTCGCTACACCTTCTATTCAACTATTCTTACAGTAGATCATGTTTTAATTGGGCAGACCTGTTTTGCAGATATCACATTGTTATAAATGAGGCCGATCCTTGGCTGTCACTTGGTAGTGAATTATTTTGGACAGTTAATATTAATACAGGTGGTACTCTACTCTCTAGTACCATTGCACATGCACTTGTATGATACATTTTATAAAGGTAAGTATAGTTGGTTCAATGAGGTCATTAGAATCCTTCGGGCTGCTTTCATCTCTTGGTGATTTATAGCTAACTTAAAAATAACTACTCTCTTTACAAATTTTCCATTTTTACTCTCCTGCATAAGAAGTGGAACTGACATAATTATGTGACCTAAAAAGGGATCATCCCTGCAGGTACTTCTGCAAATAAAGATTCCTGATCCCCCTGGTAGTGAGATTAACTCCACAGTAATTAATACCAGACCAGTGTACTAAGAGTTAACCTGCATTTGGTATCTCCAGCCATCAGCAGTTCTTTGGCATGTTAAGATTCTTTTCACCATGGAAATTCAACACACAAGCCTCCAAGTCATACAGATTTAAATAATTTAAACAATGTGTTTTACATGTCTTCAGGTTACAGTCTGGCTGCACACATGTGTTATTTGTACAAGGGCTTTAGTGCAGGGACTCCTTGCATGAATAGGTTTATAGAGGCATTACATATTTCTGCCCAGGGGTCTCCAGGGCTTATTTGGTGGTCTTTGTTGCTGTTTTTATCCCATAGGTGGTGAAACTCACTTTTTTATTTAATTGGTTGATTCACTAACTATTCAAAAACTAAGATTAAAATGATCCGATGGGAGTTTGTGTGAAGTTCTGCAGTGATAACAGAAATGTGTTCAAATCAAGTATTTATTTATTTTTTTACAATTGCCTTTTCAGGGACACTGCTGAGCATTTTAGAATCCCAGATTATGATCTGATATAACCCTTCTGAATATTGAAACACACATTTACTGGCTCTTACTGGGTACCTAACTGGCATATAAAACCAAGGCATAGGTTTACAGCTACCCATTAAGAGTGAATACAACAATCACTTGACTTTAGAATTTTACAGCATTGGCCCCCGAAACTGACTCTCTTATCTTGGCAACCCCAAACGCATTTCAATGGTCAGTCCCTGTTGGAAACTCACTCGCAGAAGACCTACACTGGTTTATTCTGGTCAGAGATGGAAGTAGAGCTTGTAATGCTGGTCTTGTTGGTCATGATGGTTTAAGGGGCTGTGATCTCTCTGTTGTGTGTTTTTTTTTAATGTTTGATAGGTTTTCCTCCCTAATCCCAAGGCAAGCACAAACCCCAAAGTAGTACTCCCTATGGGGGGCCCCTGCCAAGATCTGAAACTTGGCATGGACGGGATTTGAACTTCGCTATACACGCATGACTCAATGCGGCAGTGCTTTTCCTAGGTGAGCCACTGAGGACCTTTATAGCCTTTAATCACAAATCTATTAGGATTCAATTTAAGTACTGTAGAAAAATGCCTAAACCGCATCAAATCATAATTCTTAAAAAAAGAACAATGAAAATAATGTAGTAATAAATGGCTGAAAGTTTAACAACACAGCCATTCCAAATAAATCTCGTTTCAACTCGAGATGTGGTTGGAGCCCGGGTGCACGGCTATGTTGACTTAGTCTGGAAATGTTTGACAAATTTGCAATAAGGTGAGGGTATCATTTCCAAGAGGAGTTATTTTCTTTAAAAAAAAAAAAAAAAAAAGTTGACATCTACTTTGGTGTGGGTTTCCAAAGAAACAAATTCACATTAACCGTCCTTGTTATGCTTAATGTGGAAAATTATTAAACTTTTGATAGGCTTTGATGGTCCATTTTCTGAATTGCTTGCAGCTTACATCATAAGACTACTACTGAAAAAGTAACAGATCTTTACTAGAACACCAATGTTTTTTAAATGTTGTACATTTAGTGGCACAATGGCATCTCAAGGAGAGACTACCACTTTAAACCAAATTGTGTCGTGTTCGTTATCTGATGTGGATAGCATTAGAAAGTTTACAAACAAGAGGAGGCTATTCAGCCCATCTTGCGTGTCCACTGGGGACTTGGTTCAAACCACCATAGTTATTTCACGTGTTTGTTTGAGCTGGATTCAGACCCAGGCCACCAAGGCTGCACCATATAATGCTTTGTATCCTGAAGACGATTGTCACAAAGACGACTGGGCGGTGACGTCACGGCAGAAGCAGGAACAAAAACAACAGAGAGAGGTTTGGTGAAGCTGAGCGAATGCTTTCGCTCAGCGTTTAATAAACAAACAGACAGAAAATAAAAAGGGTTGTACAAACAAACACAGGACACGGCACTTGCGGCCAAAATAAACAGGTACACAAAAACAAACAGACAAACAAACACGGTGAGTGAAATAGTTATTCTTCTTCTTCTTCTTCTTCTTCTTATATTTTATTTTACCTCCGTCTCCAATCCCGTTCTCCACTCACCGAACACACAACCCCGAGTGAGTGAAAACATGCTGTTTTTATGCAGTTGTACCGAGACTCGATTGCTAGTCAATCATTCAATTGGAATCTCGGTACAACTGCACGTGAATTAATTAAGTGCACTCCCGTGACCACACATTACATTTTAACTAGCACGTGAAGTGATTTGTGCCCTCCGTGCCTAAATATAAATCTACATTTTTAAATCACAAGTGAAACACAGACCCGTTTATATCCCGTGTACCGATGACTATACACCAACATTTACACACAACACGTAACACAAAATACACACGGGGGGGGCACTTTGCCACAACGATGTACTGGAATTTATTAGGAATTTGTATCCATTATATCAAAGTAATAAATTGAACACTCTGGTGTTATTCCTATGATCTGCCTTAAGGAATCATGCAAGTTCCTCTTCAAAAACTTGTCGATTTTTATTATGACCATGTATGTTCCAGATAATGGTTTAGCAGTTCCAAAATCTATGCTTTGCCTGTAAAATATTTATCTTTCTAGCTGACTGCAGTCTAAGAATGAAGTTACAAGATACAGCAATACAAGTGGTAGAAAGACGCATTGTTCCAAAGTACTCAGCAGCACCTCAGCTTTTACAATTTAGCCAAAAGACATAAAACTGTTTCTCCACCGCATCCTGTTTCGAGCCTGGGCATGCAAACCGACCATTCTGCTTAATTTATCAGCCTATTAATCAAGACTGCGGTAGCTGTGGGAGATTATGACATCAAGAAATTGAATCAAACCCCCATAAATACAGAAACACTTCATTGATATACTGAGACTAAATGAACTGAAGGAAGCAAAAGTGATCGCAATAAATCTACCTATCTTTCAATTCACATGGAGCTCAGTCATGGAGGGACTCCAAGTTTCAATCAGCTGTGGACTGACTACACTAATATGATTGCATTTACAACTTTCAATATAATATTCCTAAATTCTACCATGGGGATAATAGATTTCTGAACTACAGTTGTACTAGTTTTTAGGGTGAAACTATTCCTTAAACAATTTAGCATGGTTCGTTTCACATTCGACAATATTAAACCTTCACTGCAGCATTGCATTGCTACTGTACCTTTCCTGATGTCCAGTCTGCATGTGTACTGTATCTGTAAAACAATCCAGTTTTAATAGTAATCTTTTATTTCTCATGCAGCTCGCCTGTCTTCTGCTGTACAACTGCACATCCTCCAGGAGGCTTTCATGGTTCTGTCAGGTAAGAATTTCATACAATATCATCTACAATAACACAGGGGTGTGCAATATTGTGGTAAATCTGTGTATTAAGGGTGCATTGTCTTTTAAGGAAAAAGCATGTTTTTCTCCATTACAAAATTGTATTCTCAACATATTGAATTTGCACCATATTGACATGACACAATAATCCCAGTGGTTCTTGACTGGTTGTCATTTGAAGTAGCTGAATACTCCAAATGCTATTTGCGTATAACCATAGTGATTGTATATCGAGCGTTACCATGGAATAGACTCTACCGTGTGTGCTCCAACAACACAACAGACATTTCAAAATGTTGCCCTTTATATAACTTTGTATAAGTTTATTGTTATTATTACTGCACATCTCCAGGAGGCATTCAGTGTGTGATTCTGAATCCCTCTTATACATGTAACAATTAACAAGGCAGTGTTACTTCATTGAAAGACGCACAAAAAGAACACATCTTCGAAAACTTCGTAGAGCTGATAATTAATCTAAGCAAGACCTTTTTTGTTATGCAAAGTCGACATACTTGTAATAAGATAAGCGGTGACTGTAAAGAGTAATGCTCCATCATCAGTTTTCAATGAGATGTCTCTGCAAGGTTTTGAGCAGGAATCAAAGGCACGTTTATTTCAGACTTGTCATCTTTGCTTGCTGATTCTTGAATGAACAAAGAATACAAATCATAGAAAAAAAAAAACTGCAGTTAAATTGCCAGGTTAGTTATTTTTAAGGGATATTTGATAGTTTTAGAATTATTTTAAACATTCCTAATACCCAACTGTAGTTAACTTTCCTTACGGTTAACTTTAGAATTTAAACTACCAGGTTCAACCTTTAGTTTATGCTCATGTAAGGACTGGACAAAATGTTAGGGAATTGTGAAATGCTATACAGTAAGTATGAATTGATATTGGAATTTAGGTTGTACCTTTTTGTGTAGTGCAATACATTAGAAATGAGTTGACCAAGTCTATGACAACAAGCAATGCTGCCTCCAGGACATTGCTGTTTTTTTTGTTTTTGTTTTTGTTTTTTAGAACATATTTGAAGCCAATAATGATAAAAATTTGTTAAAAAAAAAAAACAAAAAACAGTTTTATGCCCCAAAAAAACAGTTTTATGCAAAAAAATAATCGACTGAAGAATATGACAATAAGGTACAGTAGTAGTCTAGTAAAATTCCTGTTGTTGTTATAACTGCGCTGGGCTGATACTACCTTTACCTTGATTAGTAGTAAAAGTTTTGACCATGCTTCATTCATGTCAGAAATAACTTATCAAATTAATTGGATGTATTTGTATTTATAAAATATAAAATAAAATGTGTATACTATATAATGTATACATTTATTTTGTAATTCAACTGTAAAACATCAAATGGCACGGCAATTAAAATCCGGTGCTTATGCCTTTAAGCACAACTTGCTAAAAACACAATAAGGTGTCATTTGCACTGGCTGGAAATGGTGCAATATGCTGGAGCCTAATTTACATGTACTCTATCAGTGATTGCTGACACTGCTGCTTTTAAGATATTCAACTGCTATTTGCATTTGAATGCAATTATGAATTGGAGAAACTCTCTGCCTTTCTGTCAGCCTATGCAGAATTACACTTCAAAGATGCCATTGCCCTTTTCTGTTTTCTTTGTTTCTGTCTGTTATATGAATAATTATATATATATAACAATAACACCTACTTTATTGATGTAGGCTACAACAGTCTATGACCTATAGTGATAGCACTTTTGAATTTGATTTACTACCTTCACCAGTGAAATCGCAGTTAATCTATTTATCCATGACTATCAGTATAACTGTATCACCAGTAAATTGTATTACCATCAATGGTCATTTTTCTTTGACACTTGTTATACTAAGGTTTCATCAAGGTACGGCACTATTGGGGACATTTTGGAGTAAGGTGAAGGAATCTAAATTTTAATTCTACAAAGCTATAAAACTATACATTTCTGTAATACATTTTCAGATTGGATTTTAGTCTACAGATGAAACAGACGGCAGGCCCAGTTTGATACTGGAGCTAGAAAATATTGAGATTTACAGACTGTTTTATGGTGCAGATGGCAGCTTAGCATTATAGTCCGTGTCTAGAAGTGAATTTTGCTCCATAGCTTGTTTGAAAATGTTATTAAATCTCAGCATTGGAGAAGCAACATTCAAAACGTTAGGTTATTATCATAACCCTGGTTCCCTGAAATAAAAATCTAACCATTACAGAATGGATATTTACCTCCTAAAGACCCAAATCCTGAAAATGGTATACCAAAGCTGCTCACAAGCCTGTGACGCTGTGAGTCATGACTGCCCCCGAGGTACCAAAGATTGTGGAACAACCAGAATGCTACAAGGCTAAGCCGAAAGCTACTTTGTGCATTACCATTCGGAACCCCAGTAACAAGTAGCTAGGGTGAAAAGATTGAGGGAGAGTTTCACCTCTATGTCCGTGGTGACAACCTCCCTTCTAGTGACACTGCCCAGCACTACGCCAAGGCGTAGATGGGCTGGGTGTTTCCACCAAGAGTGTGACCTTAGACAGAGGTGGGACACTGTCAACAGGCGGTCGTGGTTCAATGTGGGCTGGAAGACCCTGCAATTGAACCAGGCCTACAGAGGGTGTATATGCAGGAGACCCAATAGATGGATCTGGGAAGCTGCTGCCATCAGACCCAGGAACCGGAATTAAAAAACAGGAATTGTACATTATACATAAATAATATGAACCATCTCGTATAGTGCTAAAAAGCAAAAACGAGAAATAAAATAAGCAGCCTGGGGGCGTGAGCACAAAGTCAGCTGAGATCCCTGGGACCGAGCGACTTGAGCCGCTGGCTTCACGTGGGGCACAAGGCCAAGAGCGGACGAAAGCAACAGGCTGTAGTGCACACAAATACGCATGAATAGAAAAAAAAACTATAACAGCGATTTGTTTAATTATAACATACAAAATGTGTAAAAACACATAAAATGTGAAATATATACAGATTTATGCAACAATTGTACTTATCTGAACAAGGCTCTCTGTCAGGTCAGTCTTGATAGGAAAAAAGGCACTGAGGTCTGTGAGCGCAGTCCTTTTGATACCTCGGGGGCGGAGTCATGACTGCGTCACAGGCTCAGTGAGCAGCTTTGGTATAAAATTTTCAGGATACGGGTCTTTAGGAGGTAAATACACATTCGGTAATGGTTACATTTCGTACTTGAAAGGGAACCACTCAATTGACTGCAAATATGTATTTATTCATAGAAAGCTGGTCACTGTTAAAGAAAATAGAAAAGACTTAAGTTACAAATACTATTGAAACTGATGTGCATTTAGGACAAAGGAAGGCTTGAGTTGCTGCTCAACTGTATTTAGAGTAAGGGTAGGGATGCCTAACCTCTAACCTAAGTAAATCATCTCCAGCTTTTTCTCTTTGTAACCATTTCTCTGTCTTTCATTTACATTTTTTTTAAACAGAACTGCCTACAGATGGTTGAAGATTTATTTTCCTTTTGGGCATTTCTTTAACTTTTGTTTTAGCTCTTTAGTTTTAGTTTTCAAATGTGCACGCTACAAGCAGCCACATAAAAGGGCCGCTGTCTTTCCAAACATGTAAACAGAGCTGCAGCCGCCACAAAGAAATGAGCTACCTATTATCTGTACATGTTTCCAGTTTAACAAAATATACTCTTTTATATGGCATATTGGGGACATTAAGGATCATGTCAATTAAACAAGGAAATGTCATAAAGTTACATTCTGTTTTTAACTTCTTTTTATCTTTGTTCGTGTCATCTCGACTCACTCAATGGAATGCTGCAATGTATCGGTCCTTGCCAAAAAGCAAAGAAAAAGGGATTTGTTTCCCAAATTTGGCCAGCTTTAACCTGTTATAGTTACCCAGCATCGTCTTTCTTTCTTTCTCACTTAGACATCTTGTAGTGGTTATACAATTTAAGTGGGATATCATAGAATGATGCCTGAATATCTGCAAATAAAAAAAAATCTTGAATTCTAATAAAATAAAAGAATGGCAGCAGAATGTATATTGATTGGGGTCCCAGAGTGACTCACCTGGTACAGGCACGACCCGCAGGGACTGTTTCTCCTCACCGTGCCAGAGCGGCCTCTACTGGCCAAGCACCTAGTGAGCTCAGGTGGTCAACTGCAAGACTGGCCTTGGTCCTCCAGGGGCAATTAGCTCTCCAACATCCGCCGTCCAGCTCTTGTGTAAAGAGGAAATTGGCTTGGTCGTGGGATCGGATGCCCACTGATCTTCAGTTCTCATGAGTTGCTATGGTGAAAGAACATACTTAGACTTTTTAAATTGAAGAGAAACAGGAGATAAAGTGATTGGCCTCTAAAAAAAAAAAGTAAAATTAATATGGTGCAGAATACAAATACAGCGTAATATACTGTACAGTAACATAACTTTAAACAACCAGTCATACATTCTGAGTTAAAACTAACTATAAGCAAGTCTGTAGATATTACCAAGGTTTAGGTCTCAGCTGGAATCTTTTTACCGCCGTGTTGATAATCTTTCTGGGAAATTAGGTATAATCATATTTTTTATGCCCCACATGCTAAATCTAAATCTCTGCTAAATCTCCTTGTACTTTGTTTTCATTTTCCAGGCTTGCTTAGGAGCATTGCTGTAGTTAAGTGGATTTTCAACATCTTTTGACAATGTAATTCATTGTGGTTTTACACTTGATATCTATGGCTGGCTTGTTGACTATGGCCTGTTTGTCTGTGTATACTGTATGTGCATACTCAAACCACATTGTATTGTCTCTTTGCCAAATATGTGTGATGATTGCAGAGATAGGGATTGGCCTAAAAATAAATTGGCCCACATACTTGGTGAAAGACCACCCTGTATCCATCTGTCTGTGCACTGTTCTGGTTGATACATCTCACTATCTGCATTCAGTGTTAGGTTTATTGTGCCTGTTGAGTAATGCCTTCCAAAAGTCACCACCCTCTGCGTACCTTGTCTTCCCCTCTTGGTCACCAATCGCTTCTACCTGCGTAGACTGTTTTCTCTTCTCTGGAGCAATATTTGTTTCGAGCCTACAAACAAATCCTCAATTAATTACAGAATCAATACTTTTCCAAGGTGAAAACCTAATTGAATTGATTCCTTAATCAGCTTTGCAATTAACAATTTAAATCCATATATAGTTACATCAAACCAACATTGTACATGGATTACATGCTACGTTCTGGCAAATCAAATATGTTGGTAATGTCATTTTAAATGTTACTGTGTTTTAGTATTCAGCTTTTTATCAAGAGGCTGTTGAAAATAGACATTGTTTTTTCAGGAATAAGTAGGTCACCAGAAAACTTGCATCAGGTCCTCCTGCAATGCATTGATCATGTGCATCGTCATGACAAGGCTCTGCGGCTACAGACGCCTGCACTTTTGATATGCAAAATTCTATTCTTAGGATTGCACTATAATTAATTATAGAAAACATTTTAAAAAATCATAAACCCCTCTCACACTCTGGAACAGCACCATATTTAATTAGACCTCAAGCCAATAATGGTATTTCCGAATTCAAATTATTACAGTTAATTGGATGCTCATTGTCTGCTTCCTCAATTAGTAGTTCATGAAATCACTGAAACGTCTCAGTTCAAGCATTTACTTACATTTTTGTAGTTTAAACCTGAAACAGCATGTTCATAGGTACATTTTGTAACAGACACCCTTAGGTTCACATTAAATAAAACATACAGTGTAACATTAAATTAGGTAACGTACAGCATTATTGCATTTTGGTAAACCATAGGCCATGGTAACTATATAAAATCCAGAATGCCAAATACTTTTAAATATGGCCAAACATATTTTTGCATGGTACAAGTGTGGATAAAACCAGAATACAGCAAGAAACTGAGGTGCTATGATTGACCAACACAATATCATGGTGTTTATTAAGGTGCTGGTAATAACACTGTGTTTGAATCCTATTGAATAACGCATGATCCTTTACCGACTGTACTTTCATAAGCGTAGCAGAAGGATCCAGATGGTTACAGCGCCTTTATAGGTGAGCAGATAACCTGTTTTATTTAAGGATTTTAATGGACCCATTGGCCACACGGCTACAACATGTATCACTTTAAAGTTAACTTTCTCCAGGTCTAGGTTAGCCCTGTTGTACTGTACCATTGTGGTACCATTTATGTAAACTGGGCATGTCAGAGTCTCCAATTAACAGCAGTGTGCCCTTTAAGGTTTTATGTCACTTTTCCATTTTGCTCCCCAACATTCCGCCCTCCCAGAAATATGTTCCACTGTACTTAATGCTGCATATTTCAAAAACACAAACACATTGCAAGAAAGTATGAACAACAAAAATGATCTTCAAAGTTAAAGCTTTCTAACCCTCTGTTTTATATTACCATGTTATGCTTTTTACAGAAACTTAATTTAAAACAATAAAATATGAAAAATGATATTATACATATTACCAAACCATTTGATTAATCTTGAATAGAGTATTTGCACGATGCAGTTTATGAAAGAAATTGTACTAGTTCTAACATAGGGACCTGTTTTGAAGTCCATTCATTTAGTATGTTATACTGTAGTTAAATATATATTAATCAAAATATACTGGGATCTTCAAATAGCATTTCTCAGTCTCTACTCAATTCAGTACAGTGAGATGGATATCTTCTTTTTCTTGATCTTTTGACCAGCATTTACTTTAAGTCATTTGACTAATAAATATGTTTTTCAATTATTTAGTGTTCCAAACTTAATATTAAAATATAATTGAAATGATAACTCTTTAGTGTCAGGTTGTATTTTTGTCCCTGAATTCTTAAATTGAAAATCACTCTGCTTTTATTGCTGCAAGTACAAGGGATGCCTGGCAAAGCATGTTTTCTTTCAGAAAAGAGAGAAAAACCAAAATTCGATTTTGAAAACTTTTATTGAAACACTACCTGCTGCTCTGCATTTCTGAAAGTGACAAGAAAGTTGTTATGTTTGGGTATATTTTAAACTGTGTTGTGTATGGATTATTCACTCATCTTGTTCACATTCGTTTGATCTAAAAATACAGCAGTCATTTAGATCCTAAAACTAGGGCCCTTTGTGTAGAAAAAGTGCATGTGAATCTTTGTAAACACCAAAGAGTACCATATTTTAATCATTTAAAAAGAGTCTGTGGTTAGATCCAACAGCATTTATATCAGCTGAATACACCCGCTTGTAAAAAATATAAAATGCTGGTGTTCATGTTAATTAAGAACTAAGATCAGTAATGGTTCACCCTCTAAAATTAAAATGTCAAATGGAAAAAAGAAACACTGTTCAGACGCAAAGAATGTAGAAATTTAATTAATAGAATTATTTAGTATTTTTGTACAAAATCTGATTTAGCTTTCTTAAAAGCAAGAGTATTTTAAGCCGCATTTGAAAAAAAATAAATAAATAAAAAAACAGTCCCATAAATATATACCAGGCGCCAAGTTCTGCCATCAAGTGGCTCCTATTTAGTGATTACATTTACCTAATCCTATTAAAATTTACAACAAGACAGTGGTAAGCAATAGAAAATGCTGGATAGGCATAGGAGTTTTTCTGTGGCCTGGGGACCTTTGAATTTGTAAAAGAGACAAGCCTCTGTTCAGAAATATAATTACTGTTCTGAAGTATTATTATTATTTATTTCTTAGCAGACCTCTAGTTATCTTCTGGAGTCTTAAATAAATATCACGACCAGACATGAGGAAAACTTGGCAGCACATTTCAGGATGAAGTCATCAGCAGATAAAAACAGGAGGATGCGGAGGAATTTTGTTAGCATTACAACTCAATGGAGATTCATGAGTTTAAAACATATTCCTGTATGCACTAACACTTTTGGCATGCATGTAGTCCCAGCTAGTTAACTCTTATTGACTGATCCTGGTGTACTAGCCTTGCATGCCTTACAACTAGAGGCCTTTGTTCAAATCACAAGTGGAATGAGTTTGATGGTCTTAACTTAGTAAAACAATCCCAGAGGGCAAGATTGAGGTTTTCCTAAAAAGCTGTGAGTGGTAGCCAGTGCCATTGTGCCTAAACTGTCATGCGCACCAAATTCACAAGCAACAGAATTTAAGAATAACAATAAAAAAACATAAGCTTCTGGTAAGAATATGCACAAAAAAAAATAGGGTCTTTATAGTTGGCACATAGTTGAATCACTCTCTCAATGAAGTTCCATTACAGGTGGTGTCGATTGCACATTCTAACCGTTATCAGTGTAGTGGTCTTTTAATCTCTGATTATTCTTGCTGTAGTCCATTCCCTTTCAGACAGTCTTTACAAGCTGCTTTCTATAATTCTCTTTCTGCTACTGGGGATTCTTTGTACTTGTTAACAGAAACTCCATTTCTAGTTATAATTGTTATTATGTGCACAAGCTGCAGTGCACATACTGTTTTTATTATTCTAACTTTTGAAAGTTGTTTAGAGCTTCATTATAATGGGCACACGAAACACACACAGTTGCAGATTATTCCCCCGAAACCTATAAAAACCGACATTATGAGCATAATCGAAGGCTGTTTGAATCTACATTACTTATTGACAACCTGCGTGACAGGTTCATGGAGGTATTGATGGGCAGGCAGAGATGATGCAATTTTGTGCTGTGGGAATGAACAAGCGGTTCATTGCAAGCATATTATGTGAGAATAAGGCTCAAGAATCGAAATCAACGAGCTATGTTTTAATTTGAATCACTCCTGTATGAGGTGATGATATGCCTTTCCAGCAGCTTTATCTTATAGACCTAACACATTCACTCCGTATGGCTATTTTCATTATTATTTTTTTTTTAAAGTCCAAAGTCTTTGGGTGTATGTTTTGGGCAGAGAGCTAGACTCTTACTAATGGCTGCAGCTTATCTAGGCTGTCTAACCTTCAATGAGATTTGAAAGGACACACCACTATTAGGTTTATGTAAAATACATTACGAGTTTGTTAACCCTCTTAGGGTCTGGTCTGTGTTCTAACAAAAAAATAATACAGCTGTCAATACTGCCTGCAAATATGTAAGAGGCCAGTCGCCTGCCGGTGGCAAATATATCATTACGATTATAGAAAATCAATACAAAACAACTGTGATGACTCCCGGTTCCTATACAACTTGCGCATTAATATTACCGTACAAAAAGGAGCATGTATAGTGTATTGTCTAACAGTGAACTAATCGAATCCTAATAATAATAAAGAACCACTGTATAATTATTTAAAGCCACCTATCTGTCAATCAAAGCAAAGCAAGTTGCCTGATAATTAATAAACAGTTTTAAAAAATAGTATCACCAAATCTATTTCTATACATACAAACATTTTTTAACAACTTTATACCTTTGGTTGCTGTAGTCCAGGTTTTTTGTTTCAACTACATCTTTTTTTCCCCAAGTCGGATAGTCAAGAAATAAAATAGCTACTTCCAAGTTATTTAAATGCTCAGATGAACCTGTCTGAGTACTGTTTTTATGTGCATTGGAAAGCAATGCTGATTTAAAACACCTATTGTGGTTGAAACAAAAACTTTGACTCTTAGGGATCTGAGCAATTGTATACACTGTACAAGGGCAATGCTTGCATGAGAACTCTCTAGAACCCAAGAGTCCTATAGCAACCAAACTCTTAAACCAATGCCTATTGAATAGTCTACACCTTTCTTTAGCTGGAGTATTTGGAGTCAAACACTAGGGCTCTACAAAAAGATTTAAGAGACAGACCTGGAAAGCTAGTTTCCTCTATATAAGACAGGGATTAATAATAGGTGTCATCTTTTGTTGTTCCGGTTTGTAATTCACCCCACAACCCAGTCCCACAATTCCTAGTTTTCCACCAGAGCTGCTAAAATGCTATTACATTACTGTCATTAATCTGGCAACCCTAGCTCCCTTTATTCATCTTAAGTGCTCATCTCAAACTGAGTTTTCCTCAATGTGCCAAAAAAATCTTGCTGGTACTTGAGAAGGTCCAGTGCTGTTGTGGTGAAGATGTGTATACCAGATGTTGGGCAAAGAGAGGCCGAGAGAGAAAGAGAGAGGAAACAGCGATGTCTGTTCATGATTACTTCTAATTTGCGTGTGCTGACATTGAAATCGTAGGCGAACATGAAAGAACAATTGTGGGGACAGACATTCCCCTCTCAGTAAAGCACTAAAAAATGAGTGACACATCAGACTTGAAGGAGCAGATGGAAATGTTTTGTATTGCATTGGTTCTGATATATGCTAGTCCTGATGGGTTACATAATGGAGCTCCATAAATGCTCTCTCTCTCTCTCTCTCTCTCTCTCTCTCTCTCTTCTTTAGTCATTCACTAAACATTTAAGAAGAACTCAGATATTATGTAAGCTACTGAAGTCATTCAGTGCATTATTCATTTGCATTTACTTGCGCACTGTTTTGTTAAAGCCAATCTTAATTATACAATTCCTGAATGTTAATTTGATATTTTAATTGTGTAGGTTGGTCCCCGAAATTGTGCTTGTTTGTGATTTTGCACAATCAATAGGTGTCTATTTTAAATGGTACAGTTTAGTTTCCCTCATGTTTATATAGTTAGTATACAAATGTTCCCATTGCAGATATACTGGTATTAAGAACCTGATAAACATTTGCTTGTTGGCACTCAGGCAAGTGTTGGCATTATTACTGATGTGTTATTAATGAGTTATGAGTCTAAACTACTGATAGAGTGCATACATTGTGCTTGTGTTACTAGCTGCAACAGGTCATGTTAGTTGTCTGGTTTTGAACATTGGACCCTATCTGATGGTTATGCAGACACATGCATGGAGTGTATATTTAAAAAAAAAAAAGTACTATCAAAAAACTGCAAAAGTCTGCTCCTATGGACAATTGGTTTTGTAATAAAAGTAATCTGCAGCCTTGCCAACACAGTTGTGTGGTTTTTGCCAAAATCAGCTCCAACTAGTGAAAGGGATACATGAACATTTTTTGTAATATGGAATTTTCTTAACTGTTTCATTTGACTTTATGAAGCAAAATAAGTTAATTCTATAGGGTGATGCAAAACTTTGGGCCATAGCTGTAAATGAATTCAGCATCACTTTCACAGAACTTTTAATGTAATAGTTTCAGCTAATGACATGTGTTGATTGCATCAACCACTCATCTGTTGTTATCCCAGGATTGTCCCTAAAATGTGTTGGTTGATGAAATCCAGGGGAATTCCCTAGTGCTGTAGAAAGTGCTAATGAAATCTAGGGGTAGCTCAACCCAGCCAAATCAACGCCTAAGTTTGTAAAACCTGAAATGGATCAATTACTATTCAATCTATCTCTATTTTACAATGGTAAATAATCAACCATGTTATCTACCATGCTTCGCCATACATGTAATTCACTATGCTTTCTTGGGCTTTATAATGTTTTTCCTATACATGCGTTGTGTAAGGATTTAGAGATTTTGGAATCAAAGTGTAATAATATGTTGACAATGGTTCAGTACACTACGGTGGGCCATTAAAACAGGATGTTTAAATTTGGAAGAGAGTTTTTTTTTAAAACAAATTAAAAAGGTCTGTTACACAGAACCACATTTGATTTACATGGTAATAAAACACACTGCACATTTAAAAACCTTGTACATTTAGACTAAGCACAAGGGCTTTCTTGAAAGCTTTCTCCAGCAGGGACTACATTATGAAACCAGGAGTTAAAGCAATAAAAAATGCACCTCAGGCAGGGCTTTATGTCATTCGAAGCAGTGAAAAGGAACGGGTTAGGACAAATGTTTCACATGTGCTCCCTAATGCAGTTCATTCCTTCTAAGTTTAAGTTAACATCCATGGAATTTCATAGACTAATCAAAGGCTTTCATCTGGGGTTTCACATTGCAGTGGGGCTGGTGTGTGTGTGCTGCTGCTGCTTGAAATAACAACTCAAATCAGATTGATTTTCATTATAACTTTAAAGGGATACTACATTTTCATCATTTTTAACTCTGTAATATCATGTTTCAACCTCCTTAAAAATGGAATTTCTTGTCTTGGATGGTTTAAAAAAAGATCAATAGGTGTGTGCTGCTGTGGTTTATTTTCCCCCCAGTTTAGAATGTCCGATTACGCTCCCTCACCGCAGCAAGTCCCCATGACTGCTCAGGAGAACTGAAGGCAAGTGGGTGGCCTCTGATCCCACAAGCAAGCCAACTGCATCAGTACACCCAGGAACTTGAGAACTGTCGTCAAGCTGAGCTCATCTGGAGGCAAGAGCTCCAGAGCCAATGCAGCGCTCCCTTTGGAATCCCCAGCAGAGGGCTGTCATTTCTGCCCCCTGTACGTTTTGTATTATTTCCCGTTTACTAAACCAAATTCACCACTTTTTGGAAGCAATCCTCTGGTACAAAAAGAACATTAGTCTGTAGGCCTGGCAAGGATGATGGAAGCAGAAACACAATTGGAGAATTATATAACACCCATAATAGGATATTAAACAGCTAAGGTGTGTAATATGAAGAGAAAGTAGATAATTTAAAGTATCCCCCTTAAAGCCAGAGCAATGCATGATGGGAAAACCCAAAGGGTGTATAAATGTAAACAAAAGCGGTCCCTTGTTAAGTGTTTTAAAACCTTATTTAGACCACCAGGAGAATAGTGTTTTATTTACCATGATGTCGAAAAGAGAACACTTTGTCAATATTTCAGCTGTGCATGTTCAACTCAAATGCTAATAAGATACTATTTTTAAATAATCTCACAAGGCAGTTTCTTTTTTTCAATTTATTTTGCATCAGCTTACTTTTTGAGATAATTTGCATTCGCATTGCAGTTTATATTCAGGAAACACCCAAAGCAGGCACTTAAAAAGGGAAACCGTTGAGGTACTTTAATTCAGATTAAACCTTAACTAAAAGCTCAGCCCAGTGTAAACAGCCATACATGGAGCAGAGCTGTTTGGGAGCACTACACGGCTCCCTGGGGACGGCATGGTCCTCTGGCCTTGCTGAATAGTTGTGGTATTAGTGGCCAGAGAGAGTATGTAAGCACTAAGTGTGAGCGTGTGTGTTTGGATAATAGGGAAGGGGTAGAGGGTCTGGACTCTCAACTCACAGGATGCATAATGTTTTTTCATTAGACTGGGATTAGGGCAACAGTCTGTTTATCCAACAAATGTTTCAATCCTATTAGTCATGATGTTCTTCGGTTCCCTGCTTGCTTACCAGAGCTAAGAGCAAAAATCTCACGTAAAGTCTGTAAAAGAATAGGGGACACAACTGGCTTCAATTGGGATTTATTATTCACCTTAGTTACAAGTGTGTAATAACAAGACATTGCATTCAAGATATAACATGCAATAAATGTCATAGAAAATGTAATACTTTGGGATGATCATTAATGGTATTTTGGTAAAAGGCTCAAATGAGGGTACACATACCAACTATACATCCCATTTGTTACGTATTATTTGTTGGACTACAAAGTTTTTTTTCATAACTACACACCTCTCTATCATCACTCAATATATCATGTAGTGTAGTTTTACCTGCATGGGTCCAATGCCTGCATTTCAGTTGAATTTAGAATTATTATGCCCAGAGGGTTGTTAATGTTTCACAACAGGAAATCCAGGAATACATGTCAAAACCTGGGATTTTTTAAATATTTGAATCATGTTTAAACCACGTTACACCTTGCTTTTGTCATGATTAAACCATTAACTATTTAACATGATCATCCCTGCTTTGTCCTTCATTTACTATGGTTAACCATTGCCAGACCATGATTGATGGCACAACAAGCAACTCTTACCTCTCCACTGGCAACATAGAGCGGTAACCTTTACTTTCACCTGTGACCTAATATTGCTGCCATATTGAGATTGTGTGACTTTTTGGTTAATGAATTATAAAGACAAACTCCTTGAGCTATTGTCTTCTTTTTAACAACACAATTGCATTGATTCTCATGGTTATGTTTGATCGTGGCCATTGTGCAACAAAATAACACTTTTGTGCCAGCAATTCTACAATGCTTCATGTCAAAACTCCATACCAGACATCATTTGAATTACTTTCATATGTGAAGCTTTATATACACATTTTATTTTGACATGAATCCAATATGGCTGACAAATTGAGGCCGTGACGCTTTTTAGGTTTCTGCAGGACAAGAGACAACACACGTTCAGATATTGTATTCATGTTCACAGCTGATTAGATACTACCTTCTGCCACCTTCCGCCCTTCAAATATTTGTTCAGATGATTTTAATGAGGAAGCTTTGGCACAAGAGCAGTTGAAATGTTATTCCTTTCATTCATTTTCTAGGAATGACGGATGATGGTGGGTGGAGCATTTATCCCAGGACCCCCCTTGAAAAATGAGATGTACACTGCTGTACAAAAGTCATAGACATGTTGCATGTTTCTACTGTGATGCATTATGAGCATCAAGAATTTACTCAAAGCCTCCACTAGTGATTTCTACTATTATAACAACCTTGACTTGCATAAAGAAGGAAAAGCATTGAGTGAAATAGCTTACATCACTTGATTTTCATGGTGTGGTATCCAAAGCATAATCAACAAGTACAGAGAAACATCATCTCTAATTGACAAACCCAGGACTGGAAGACCCAAAAAGCTGTCTAACAAGGATGAGCAATACTTGAATATAATATCCTTAAGGAATAGAAAGAAGACAAGCATTGAATTGACAACAGAACTAGCAGAAGGCACAGGTGTCGTTGTCCATCCATCAACAGTCCAAAGCACCTTTGACCATTGTCCCATAGTCCAATTTCTGTGTTCTTGTGCATATTTTAGCCTTTTAGTCTTGTTCCCCTTTCTTAACCGAGGTATTCTTACTGCAACACATCCTTTAAGTCCTGATTTCAAGAATCTTAAAAATAGGCAAAATATGCCCTTTCAGTGCAGTGGGAGCTGAGATGCTATCAAATAACTACTGATGCAAAATGACCGGGTGAGAGATTTGTTTTTTATTCCTCCTCCTGCAATCTGTGTGTCTGCAGTGCTGGCTGGTATACAATTAAATGTGATTTTTGTCATTGCAGCCACTTGCAGAAAGACCAAGTTGTTTTCTATTTTTCATCAACCCCAATACTAGTGTGTATAAGGTCTTGATGGGTGCTAATTTACAGTAGATGACCTAGATACTGTATATGGAAAGATAGATAGATTGACAGATATAGGTGGAAAAAATGCACAGTTCTGTATAATTAGTAACATAAACACAATACTCTGTCAAATTACCTTAGAATCAAATGAGAGAAACAAGTATTCTCTACATTTAGCTTATTTTTTATTTATTTATTTATTTTAAATTCAGACATCATTTATGCATTGGTTTCCTTTGCATATGTTTTAGATACAGTCATTTACTCATTCTAAATTGGATTGCCCTGGTAAGGTTGAACACAGTCATTTTTGCTTTTGAATACATTTCAAGCAGTGTTTGTTTAAATATTAGAATATCTGTCCCAGCAAGTAGAATTAAATACAGACTCTGTTTAATTGTATAATGTTATATTGGTTGCTTGTTGACGCACACAAACAAGCACACACACACACACACATACACATTTTCATTCCTATACTTGTGGGACTTCTCATTGATTCTCATTATATTTTTATTTACTATTTATAACTCCAATCAGACAAAACTCCACACAGGGTGAAAGTCAACATCAAACGAAATATTTTGGCACTTTTTTTTTTTTTTTTGAAGGCATATTTAGTTCTTAAAAAGGTGTTTTGCAAAGTGGGGGACATCCCCACAACGTCGTTTTTTCAGGCGTTACTATCATTGTGGGGACATTTTCTCAAATTTTGTCTGCACAGTGATAGTAATACCTGCCCAAACACACACACACACACACATATATATATATATATATATAGAATTGACAGATACAAATTTATAATTAGATAGGATCTTTTAATATTTTTGTTTCTAGGGTGTAATTGTTTTAAAAGAGAACAGGTGTGCCAGAGCTTTATTGGCAGGAGGGGGGGCGGACTTGGCCACGTGTAAGATTGTCAGCACACACTACACATATAAAGGTAAAATTAAACATATTATAAACATTTTTTTTTAATTAAAGTACTTTAATTGGATGCAGACACACTTAATGTGATTGCTTGCTGAGTCATGTCGACAGACTGAAAAAGGCCATCTTTAATCTCAACACCCCCAACCCCCAAAAACATATTTCACAAATAGCTAAACAATTTCAGCTAGTTTGGCGACGGCTCTGGCCGTGATATCATCATCTGATCATTTCTTTGTGGATTTGAAGCATTCTGTAATGAAATCCATGGAGCAATTACTACCAGTGTAGATGAAATATGGCTCAACTGGATTGTGCAGCAAGCTCCCTTGAATTCTGAGGGATGCAGGTCTGCATGACAGCCATGGCACTGTTTTTGAAGGAGCTGTGGGGATGAACTTTTCTCAGGCAAAAACCAGATCTATTGGAGTGGAACCAATTGTTAATACAGAAGGGTTGTGTTTTATGGAGTGCAAAGTAGACACGCTATAGGTTTTAAAGGACCTCGGTAGTGCCTGGTTTCTACTTTAGAATTAGGGTTAATCTTCTTTAGTGCTATTATATAATTTGTTTATTTAGCAGACGCCTTTATCCAAGGCGAGTTACAGAGACTAGGGTGTGTGAACTATGCATCAACTGCAGAGTCACTTACAACTACGTCTCACCCGAAAGACGGAGCACAAGGAGGTTAAGTGACTTGCTCAGGGTCACACAATGAGTCAGTGGCTGAGGTGGGATTTGAACCGTGGACCTCTTGATTACAAGCCAGTTTCTTTAACCACTGGACCACACAGCCTCCTATGTTACAAATGTAGGAAGAACAACTTAAATCAAGGACACACAAGTTAAAATAAAAAAGGTTCCAACAGTTAAATCATTGGTACACAAAGGATGCACCAGAACCCAATGTGAATGTCTTACAGTTGTTTGCCCATCAGTTCGTATTCAGCTGCAGTATTTAAAGAACAGCAATTCAAAAATGAGCTCTGAGAAGTAATAACAAAATACAGCAAAGTGAATCACTGTTGAACATTAATCCATTAAACTAAATATTTTTCTTCTACCTTATCCAGAAAAAGGACCAACAGCCCCACATTTTCTATGCTCTAAGGCCATACTGTAATTGATTCACTATTGTCTTTTTGGGGGGTAAAAAGGTCTGCACATTTTAGAAAGTTATTTAGCGGTATTGTATTTCAGCCCCCTTTGTGAAATAGGCTCTGTTCTGAGTAACCCTATAGTACCAGCTCCCCGGTGAAATGTCAGCCCTCGGCGTGCCAGGCAGGCAGGCAGGAGCTGGCCGACACAGCCTGAATTCTTTAGGAGTTGAGTTTCCGCTTTAGCGCAAGCTCCCAGCTGACTATGTACACCGAAAGCAAACAAGCAGTAACCTTAGCTTAAGCTCCGGTGCTCTGTTTACCTGGCGAAGAGACTGTGCCAAACACCCCCCCACCACACAAAGAAGAATCAAGCCAAAAACCCAGTCATGGATGTCATGATATCACAAGCCTCCATTTCATTCATTGTTTTGCTTATGTATTTATGTCTTATATTGTACAACTGTGGCAGAGTGTCCCGCCCTATTTATTATTATTTGTGTTTTGTTTGTGGCGCAGTGAAAAGTGCAGCGTCTTTGTCATTATATATTTACCATAGTATACTTGCATGGAAAATTAGCTGTTTGCAATGCATTTACCATACTAACATGGTAGAACAGAGCGCACTTTTCTAATTTAATGAACTACATTTTGACACCCGCATGTTGTTAACATTTGAGTGCCTTGCATTCCTATTAGGCATAGAGATGCAGCAATGCATCGATTGATCACCCTGGTGTCTGGGTTGTTTTTGAGGATCACTTTGTTATAACAATCTGCAGTGTGCGTGTTTCATTCCCCCACCATATCACTTTTCAAATCGGCCAATCAAGGCATTCACAAGTTGCAGGAATCACAAGATTACTTAGAAACAATAACCCAATCAAACAAACATTGATACAAAGAAACACATTCTCACTGCGCACAGTAGCTTGGTGGTGCCCCATAACTGCAACACTAAAACAGGTTGCCTTTGCAAATGCTGCTTAAATGCATGTCAGCTCTACTAATACCAGATTTCAACTTAGTTATAATCAAGCTAAGAAAGACAGCATACCAGGTACACATGGTGTATTAAGACATGCAACTGGTTTCACAGCCCCTGATTAGCACTAAACCTGGCACACCTAATGTTACCCAAGGTAAAGTAGGTCATTTGAATGTCTTCATTTTTATTGAATTTTTATTATTATTTATTTCTTAGCAGACACCCTTATCCAGGGTGACTTACAATTGTTACATACTATTTTTTATTCTTAACACATTATTTTTATATACAATTACTAATTTATACAGTTGGGTTTTTACTGGAGCAATCTCGGTAAAGTACCTTGCTCAAGGGTACAGCAGCAGTGTCCCCCACCTGGGATTGAATCCACGACCCTGCGGTCAAGAGTCCAGAGCCCTAACCACTACTCCACACTGCTGCAACTATGTTATGTTCAACAACTTATTGAAAGCATACTTCTGTTTATCATGTGTAGGATGCTTAATACATCTTAGTGGAATAGCTGCTGTTCATAAAATGATTCCATTAAAATATGTCATTATTTTGGGGATATTTTGTGATCAGTTATCATGAAAACGTGAAAATACACATTTATAAGCTGTTTAGCTCTTATAAAAGTGTACAGCCATTTTGCAGCCCATCATGCTATCCCTATGCTTCTATAATTAATAATGGTTTCACTTTGCTTTATTGCATTGCTTTGGTATGTTTACCATGATATTGTGCAGAAAACTGTTCCAAGGGTCCTATGGTTTGAATTCAAATGAATTGGTCACCATTATTTAACATTTTGTGTGAGCAACTTTAGAAACATAAGTTCTAAGTTCATGGCCTAACTTATTTTTGTATGTATTTATTTGCATTGCTTCAACCCCACAAACACAACAACAACTTTGTTCCTCTTGATTATTATGGGACACACAATTGGGCTAATGCTGTCTGTTGTGATTTTAGTGGTTTTGAATAACCTGCACTTTTATAAAAGACTGGCTCTGGCGTTACCGCTGTTGATTTTGGCATGGTGTCATTGTTTTACATTCCAAAATCCCAGAATGCTGTTCCTCCCCTTTTTTTTTCCTTGTCGGGTAGATTAAAATAAATAGAAGATTGTCAGAATGCATAAAAATCAACAGCTTGAGCTCTCCCCAGCGCAGAAACAGAAACAAAAGTGAAATTGTGTCTTTAGATTTGCTAACAGGAGAAACCCGTTGACTGGGGCATGTCGGGGGCTAGACGTTACACATGCACACTTATAATGTTGCCTTTTTGTGCGAGAATGGAAACACAGGCAATGCAATGTATACAGCTATAGCCAAACGTTTTGCATCACCTTGAATGTTAGGACTGAGACATAATTAAAAAAAAAAAACTATTTGAACATAATTTAGATCTTTTATTTAACATCATGTAATCAAAGAAATTACAAAATGATATTGCAAAAGTGTACCAGAAGCCATAATAGTAGTACAGTATTTCATGTTTTGTCAGTTTTCCATTAAGTATCTGGAAAGCTAGAAAGTGCTGTGTAACTCAGTGTGTTATGAGTAAATATTTGTAGACATTGAAAGCATTCTTGGATCTCAAAGGATGCTTTATAGTTAGTGAAGCATATGCCTTTTGTAAATTAATTAATTCACTCATTTAATTACATTTTATTGCCAGTGAATTTAGTTTATGGAAGGTGAGGAACAATGGCCCTGTAAAGTCAGGCCCAATGCCAACAGGTGCGGACTATACCTGCCCTGAATACCCCTGCTGTTTATTCCTGGGACTGTCATAAAGAGGTGTCTAATTATTTGTTATTGTGTGATGGTTTTGTGATGTGGACTAATGACTAAACTTGACACTTGGTGTACCAATTCCATATTAGGTAAGGTCATTCAAGATTTAGTGCTAATCAGGCTCTGTGAAACCAGCCATTAGAACTCTGTTATCTGTGCTTTGGAAGAGTGAGAGTTGTGCGATGTCATGCAAACGATCCAGGTGAAATAATTCCCGGCAGACAATTTCAGTTTAGATTGTTCTGCTTCCTTGAGGATTATAGGGAGTTGTAGGATATGCTTGTTGTGAAGCCACTGGTGTATCGACACACTAACAAAGCCAAATTCAGGGTATGTTAACTTCTCAATGTTTTTTTTTTTTTTTTTAGAAACCGTTTGGGCAATTAAACAAACAAACAAAAAAAAAGCCTGCTGGAATTTTGAAGTGCTGAACTGTGAATTCAATTTTAAATCAATCCGCACATAAATACCAGCTTTTCCCTTGGATGGGAAACTGGCAGGGACGTATTCTCCTCATAGCGCGACATCGGACCCAAGTGGATAAGAAGCAGGGCTGATCACTGTCTTCCGGGATCGGTAGCCCGCCCACCTCAGCTCTGGATTGCTCAGCGTAAAAGTGATTCTGGCTTTAGGCTTGTGAGATCGGAGGATGCTCGTACGCCCTCAGAACGTCCGTGCTGTGTGGGGACTCGCTGCGGTGACGAGAAAAAAACATAATTGGACATTTCAAATTGGGTGGAAAATAAATAATAATAATTGATCACTCTAAATTTAAAATAATAATAATAATAATAATTTTAAAAACATCACCCAGTACCAGTTTAGCTTCTGTTAAATTATGCTTTGTCTCAACACATAACATTCTTTTTTGTTGAGCAGAATGCTACTGCTGTGTTGGGATGAATCATGAATTGATCCTTCTGCAAGTAAACAGATTCATTAATGTCTATGTTGAAAAAAAAATGGTTAATTGAAGTGCTTTATATGGCCACTGAAAACCAGCAGGCAGTTGATCCCAGGACTGGAAATGCTGCTGAACCCCCATGGAGAGTGACAGGGAGAAATAATTAAATTATATGGTTTGTTACAGGAAACACAGCAACGCCTACCTAAAAAGTGATACAGCTGAACTAAACAATGGTACATGCCATGTTAAAATACACAGGATGCTTCTTAATTGATACTTGAAAATGCAAAAATTCGACAGCTGCATTTATGCAAAACAAAATCTCACTATTACCTTTTAATTCACCTTAAAATGCAAGATGTAGACAGTTCATCTGAGCATGCCTAAAGGGCCTGGAAAAAACAGATGTAATGTGTACAGTCTGAGATTGTTTTTAGATTAAACATTTAACTTCACAACAACAGTCCCCTTTCCTCCTTTTTAACTGGGTACGATTCTCCAGCTGTTTAAACTGTAACATTTCTTGTATTAGCAGATTAGTCAATTAAAGGGCTGCAGGAAGGATGCCGGTAATTATAGTGTGATTGGCGTGGAGCTGTAATTAGTGGGCCGAATACATTTTAAAAAAACATATAATGTTCTGGTAGGGTTTTGCCTGGAGCTGTGATATCATTTCATTTGTTTTGCAGTGAACTACTTATTCAGTGTTTCCTTAGCTAAATAAGGGGAAAATAAAGCCTAGACATAGTATGAGCTGCACATCATTAGAAAAATGGCTGGTGATGAAAAAAAAGTATACCACTGGCATGCTGCTGCTGTAATACTTCTGGTTCACAGATAGGTATACTACATATTCTTAAGGGCACAGGCACACATACACACGCCCCTGGGCTGAAGAGGATGACAGCTGCATTGTAGATCAATGTGTGCCATCTTGTCCTGGGGTTGCCCAGTGCAAATGTCAGCCTCATTGATATGCGGCAATGGTGACAGATGCTCTTTTAGCTGTCCGACTCAATTTTGCCATTGGTTGGGGTACATGCTACTGTAGACTGGACCCTAGGGCAGAGAGAGGGGGGTTGAGATGAAGCTGCTTGACTTTAATAAAAGCAGCCTTCAAATCTAATCACAAAAGCTCTATAAAAAGTAAAATGTGACTCTCCACAATTTAAATAAGGCTACATTGACATAAAGTTACACTCATGTTTTAAATTAAAATAACTATAGTTTTAAATATAAACTGTAATGGGTGCTCCATCCTGAATATATGTGCAGGTTATTGCAGTTAAATCTGTAGTCGTGTCAAACCATTTACAAGTACACTTGGTATATATATATATATATATATATATATATATATATATATATATATATATATATATATATATATATATATATAAAAAATGTCCTAAGGCCTAAAGCAGTTAAATGTTAGTTGGTCATAAAATGGTTACAATCCCATTCAAGGACTAGTGAGAACATTTGTATTATAGACTGCAGCTATAAGGTAGTAGCCAAAATGTTTTCTACTTAAATTAGTTTCTTATAAATGTTACCTTTTCATTTTGATTGAGAGTTTTGGAGTTGATACCCGATCAGGAATCATGGAAATCAGGGAACAACAATGGTTTGACATATTGGTAGAATAGTACCATTTTACTCATTGAAGTACCACTATCATATTGTTTTCAAATGCATTGTGGTGGTCTACTCCCTTCTCTTCATGGTAATACAATGGGATTGTACTATTCCAATTGTATTTTTAACCAGCTGTTGTTTTTACATTATACCAGTGTTTCACATCTGGCTGCACTTGGCGCTGATTCAGGAGAACCACAGGGGTAAACCTTTACCCACTGTAAAATAATCAACTTGTTATGGTCCAATACCCTTGAGCCTTGGTGTGTGGTATAGATTAATTTAATAATTTCTGTTGCTTTCCTGAATGGAGTGTACCACATGCATTAATAAATGTATGCATCTGGGGAATGGATTTATTTATACAGTTGATTTGACTTCTATAACAAGTTGACTATTGAGACTTTCCTTCTATTTGTAGTGGTGCCTTGGAAGACAGCATCCGTTAACACCAGAACCATAGTACTGTGATGGATAAGCAGTGTGTATTGGTCCATCCAATTGTAGTAATACTTTGCTATGTCAAAATGAACCATTTTGCAAATAGCTAATCTCCTTGTAGCCTCTTAGTACAGAACAATGTGTCTCTGAAATGCCATTGGAGATCGTTTGAGAAGGGTAGTTATGGATGAATTGAATTGTAAAACTCACAACTACCCGATTATTGTCAGGGTCAGAAAGGTGCACATCTGTGGAGAAAAAACACAGAGATATTGTGAAATGAAGATGCAATCCCACTCTCTTAATATTCATGACTCAGTTTATTAAATGATCTATCATTCAGTGTTTGTTTTACTGGCGTATAAAATATTAACTGTTGAACTGTAAAAGGAACAGCATTAAATAATGATGACACAATGATCATGCTGCTCTGTTTCATACTAATGCACTATGAAGCCATCGCAATGGTAGTTAAACCGACTCGACTTCAGCACAGATGTGCGAATTCCAATCTCTGAAACAGAGATAGCGTTTGAATTCACAATTACTGTAATTTAGCAATAATCTTATGACACATTGTAATTCCTTTTGAGAATTTTACTCAACCTGGATGTAACCCTAGAGATCTCATTGTCAATGGAGTACTGGCAGGATGACAATAAAGAAACATTGAGAAGTCTATAGGCGGTGTACTCTTGTGATTTACTTATTTTGATAAAGAATGTTTTACTGGTCCTGTTGCAAGACCAGTGGAGGATTTTTTCTGGCAAGGGTCCCTCTAATTACTGGGTAGAAGGAATGTCAGCTAGATATAAAATCAGTCATTCAGGTTATTTGCAAACATACAGGGCTAGCATTGTCTAGCTCCTCCATCAGTATTGCTCAGGATCAGAGCTCAAACAAGTCAAGGAGGCAGAACTGCAAATGTTAACTCTTCAGCCTTTATTTCACTAGTTTGGAAAAGCCACATTGAAAGGAAACGACAGTAAATGATTCCTGATATATTGTTAACCTTTGTGTCTCAGTGCCAAGTTTATCTGCACATCACTGGCTGCATTCACAGGCTCTGGATTCAGAGACTTGCAAACATGCTTTCCTTTGTGAATGGTCTCTAATAGGACTAATTCACAAACCGATTAACTGTTTTTTTTTTCTTTTTCTCCTCAATAAATGGCATTTGACTATCAAACTTCCTTATTCAATGACTTTGTATATCAAAAAGGCATCTGTGCATTCCAATACTTTTGTAGTAATCTTCAGCTTTTGGTAATCTCTGTACATTAAATAAACAAAAAAAAGCTTAAAGCTTTTGTAACATGTTTGAGTTGCCGTCATACTGAATGGTTAATCCCAGCGATTGGACTCAGTTTGTAAAGGATAGCATCTCTGACTAAATGACCAAATGTGATTTCATTCTATACTAAAGGGGGGGAGGGAGTGCAAAGACACTTACAATTGTATCGGATATGGTAGAATAGTGCCACAAATGGTACAGTGTTCATATTTTACATGCAAATGTAATAAGCTAATGCACACACATAATTACAACACCATGGTGCCAGTAGCAGTGTGCTTCTGTAATAGCCTCATTAATGGTTAATGAAGCTCCTTCATGAGAACCATACTTCTAGAAAAGACCCAATACGTTTGTAAGTCTTGAGTACAGTACACACAGGGCTGAATCATGAATTAACGTTATTGCATTTTAAAAGAGATCTTTGCTTATGATCCTTGTCAAAATTGTAGAATGAATTGCCACTAGTCCTCATCATCATGGCCCCTGCATGGCCAGTTCAGACTCTTCTTGGTAACTAATTAAATTGAATATGTGCATTACGGACTGGCTTCTGAATATAATTCAATTTGGGGTCTGTGTGTTGTAAAGTGGGAATTCTATATTCTATATTCTGTAGCAGCAAAATATGTAAGCAATATGTAAAAAAAGATATTTAGAAAACAGCATGCTATAAAAGGGTATATACTTAAATACAATATAAATCATTCATTGGTTTAAGCATCCTCTAAATAAACCTAACTGATCAATGTGGTTTTATTAAAATGTCCATCTGACACAATTTGCTCTATCTTTCGATAATGCTTAATGAATATTTAAAACAAAATACTAATACAGTAATCTGAAGCCTGTTCATTGACCTAGAATCTGAACCATGCTAGCCAAATGAATTGCTTGATGATAGCAGCTATAGAAATTGCACTTCAGTATCTAAATAAGTACATATAGCATTTTATTCAAATTACTTATTTTGATGAAATACAAGTACCTGTATGAAAAACTAGACAAGGCAATTTTAGCATGGTACAAATTATGATTGATACTCAGTACTAATCTAAACAGGGTCTAATCCCAACAGGTTTGGATTAGCGAGATTCTACTTTAAATGAAATTTTAAAAGTCCCATTGCTCCTTGTTAATGAAAGAGTCTCACAACACGGTTAACAAGAAACATATTTAAATTGTGGAAAATCAATCTGAATCATCTGCTATGGCAGAGGTCTCCAACCTGTCATTCAAAAAGTCCCTGCAACCAGCCCCCCTAAAGATGGAGCTGATGACATCGTACAGGGACACTTTATGTTTTATTAAAAGCAGCTTTTATTTCTTTTGTTGAAAGAAAGAACAGCGTGGATGGATGTGCCAGGCAGATGTTGCAGTTTCCCAAAAGTGCATTTATAATCAAAACATACGATAGCCATGCTGTGGGTAATTTCATATCCTAAGCATTAGTATGCCTTAATATTAATGTTAACTGAAACCAGAGCCAGGAGAAATGAGTCGTGGGTGGAGGTACATTTGGGTACACCGTAAAAGTGTGTTGACATTCGCCACTGTAGCCTGTACTGTGTACTGTCTGTTCCTGAGATACAGAGCAATAATACATAATGAGAAAGTAACAATAATGAGATAGCAAGATATTTCACTAAAGTGTAAGCTCTGTTTGAAAAAGAAGTTGTCAATGGACCCAAAACCTACCCAACTCGACTGTTGAGAAGGGCCATCGAAACTTTGTGGCACATTTTGATTTCATAATTACAGCCTCTTTATTTGTACAATTGGAGACTTATACTCTGGAAGTGTTAGCATGGCCAGTTCAGACTCTTCTTGGTAGCTAATCAATTTGAATATGTACATTACGGAGCAGCTTCTGAATATAATTACATTTGTTGTCTGTGTGTTAAAAAGTGCCAAATACATTATGGAACTGGAGTATAATGACAGTAAACCACCTCTATTGTTTTAACTGTATTGTTCTAGTATACTGTACCTAAAATTGTAGCTGAGGTTGAAGCAGGGGTGCATGTGTATTCATTGTGTATTGATGTCAACTGCTTCTGTACTGTACCGTGCCATATGATGTCTCAAGAGAAGGAAGCATAATCTATGTAAAACAAGCCTACAGGCAAGTTAAACCATCCAGACAAATAACAAACATCATACAAACTATTTACATTGCAGCTATGTCTTCTTGTGATCTTTTTAGCTTCTTACCCAACCTGCAACGTAGAACATTAGGAACTTACCCACATTATACAATGGCTTGCATTGTGTCATAAGTATGGTTACCCTTCCAGCTACAGCCCCTATTCCCACAGTTTGTTATTGGCTTGGTCCTACATCTTAAATAGAGTGCTTGGATTAGTGCTTTAACTTTCCAGAAGTTCTTTGCCCCCCTCTCAAATCTCCTCCTTTGCATCTGTGCAGCCCTTCTGGGGGTCTGATGGTCTTCAATCCCTCATCTTTGAAACCACTGTAAGAGATCACTTCTCAACTGAGGGGGACTCTTGCTGCAAGATCCTGAGCCACGTGTTGTAAAAATGTTGTCATCTTTATTAAACTAAATCCATCCCATATTGTAAGCATTTGCAAGCCTAGCAAATGGACGGCATATGCAGTATTGCTACCTGTGCTATAGTTGAAACTTAGCCAATGCACATAGTGCTAGCATGTGTTTACCACTGTGTTTACAGCACAGTTTAATACTCATCTGTTTAACATACAGCATTGTGCCAGGTTATATTAATCTGCCTTACATCGATCACGTGAATAGAGATGTTCCATCTGTTGCTGGTAAAGTAATAATATTGCATGCTAGCCAATACAATATACAGTACTTTCCTTTTAGAGCTTAATTGAAAACACCTTTCTGGACTGCCCTGGCTATTGTGGGATGAAACTTACTTGTAAGACTGTGTTCCCACATCTTGGAGAGCTGTCCTTCAGTCGCTGTAAGCACTTTGCAAAACATCTTGGAAAAGCATCACATAGACAAAAAAAATGAAACCGGTGGATAACCAGTAAACACCGGAAAAAAACAGAAAAACTGTAGAAATGGTTAATCAATTCACATTACCCTTTTCCCATTAAAAAATAAAACCTACGACAAAAATAATAATAAATACATTTCCCTGTGCTGCTGAACAATGTCCCGCCTTCCTGACTGTATCTATCATTGATTCGTTCTGAAAATTTAAACCCGCCCCAACTACTGAGTGACAGCACATTCCTACATTTCTATTGGAGACACCGCTTGCGAGATTTAAAACAAGATTACAATCAAGGATTTAAAGCTGTATTAGAGTTAAGATATGGAGGATTTAAAACAGAATTGTGGCTGAAATGCAAAACATGTCTACACACACAAACCCCAGAAGAATGTACCCGTGACCATAGGATTTCGTTGTGGAAGACAGCAAAGGAAAGAAGGAACAACTTAAGCGTGCAAGTACTGTCGAGTTACACTTTTTGTAAAGTAACTGAAAACACTTATTTCAAACAGTTACTATACTATACTATACAGTCAAGTTACTATACATATTTTGACAGAAAAAAATGCTCAAGCATTTTGTAAAGTAACCGAAAACACTAATTTCAAACAGTATATCAAAAACGAAAGCCCCCAAAAAAAACAATTTACATAAAACTTGAGCTAAAAATAAGCACCGAAAACTACAATTAATAAAAATCGAAAAACAGAAGCCCTAAATATAAATTACAAAAACTAAACTGAATCTAGCAATTTAGCTCTGATTTGCTTTTCAGAATTTACTACCCCTTCAAAGCAAGATCTCCCAGCTAGTTTATTATCTTGATTTGATAACATCATGCAGCCATTGTGGAAACATTATGCTACAGTGAAGCAATCTGAGATGTCTGTAACAAGCTGTTAGTAATACTCAGACCTGGTGGTCATTGCTGTGATAAGCTGGATGTCAACTGGCAGTGAGCTTGGATCTTCTGCAAAACACCCAGTCCTGGTTAAGTATATATTAACCTTTCCAGTTCCTGATTTTATCATCATCATAACTTCTGTTGGTTAGAAGATTCCAATGTATGATCTTTTAATATTATTATTATTATTATTATTATTATTATTATTATTATTATTATTATTATTATTTATTTCTTAGCAGACGCCCTTATCCAGGGCGACTTACAATCGTAAGCAAATACATTTCAAGTGTTACAGTACAGGTAATAATACAATAAGAGCAAGATAAATACAATGACTAGTTCAAGCAAGTATCGTTATTTGTTAAGGATTATATAAATTGTTTATATATTTTTATATATTTTTATATATTTCCTTCACGCTTTGCTTCAGCATCGCGTTGCCTCGTGGTCTCCGTCTTTCCTGTTTAATAATTATTTTATTATTATTAGTGTTGTGTTTTTGGGTTTTGTAAATAAATTGTATATATTGTGTGTTTTATATATATTTGTAAGGGCGCTTGCGTTGCGTTGGCCTCGACGTAGCGTATCTGCAGCCCGGTCTTGCCTTGGCTGGAGCGGCGTGTGTGGAGCCTGCACTGCTGTCTCCCACATACTGCCTCCGCGTGTGTTAAAAAAAAAACAACTGCGTGGTAGGTGTACTGTGCTCACATATTTATTGTGCCCCAGTTACTCTCACTACCTTTAGTGCTGCTGCAGCGTGCATGCACCTCGGCGCTTCGGCGCGCTCGGCCTTTCGGCGCTTTCGGCGTCGGCGCCTCGGCGCTTCGGTGCACGCACCTCAATGCTCGATGCACGCACCTCGGCCTTTCGGCGGCGGTGCTTTCGGCGCTCGGCGCCGCACCTCGGCGCTTCGGCGCCGGCGCTCGGCGCTTCGGTGCGTCGGCGCCTCGGCCTTCGGTGCACGCACCTCGGCGCTCGGCGCCGGCGCTCGGCGCCTCGACAATCGGCGCGCGCACCTCGGCGCTTCGGCGGCCGGCTCGGCGCTTCGGTGCGTTGACGCCTCGACGCTCGGTGCCGCGCACCTCGACGCTTCGACGCTTCAGCGCTCGACGCTCGGTGCACGCACCTCGACGCTCGACGCTCGGTGCTTTGACGCCTTGACGCTCGGTGCACGCACCTCGACGCTCGACGCTTGGTGCTCGACGCTCGGCGCATCGACGCATCGTCGCTTGGTGCACGTACCTTCACGTTCAACGCTTCGCCGTTCGACGTTCAGGGTCAGAGTGGCAACCATGTCCGGGTTCCACCGTTGCGTCACCTGCCAGGCAAAATTGCCAGCGAGCGATCCCCATGAGGACTGTGTGGCGTGCCTGGGGCCAGAACACGCCGCATCGCGTTGGCGGATAGGGCTTTGCCATCTTTGTGCTGGTTTCCAGACCGCACCCTCCACCAAAGGCGAAGAAAGCAGTGGGTGGGCACTCTCCTTCTTCTGGATCGTCCACACCATTTCTGCCCTACCGTCGTCTACAGCGGCGCCGCCAGGGCAGCTGCAGCTCTCCAGGAGCCGTCCTCCCAGCTAACGGCTGGTCAGGAGTCCCCACCAGGCAGCTCGGGAATGCAGCCCCTCCCTCGTAGAGTGCGCCCCGTCGAGTCTAGGTCGCACTCCAGATCGCCTCGACGGAGAGCATGCTCGTTCCCCTCGTCGGGACAGGCGATACAGAGACAGGTCGGGGTGGCGGAGCTAACCTCAAAATGTCTCAGTTTATGGAGGTTATGATGGGGCAGCTGTCCATCCTCATGTCCCTAGCAAATGTGGTGCCTTCAGTCCCAGAACAACCGACTGGGCCCATTGCTAGTCAGCCAGTGGCCCTCCACAACCTGCACCGGTCGTCGCTCTTCCAGTGCAGTCTCAAGGGAGTGGGATATCGATGCACTGTCTAGAGGCGCATCTGACATCCTATAGGGGGACAGTACAGAGGCTGAGGTAGCCTCCCAGCACTCTGAGCAAGACACCGAGCTCCACGTGCTAGATACTGATGACCAGCGTGGTCTGTGGTGGACAGAGCAACCCGCCACTTGGGCATCGAGTGGCCTATGGCGGAACTACCTCGGCTCCTTGTTTGAGTCGCCTTCAGCCCAGCCCCATCAGTCCAGGATGCTTCCGGCATTCCCAGACTTTATTAAGGAGGTGCAGTCCACCTGGGGGCTCCGGCCTCTGCCCCTGCGACTTCTCGCCAAGGCCTCGACCTTTAACATGCAGGGGCGAATGAGGCTGGGTTGGCGTCCTTCCCACCTGTGGGCGCTCGTTAGCAGCGTTGGTGAAGACGCCAACATTATCGGGGCTGACGAAAGATCCTGCCCCAATAAGCAGTGCAGGACCACTGAGGTACACCTCAAAAAGGGGTACGCTGCGGCCACAGAGGCGGTCAAGCTCTCTAATGTGGCCAGCTTGCTGACGGTCTACCAAGCGGCACTAATTAAAGACCTACCTGAGTGCCCTTGGCGGTTGGGGACCGTCAGTCAACTGCTGGTGAAGCTGGCCCAGCTCAGCAGCGGGCTCAGGGCAGGACCATCGCGTCTCTGGTGGTGGCCAGAAGGCAGCTCTGGCTCTTGCAGGCGAGTGCAGGAACCTGATAAGGCCCGTTGCTGGATGCCCCAATTACACGGGACACACATTTGGTCCAGCGGTGGAGGAGATGCTGCAACGCTCCGCCAAAGCGCGGAGGCGTCGCAGCAAATGGCGAAAATGTGGCCAAAACCGCCGTTCCAGCGAAGCGGCCTCAGGAACATCAGTGGCGCAGGACACCACCGCAGCACCAGCCACGGCCAGGGGTACTAAGACCTCTCCCTCAAGCACAGCAGCGGCGGTCAACCTCCATTTTCAAGACCGCAGGCGGAGGGTGGCGCCCTAGAGGTGGTGGCAGGCCACGCCCTCGGGGCTCTGGCCAGGCCCCTCACGAGCGAGCCCAGCCTAAACAGCCCTGAGAACACCAGGCAGCTGTTAACCCGCCCTACACTGTCTCCCAGCTCCAGTTCTGGCAACAATGCACCAACGACATCTGGGTGCACAAAACTATATCCACGGGTACACCCTTCAGTTCCAGTTAAAACCTCCCCCTTCCGGGAGTGGTTGTAACTGCAGTGAAGGACTTCGGTTCAGTCCTCAGCTCTGAATGTGGAAATACAGGCATTGCTCAGCAAGCGTGCCATTCAACAAGTAGACCCTGCTCTGATCGACCAGGGTTCTATTCCATATACTTCCTGGTGCCCAAGAAGGATGGCGGGCTCCGTCCTATTTTAGATCTGCAGTACTGAACAAATACCTGCGGGTGTTATCATTCAGGATGCTACGCACAGGCACATCATTCAGTCAGTCCGACACGGCGACTGGTTCACCACCGTGGACCTGACAGATGCGTACTTTCACGTTCCCATCTGCCGGGTCACAGGAAGTATCTGCGTTTCGCATTTCAGAGCAGGGTATACAAGTTTTGTGTCCTTCCATTCGACCTGTCACTAGCTCCTCGAACCTTTTCGAAATGTATGGATGCCATTCTAGCTCCCTTGCGAGCTCAAGGTGTCCGACTGCTGAATTATCTGGACGACTGGCTCGTCTGCGGCGCGAGTCGAAGGAGCAGGTGGCACAGCACACAGTGATGGTTACAGACCATCTTCAGTGGCTAGGTCTGAAGATCAATTCAGAAAAGAGCCGCCTAGTGCCGAGCCAACAGACTGAATTCTTGGGTCTGCATCAGGACTCAGTGTCCATGGAAGCGACCCTGTCGACACAAAGAGTTGCCTCAATAGGCGGTGTCTCTCCCTATTCAGGTTGAGACAAACAGTCAGCATGGAGCTGTGTCAGCGCATGCTGGGGTTGATGGCTGCCGCCTCACAAGCCCTTCCTTTGGGCTTACTACACCAGAGACCTCTGCAGGCCTGGTTCAATGCCTTCGCATTGCATCAGCGGAGAGACAAACACCGCGTTCTAAGGGTATCCCGAGCCTGCTGGGAAGCGCTACGCTGGTGGAAAGTTCCGTCAAACCTCCGCCAAGGCGTGCAGCTTGGGTCCCATTTTCAGAAGGCAGGTCATCACGACCGGCGCTTCCAACCACGGTTGGGGAGGCGGTCTGGAGCGGGACAGGGACCCGTGGAGTGTGGTCAGGACCCTGGAGGTCAGCCCACATCAATGCTCTGGAGCTCAGGCGGTGGACCTCGCCCTCCGGCACTTCTTGCCAGTGCTTCTAGGCAAGCATGTGTTAGTGCGGTCAGACAACACCACAGTTGTGGCGTACATCAACCGCCAGGGCGGCTTGCGGTCCCCGGTCTTCACCCGGATGGTAGCACGGATGTTGCTATGGGCACAACCGCGTTTAACCTCTCTGCGTGCGGTTCACCTACCGGGCAGAGTCAATTACGCAGCAGATCTCCTATCCAGAGGAGGCCCTCTTGCCGGCGAATGGCGTCTCCACCCTCAAGTGGTAGAGCGCATCTGGGGCACAGCCCAGGTAGATCTCTTTGCCGCAAGAGACCACGCACTGCCCCTATGGTTCTCAGTGAAGGATCTCGACAGCCCCTAGGAGTCGATGCACTGGCTCACGAATGGCCGCCAGGGCTCCTATATGTGTTTCCACCGATTCCGATGCTCCCGCCTTCTTAGAAGGTCAGGGTAGAAACAGCGACAGTGATTCTAATGGCTCCTCGGTGGCCTCGGAGAATATGGTTCCCGAGCCTGGTGCAGTTGTTGCACGCGTCGGCCGAGGAGCTCCCTCTGCAGCGGACCTGTTGTCCCAAGCCCAGGAGGGCTATGGCACCCCAACCCCAAGCTCATGCAGCTATGGGCTTGGCACCTGAGCGAGGCGCCTGTCAGCCTTAGGGCTCTCGGCGGTGGTTATTTCGACCATTCAGAGTGCTAGAGCACCCTCTACTAGGTTGCAGTATCGTACAAGTGGCAGTTGTTTCAAAGTTGGTGTCTGGCGGAAGGCCATGACCCAATATCCTGCCCTATGGCAGTGATATTACAGTTTCTACAGAAACTGTTAGATGAGAAATCTCCTCTACACTTAAAGTGTACTTAGCAGCCATATCGGCTTGCCATATGCGTATTGACGGTTTATCACCAGGTTGCCATTTTCTGGCATCGCCCAGTTCCTGAAGGCGCAAGGCGTTTGCGGCCTCAAGGACGACCAGTTTACCGTCATGGAGCCTTGGCGTGGTGCTGGAAGCCCTTACCAAGGCACCGTTCAAGCCTCTCCACAGCGTGGACATGAAGCTTCGTGTCTATAAAACTGCGTTTTGCTATCAGTGGTATCAGCAAAGCGCTTGGGCGAGTTACCGCACTTTCAGTGCATTCATCATGTACTCGTTTAGCGGGAGGCGGTTCTGAGGTCTCCATGCGTCCAAATCCGACCTTTTACCCAAGGTCATATCCCGTTTCATATGAACCAACCAGTCGAGTTGATGGCATTCCATCCTCCTCCTTTTTCTTCCCCAGAGGAAGAACGGTTACACATGCTCTGCCTTGTGCGGGCATTGAGATGTTATATTGACCGTACAACGGCTGTGAGGCAAACTGAACAATTGTTCATATGCCATGGTTCTAGGACTTTGGGTCAGCCGTTGTCTAAGCAATGCCTTTCCCACTGGATAGTGGATGCTATTAAATTAGCTTATGAATCTGCAGGCCTTCCGCCACCAGGGCAGTTGAAGGCGCATTCCACTAGGGGTATGGCGACATCCTGGGCCCTCTTTAGAGGGTGCTGGTGTCTGACATTTCGCTGCAACCAGTTGGGCTACACCGCATACTTTCATGAGGTTTTACCGGTTGAGCGTACTGGATTCCTCTGCTCCACATTTTGGAGCATCTGTACTACACTCTTTGATGCCTCAAGATGCGGACGTATAGAGTGGTTGACAGCATGGTGTTGACTATTCCACCTTAGGATAGGTGTCATTGCGAGCATAGGCGCTGAGGCGCAGCTCCGCATATCGCGTAGATGTGTTGCCCTACGCGGTTCGTTTATGGCGTAAGTCTGTCCTACTGCCGAGAATCCTACCTGCGACGGCTTGGGTACACTGTTCCCATCCTTGATGGTTATTTTCGACTTGAAAGGGAGCGATAGGTTGCGGATGCAGCGGTTCCCTGAAAGAAAATAACCATCAAGCGCGTCGATCGCTCCAGAGGCCTTCACGGCCTGAAGAGCAAAGAGGGCGTGAGTCTCTGCGCACTGCGTATAGTAAGCTCCCAAGGGCGGGCTTACGTGGCAGCTCGCGCAGAGGCCTATCGGCAGCTTTGCTATAAAAGCTCAGCCAATCGCTACTGCCTGGCGGCAATATCGTTATTTAAGTACAGGATTAAATGCAGTAAAATAGGGGGCAGATAAGAGTAAGTAAAGCATATTTAGGAAGGGTGAAAGTGTCCCAGGGGAGAAACAGAGGAGTTCTACAGGTGCTGTCTGAAGAGGTGAGTCTTAAGGAGGCGCGGAATGTGGTCAGGGACTGGGCGGTCCTGACATCTGTAGGTAGGTCATTCCACCACTGCGGGCGGGGTGGAGAAAGGCGGGCTCTGGAGGCAGGGAGGCGTGGGGAGGTAGAGCCAGTCTTCTAGTGCAGGCGGAGCCGGAGAGGTTGAGTGGGGTGTAGGGAGAGATGAGGGTCTGGAGGTAGCTGGGTGCAGTCTGGTCAAGGCATCTGTAGGCTAGTACAAGAGTCTTGAACTGGATGCCAGCGGTGATCGGTAGCCAGTGGAGAGAAGCGAGGTAGAGAGAACACCAGGCGGGCAGCGGAGTTCTGGATGAGCTGGAGGCGGACGGGTAGCGAACGCAGGGAGGCCAGCCAGGAGGAGTTGCAGTAGTCTAGGCGGGAGAGTACCAAGGACTGGACCAGGAGCTGGGTGGCATAGTTGGTGAGGAAGGGTCGGATTCTTGGGATGTTGGTCAGGAAGAATCGGCAAGTGCGTGCCAGAGTGGAGATGTGCTGGGAATAAAGAGGCAGGGGTCCAGGGTGACTCCGAGGTTCTTAAGCGGAGGAAGAGGGAAAGAGTGTGGTAGATTCCAGAGGAACAGAGATAGAGATCAGAGGAGGGAGGAGGAGGAAAGAAAAGGAGGTCAGATTTAGAGAGGTTGAGTTTGAGGTGATGCGAGTGCATCCAGGAGGAAATAGCAGACAGACAGGTAGAGATACGCGAGGAGATGGTGGAGTTAGAGGTGGGGAAGGAGAGGAAAATCTGAGCATCATCAGCATAGAAATGGTATGAGAAACCATAGGATGCGATGAATTTTATTTCTCTCACAATGTATAGTTCTTTATTTCTATAAAAAAAAATGTATAGTTCTTTATTTTATAAAAAAAACTAAGATCATTAGACTTCAACCATCTCTATTATGTGCTGGTGCCTGCACATAAAACAGAATGTGACAAGCTAAATTAAAACACAAAATATCTCAGTTCATGGGTTACCCAAAATGTAATAAAACAAAAAGTACCATCTGTATAAAGGCAGGTAAAAGGGTTAACCAGCATTCGTTAAATTCATGCTAGAGAATCTTGGAACATTAGAAGATAAAATATTCAATATTTTGAGATATATTTCATTCGAATTTAATGACATATCTATCAAACATCAGTTTAGCAGCTGTAGACACACACAAACTAACTATATCTCAAATGTGGAATACAAAAACATCTAACATTCTACAAATTCCACCTCCAGATAAGTCCAACAGTCCTTTAAACATCTGCAATTGTTTAAAAGCATCAAGATAACCATGAATAGTCTTTAGATTATCTAGGAGAGAGGGGAATCACCTGTGACAAGCTTTAGTCACTGTTTTATATACACTAACTTCTCAGCTCTTTACTCTTTAACATTAGACAAACTGTCACTTATCCCCCTGCTGTAAGATTAATAGCAACAAACTAAAGAGAAAAAAAGCACACAAAAAAAGAAAAACCAAGACGACTATCTTAATGAATATTAAATAATGCATTGTGGAAACTAATAAATCATGAAAAAATACTAAGTGCATTGCTCCTAATGAAAGGGATCATTATTGTTTAAATTGAATTAACTTTACAGATTAGCGAGGCTTAGGGACAATTTCCTCAAGTTCCCTTATAAAATAAACAAGGGCTGGTTGCCACAGGGTAAGACCCAGGGGTTTGAGCTTCTCAGAGGCCCAGCAAGGCCTTTCGTTCTGGGCCAGTGTTGGCACCTCGCCAATCAGACAAGGCCCGCGTTGTTTCTGATAGCTGGTTGAGATGGGGAGGTGAGAGGCAAGGGGGTCAGTGTTTGTTTTCACAATCAGTTTGTGTTTGTTTTCATTAGATGTGAATTCCAGGCTGATATAAAACCGGAGGGGAAGACATGGTGGTTTACAGAGTGTGAGAGCTGCTTCTTGCAGGGTGGGCTTGTCGGAGAGTCTTGGTGGTTGGGAATGATTGGCTTATGATACGAGTTTCCAACAGTTTCAAATGAATAGGTGCTACCAAATGTATTTTAAAGAGTTCTTTATTAACATTGTTTACATTGTATCAGGGGCGTTTTTATTGTGGGCTTGTAGGGCCTTTGGTCTCCAAAGTAATGCAATCCAGGTTGGACCTCGCCTCCTGGATTTCAGAAGTGTATTGTAATGTGCCCATGTTAGCTGTTTTTGATTTGGATATTTACGTTTTAGGACCAAAGTAGAAATTACATAAACACTAACATATCTTGACTTTCCATAATGATTATCCATGCTTTAACACTAAATCATAATATCAGAGTAAAACTAATATTGGTTTAGTTTTCTAGTAAAAAAGCATATCAACAAAAGTGTGTTTCATAATGGCTACCGGGGCTGCTGTTATAGAAAGTGTTAATTTAATAATAAAAGCTTGTTTGAAGATGAAGTGTTATTAAAATAATTAATAATGATTTTTTTAAAACTGTTCAGACTCTGGTTGAAACATAATGGATTCTACAGTAAAAACCACAGATACAAATGCTCAAGCTTAAAAGAATGTTTTCCTATTAAAGAGCATTCTGAAGATGACACTTAAAGTTAATTAGAAGCAGTTGCACTTCTCTGTATTAAAGGGAGGACAATATTTCTTGTGTCTTCTTCGCTCTTTGATCGCTAACACGTCTAGCACACCTTTGATCATGTTGCTTGCACCTCATTATGGGAAGCTGCATACATTCCATACCGTGTCAGTGCTAACGCCTACTCTCTTTAGATACAGGACAGCTGAGGTTTGAGTGATTTTATTTATTTTATTAAAAATATATATATATTTCAGCATGGGCCCCTTGAGATGCTTCATCTCATTTCTGGTGGAAAACAAGCAGGTAGAAAGCAACAGACAGCAAGCAAACAGTATCAAATGATATAATGCTTTCAACTGATTAGGAAAATCTTCCATAAAATACAGAGCTATTCACTAGAGCTGTCTCAGATTCTTAACTAAAAGAACCATACCCCATGGGAACCTCAGCACAATAATCGAATGTTACTAATCAAATGATCTGATCACACTCATACATATACTGAGCATCAAAAGAAACTCATCGCTATTATAACACATTTATTTTCGAAAAAACAATAAGGTATATAAATGATGGACATTGAGGACATGTTTTTGGTTTCTTTTTAATCACTCAATCATTCATCGTTGACCATGACACGCTTGAGTGACTATGACTGAAGCATATGCACTTAATCACCTAATTAGTGAGACAGTTGATTGGACACTGGATATGGAGTGATTTCAGCTGTTGAATTGCAAGCTTGAATAAAAGCAATAAAGAAAATCACAGAAAAACACAAATACGTCACGTCTGTCAAGAGAGCAGCGTCTTCGTGCAATCAGCATGTTGGAGGCTGGACTAGGGCAGCGTACTCTGGCTCAAGACACCATCAGAAACCTGGTGCAAAGCATGCATCGCAGATGTACTGCTTGTATTGCTTCCAACGGTGCCACACATGCTACTAGCCTGTGACTTCCACAGTATCCCCCGTCCCCCCATAACTTTAGATAGCAAAATGTCAATTGTTAATCAGCACAATAAAAAGTCACTGCACTTGCTCTAAAACAGAGTTTGTAATTTTTCGATCACAGTTAGTGAATTTGATCAAAATACAAGTGAAAAGTTTCTTTTGATGCTCAAATATAAGTGATAAGTTTATTTTGATGCTCAGTATATAACATAATATATGTACACTTATCTTGTAGCCTCTCTCAGGTTTGCTGTGCTAAATGAGGTCTAAGTATGGCTGTTTGCCTCTTGATTTTCTCCTGGGCCTGGGTGGGATTCCAATAAAAAGAAGTCAGTTGCTGCTGAACACAAGTCAGAGAAACCACAGCATTTCTGATTTGCCTCTCTGAGCCAGCAACCAGAATATGGCCTTCAATTGAATTGGGATTGATTCTAAACACAGAAGTCAGGAATAAACTTCAGAAATCTCAATCATTAAAGAGTCTCAGCCATTAAAATGCAATTACCAATCAATTAATATTTCTCACTTAATTCCAATAAAAGGAGTATTCCACTCTTCATTACCAGCAAACGCTCAATCGTACATTCCAAGGTAACACTATAAGTAGGCACATGTTTTGGCTAATGATTTACACATTAAGTACATTGCAACTATGCATAATATCGAGGCTTTGTGGTCCAGTGGTTAAAGAAAAGGGCTTGTAACCAGGAGGTCCCCGGTTCAAATCCCACCTCAGCCACTGACTCTTTGTGTGACCCTGAGCAAGTCACTTAACCTCCTTGTGCTCCGTCTTTCGGGTGAGATGTAATTATAAGTGACTCTGCAGCTGATGCATAGTTCACACACCCTAGTCTATGTAAGTCGCCTTGGATAAAGGCGTCTGCTAAATAAACAAATAATAATAATAACATTGTAATCATGTGTAAGTACACATGTATTTACTAAATAACTACTATGAAAATACACAGTAATTAGAGGCATGTAAAGTGTTACCAGAAATAAATAAGCAAATAAATCAATAAATAAAGAGCCTGAGTTGTTTATTTCTGGTTTGGCGACTTTATTATGTACATGGTTTTCCTTTCTGAACACATTGTGTTAATACAGATTTGTAATAAAGAGCTGTGTGAATCTAGCCTAGGGTAGTCAATCTGTTGATGAAGGCATTCGCCAGCGTGTCTTCTGGGACTGCTCGAAATTAAGTTGCATGTGTAACTTTTCCCAATATGTTCTAGATAAAACTGTGGATGGAAATGTTGTGTATTCCCAGAACATTTAACTTCCAAAGAAATAGGACAGAATACATCTGTAGATCATTTAGCTGTGCGGCACCCTGGTGTGAAACCCTCAGAGGCATTCACGATGTGTAATCTTATGGGCTAATATTCTCTGTAAACAGCATACACTAAAAAGCATTAGTACTTTTTTCTTGCTTTTTTCCTCATGTGTTTGAACCATGTTGTATTTCTAGAATGTATTTGAGGATACTATCAACACTCCTATATGTAGACGTGCCATTATTCTAGCCTTAGGCAGATACAGATTATTTTAAAGGTATGAAATCTGTGGGCAGTTGAATAGTTGAGACTATGTAAGTGCAATGTCATGTTAGATTGTATTAAGTAACATGGTTCTGAGAGGTTTCCATGTCAGTGCTGTTTTTCTACATGACCACTCAGATGTTATATAGATGGGTACCACAGAGATATGGAAGCAATGCTCATGCTCATTTTCAGCTCGTCTGGTAGACATTTCCTTTACCTCTGCTTCTGATTAAGCAAGAGATTACAGCAGTAACTTATTTTCAACAAAGAAACACAAGTCCATTTTTTTCTGGTTCTATTGTAGGCCACAAGAAGTGTAAGCAATTCTTCCCTGGCTGTTCTTTTAATATGCCTTTTTCAAATGGGGAAAATTGACTAGAAATGTCACCTTCAATTTCAACAAGTTACAGGGCAAACCATGCAAACCACAAGCAAGCATCTGAACCGTTATGCAAAAGCCTTGCTGTTCTGCATTTGTGGTTGTAGAGCCTTTAACCTCATCTCATCTTACCGATGGCACAGAATCCCTGCCCGTTACACTGGGAGGTTTCTTTTTTTTTCTCTGAGGGAATTTAGTGCACATGAATGATTGGGATAATAGAACTGTCTCCAGTCAGGCAATGTGCCGGCTAAACCCATAAGACCTTTCCAGCATACCTAAATCCGGACCTGAAGACTCTCTTTAAGATATTCAGCGCAGGGCCTCCTTTAACCAGAAGCTAACAATTGTGCCAAAATGTGTGGCTGGTTTGATGTGTCTTCTGGGGAATAGGTTGAGAACACCACATTTCAGTTGGATTATGTTTTATGACTTTTAAACCCCACTGAATGACGAAATCTTGATGCATTGGACTTTTGTTGGATTTTGCAGAAGACACTGCTACCTTTGTGAGATACAGTAGAAACCCCTTTCCTTCTCACAGTGGGTCTTTTTTAATACTGCTTTGCATTCAGGTTTTGGCTGCACAACTTTTTTCACTTTTTTAAAGTAGAACAAAATGTGTTAGTGTGTTGAAAGGAGCAGAGGGATTTCTGTCAACTCAGACCACTATGTATAGATTATTACATTCTTTTTAAAACCTTTTTGGTGTGTTTTGGCCTGAAAAATGTGATTGCTAGCCAGAGTAGATAATTCCACTCTGGTTTCTCCCTATGGTAGAAACAGGAAATAATAATAGTATGACAGGCCTTTTCCTTGACTTGTACATACTGTGTTTTTTTTATATCATGGAAAATAATGGTTAACTCAAAATACAGCTAGCAACGTTATAATAAAGGATTAAAAACAACTGCTATTATGATATAGGAAACGTAGAACCATCCAATTACTTTAAAGATAAACTTAAATGTCTTGTTTTAAATTGCTCCCATTGTTGGTCCATGAGTACACCCCTGGTGCCTGACAAATTCAAAAAATTCCCAACGGCGTTTATATTTCTAAACACCGAAATCATCTCTGTGTTGCACTACAGTGCACTAAAGGGAACACACCACCAGCACCCTAGGTGCCATTTATCTACAGATTCCAAAGATCATTAAACGTTAATCAATCATGATATAATGGTCTGAACAGTCTCTAGTGTACCGGAGAAAATGTTTTTGATCCAATTGTGGTAGTGGTCCATGGTGAAAATCCCTAGACACAAGAGCAATCTCCTCCTAAGAAATGGTTGTGAAGCACAGCAATAAAATATACATACTATATTAGCCTGACTGCAGGCACATGTTTAAATGTGTATTTTTGTTTTTTACTCATTCAATAATCTGTTCTGTGTTACTGCTGGAGTGGAGAGGATCTGTTTGTTTTCTCTTGACCCTCTATGGCAGTGGTGCACAACTTGAGGGTCATTCATTCCAAGGTCCAGGTTCTTTGTTCCAATTGTGATAAATAGCTGCGAGGGGTCCTTGGCGGTCATCCATCAGTGGGAGGTTTGGCTGCAGGTGCGATGAGAGGCCACACAGTGTTTCAGGGAATTCAGCTTAAGACTAATAATAATAATAATTTGAAATGCTCTTTTATTAATAATTTGAAATGCCTAAATAAAACAAAACATTATCTGGGTACCAGTTATATCCTCCCTAACTGTAAATTAATGTTGTTTAAAAATAAATGTGGTTACTGAAATAAAACAAATGTACAATGTTCATGGGTCTGCAGTCGATAGCTATCCAACAGCACGTTGTAGTATCGTACTTCGCTTGATTCATGGGTTTGCAGCGATCCTGAATTTCTAAAAGATTACTCAGTCGAAACTGACGGGTTTCATTTGCTGTTGTATTATTGTTGTCTGTAGCAGAAAAATGACTTGAAAGAGTATTTTGAGAAATGAAAGCATATTTAGCATGCAGGTGGTACAGCAGACTAGATGCACTTCTGTGATACAGGAACTCACTTTGACAGTAGATACAAGTAATACTTTCTATCCAATGAACTGTCAGAAACTTTTTAAAAAATAAGCTTCCCATTCACAAGTCCTTCAGTTTGAGTGCTTTTCTACATAATGTGGTTCTGCGACTAATTTTATATTCAAATGCTGACTACACTCATTCAGTCCTGGTATGCACTAAAATGGTGCCACAGCAAGTGAATTATGGTATGCTAAGAGGGACAAGACCGGAGTGTAATTAACGTGCATTAAAAAAATGTATCTCCCACAAAATGAACGCGTTAATCAAAGAAGTTAACTGCGATTGACAACCCTACTGTATATATAAAAACGGAATGATAAACTGCAACAGCAGAGCACATCTAACATTATACAGCTGATTTGTGTCAAGGCATGCATATTCTGAAACTAAAATATTGAGCCGAATTCCTGAACAGCGTACTGTCAACACAGTCCGCCTTTACTGTTGGGTTAAGTTTTAATCACATCAGAATAGAGTGTTACTAGAAAATGTTTCGCCTTCTCTCTCTTGTTTCTGAATGCGTATGGCTGCTGTAGAGCAACACTGATTCATAAAACGAGGTCCCCGGTCCAGGAGGTCCCCGGTTCAAATCCTACCTTGGCCACTGACTCATTGTGTGACCCTGAGCAAGTCACTTAACCTCCTTGTGCTCCGTCTTTCGGGTGAGACATAGTTGTAAGTGACTCTGCAGCTGATGCATAGTTCACACACCCGAGTCTCTGTAAGTCGCCTTGGATAAAGACGTCTGCTAAAATAAACAAATAATAAATAATAAAAAACGGTTCATCGAATAGCCGTTGCTGGATATTTCCAATCAAATATTCGATTATAATCGGTTACTGGGCATAACCTAATACTTAAGACAGTGCTACTCTTTTAATACATTTTGGTTTTGCTTTCAACCATCGACCCAGAGATTGTGGGGTACAATCATTACTTAAGCCTTTGATAAAAACGGTTCTCTTCAATACTTGAACACTGCCGTCCTTTGTTGAGAAGTGTGCTTTGGGGGATTAAACCCAGAGCCAACTGTGGCCCAAGGCTTTGAGGTTAATATCCTCTGTTTACTTTACTTCTTATTAGTATGATGTAAAACTTGAAGTATGTAACAGTGCTCATATCAGGGCTTGCTAATCTGATGAGTGCTGTGAAACAAGATTAGCACCTACTGAGCATAATTAAACAACAGCGAACTAGAAAGAAGGTGCATTGACAGGTTTGGCTGGGAAAGGCTTTTGACAGAAGGAATTCTACAAGCTTAAACAGCTAATGTGCGAAAACCCACCTGGAAGTTTCTTTATGCTGTCCCACTGGGCTCTCCGACTGATCTTATTAAATGTTTGTATAAATACACCAGTCTGTCATGAAAGGGATTAGGCTTGGGCATGCAGAAAATCATAACAAAAGCAATTATTTGACACTTTATAATAATAACAATAATACTGTATTCCTATTAATATGACGTTGCAGAAAGGGGTTTGAGACATAAATGACCAAAGGTCACCCAGGTGAGGGGTGTACTGAAACAGCCCATGAGTTTGAAGGTGATCTGCTGTGCTTTGTGTGCCTTTTCGTGTGTCATTGTTTATGTAATATATGAAACTGGTAATACTTTACACTGAGTGTCTCTAAATACTGTGTATTTACATAGTAGTTACTTACAGTAGTAAATACATGTGTACTTACACATAATTACAATGTTAATATGCATACGTACAATGTATTTAATGTATAATTTATTTTGCACGATATATGTAAGTAAACAATTGTATCAGAAAAGGGTTAGATAGGGTTAGGGTTATATAATGCAAAAATTACACATTAAGTACATTGTAACTATGCATTAATAACATTTTAATTATGTGTAAGTACACATTATTTACTAAGTAACAACTATGTAAATACACAGTAATTAGAGACACTTAATGTAAAGTGGTACCTAATAACTACTAAAAAGTGCTGTCATCTTTAACACAGCCTAAACACAATACAATGTTTAGGTAGTGTTAAAGACAATACAACACCTTTTCATTTGGCATTATTGATTATAGTCACTACCATTAACTAAACCAATAATGAAACAACAAAAAAGCTGGTTATTAGCAGTTACACAAAATAGTAGTGGAAAACTATTGAGATTGTTTAAAATGATTGAATTTGTTGTTTTTTTTTTGCCTGCCTTTTAAATCTATGTGCATTAAGTACATTTTCTGATGTGAGACAAGTTAAAAGCATTAGTCTACCACTGGAAGAGTCTAGGCGGATTTAAACAGATTCTTCACTGTTTAAATGAAACAGGATAACTTTAAAGGAATTAATTGAAAAAATGTTTGTCAACTAGCTTTCTTTGCCATTACTCAGCTTGTATGACTGCATGTCTGAAGCTCCAGATGTTTACAAGTAACCCTTGCAGTTCACTGTTTGCGCATGTGTGGAAGAGATCAGATTTTATATGGTGGCAGTTGATTTACTATAGGGACCCGGTGGAGACAGCGGCATTTTTACACTTAACCAAAGGGAAACCCACAACTGAGTCAATGACATATTTTCATTACTTACTTTCACAAAACTAATTGGCGTAATATAACTTTTTCCACTGAAGATGTTGATGTGTTATTGCTCTAATGTGATTTGCAGCTGATCCTTCTGTCAGCCATGCTGTATATCCCTCCTACTTTTAGTCCCTTTTTGTTCTACGTGGCTCTGGAAGTGTGTTTCTAAAAATAGAGTTCTCTTATTAAAGGATCCACAGGCCCTCTTTGCAGAAGTGTTGAATAAAGGCACTACAGTAATGCTCTTCACTTGAGTTTAAAGTAATGTTTATTCTTATTATTATTGTTAGCTGTCATAGTAATATGTTGTTCTGCCATGTCAACTCCAATGAGCCAGCATTGTGTTCTGTTTGCACCTGGTTTAAAGATTCAAGGTGTGATGCTGTTTTTTGTAGTTCACACCATATTTTCATTTCAGTGTGCACTGGTGAAAAGGCAGTTTTTCACAGATTTTTATTTGAGTTTTAAAGGAAGTTGCAATTTTAGTTTTTCCAGTGTTTGCTTGGGATAATCAACCTGGCAAATATAGCCAAACATGTTGTTTTCAAACCAGAATTGGCATGGAATTAAATTAAAGGGATTTAGGGTCAAGCTTCATCTTGTTATTTATATCCCATGTACTGTTCAAATGCATCTTTTGTTTGTCCGAATAGAGATGATGTTGTTTGAAAATATTGTAGTGGCCCTGATGGTGCTGTATTAGAACTAATCACTTTTGTTCACTTTTTATAAAGAACATTTTAAACACATATTTTTTAAATCCTTCTCTTAGCTTTTACCCTAATACATTCGTGGGAAATGTTATATCAAATTATAAACACAAATAAAGGGCCTTGACTATGGAATTTACTAATATCCAGTTCTCATAAAACTTATTTTGGGCATTCCTTAGCAAAAGGTATTGAAGGCTTTGGCACAGTACTAAAACCTGATTGACAGGGTAGTTAATGGAAATACAGGTACCCCGGTCACTGCTCTGATGAATTTAATTAAACCTTCCATGGCTACAATAGTTACAAAAAACGCAGATTGTTTACAAAAAGATATTACATATAGTGCTATGATTGTGATTACAAAAAAAAAAAATCAGAAGTGACACCTTGAAACAAGAAATTCATAAATATGCTGTACTTCTGCAAAATGAATCTTCACATTTGTATACTACTGTATACACTTTTAATTTTAACTTTTATTGACTACATTACTGTAGTTTAACCTACACACCTTGCTGGTGGTTTGAACTTACCAATGATTGCTTCATAATTCAATGTATCTATATATCTTATTATGCTGTGTTTTGAGTAAATGCACAAAAACACATGTTTCTAGTTATGAATGGAATCATCATACTTTAACCATAGTTCCCTTGCTAGAAATGCTATCATAAAAAATAAAAAAAAACATGAACATGTAATAAAATAAAACAGTGGCTATAAACATTTACACAGCAAATGAATGAATTAAAGACAAACCCATATCCATATGTTGTGAATGCCAGTGCATCACTGCGACAGTGGTTGTGATTAATAAACACAGAATCAGAAGCTTGGTTTTGAATACAAGAAAATAGACAGAATGCGCTGGCTTTGAAATGCACCCCAAGTCCCAAAACCATGATCCCTGTCAGCATATAACACTGCTGCTTGCCAATGATTGGGATCACAGTTATTAATATAATATGAGCATGAAACTGGAATAGAGGCCTCAACCAAGGGCAGGATTCATGAACGCTGTGGTAACAAGTGGGATTCGAAACGCTTTCCATTTATGCTAGCAGTTACCAGTGCTATCACTGTAGTTTTGTGGGTGTTCATGGCAAAAATATTGCCTTGGACATACCAACACTGTTAAAGGAGCATGGCACAAATTTTCAGCTAACTGATATTTCATATAATATTTAGTCAATGAGTTATTTAACAATATTAAAACATATTTTACTTCCCACAATGTGCCAATCTTGTCTCTTTCTGTCTGAGTGAGACAATATTCTGAGTGCTCACTAGCTTTGCGTATATAATTGTGTATGGTTTGGTATCCTTGACGTACTTGCTTAGCTACAGTTGCCCATTTTCTAAGCAGTTTCTGTTTTTGTTGCCTAATGGATTTGTTGTACATTACAGAATAGCCTCTAAACGTCTGTGCATAACCACGTTAAACAATAATTAGAAATGCCCACGGAGACTCTTATTGCCTAATTAGAGGTGAAGGAATCATAAACGGGATATTATTACACATAATGTGTGACACAAGGCTTTAAACAAGGAAATAAAACAAGCTGCAATGAACTGCAAATCAATGTCAATTTGATCATTTTAGAAAATCAGGTTGCAAAGAAATTTAATGCAAAGAAACATAAAACTATCCAACAGTGAAGCAGAGCAACACTGGTCATTAGGCAGCCGTTTTGATTGTAATTGTCATGCATTTTATATTGAAAGTCAGGTCTCCGCTGTTGATCCCACTTCTATCCCTGTGTTTTATAGCTGTTGTCTAGCCCCCCTGAAATCATATTAGGGGTGGAACAAATCGAAATACCCCTTAAAGGTGTTCACATCTCATAAACACAAGAACATTATCCATCTCTTGTTTTGTGGATGCAGTTTTTGTTTGTTCATATTTAAGTTTTTTACTTTGTTCACTTCCTTTAGCAGACCTGAACTTTACACTTGCCTTCTATGCTGCTGATACTGTAGGAAGCCAAGTGCGATCAGGTGGGCTCCTATTAGCTGTAACACGGGAAGGGAACATTGTGGTTGGATATGTACTGTATGTCAGAAATATATATATATTATATGCATTGCAGTGCAAAAGTCTTAGACATGTTGCATTTTTCTTCTCTGATGCATTATGAGCATTAACAATTTACTCAAAGCAACCTTGACTTGCATAAAGAAGGAAAAGCATTGAGTGAAATAGCTCACGTCACTTGATTTTCAAGGTGTGGTATCCGAAGCATAATCAACAAGTACAGAGAGACATAACCTGTAATTGACAAACTCAGGACTGGAAGACCCAAAAAGCTGTCTAACAAGGATTAGCAATACTTGAAGATAATATCCTTAAGGAATAGAAAGAAGACAGGCGTTGAATTCACAACAGAACTGGCAGAAGGCACAGGTGCCGTTGTCCATCTATAAACAGTCCTTTGACCACCTTTGACCATTGTTCCATAGTTCAATTTCTTTGTTCTTTTGCATATTTTAGCCTTTTAGTCTTGTTCCCCTTTCTTAACAGAGGTATTCTTACTGCAACAGATCCTTTAAGTCTTGATTTCAAGAGTTACCTTTGTACTGTTGATTTAACACACAAATGCCTTTGGTGCAGATTGAAGGCAACCTTACTGCTCAGCGATACATTGACAAAGTCCTTGAGGCAACAGTTTTTCCGTTCCTGCAAGCCAATCCAGAAGTGTCGATTTTCCAGCAGGACAATGCAAGACCACACAGTGCTAGGATTTCCCCTTTTTCTCCTGAGCTGAGTCCAATAGACCAGGAGACAACTGCGACCAGCCAACCTTCGCCAGCTGGCTGCAGCTGCACAGGAAGAGTGACGGAACATCCCACAACAGTCTATCCAGAGGCTAATCAGGTCTATGCCTTAACGCTGCCAAGATTGTGATAATGCTCAGGGAGGTCATACCCGATACTAACTTTGTAATGTTTTCATTTTGACAGTGTGTCACATTTCATACTAAAAAATTATCATGAGTCTTTGATTTGTATTTTTTTCTCCAATATGAAAGATGCATGGAATGTTAAACGCGTATTTGATTTTGTTTAAGTTTGTTTTCTTTACTCAAACTCCCAGAAACAAGATGCGTTGGCTGACCTTTGAGTGCCAATCGCTGCTTTTCCTATGACTGAAGTGTTGTCAGTGCAGACGACGTTCCTTCATGCAGCTTTCCTTCAAGATGACTGTAAGCGTAGCATTCTGCAAGGAGTGTTGAACATTTCTTCACAAACAACTTCAAATACATTTCCATTACAAAAATAAATGTGTTTACCATTATGTGTGTGTTTTTACAGATAGGACCATCTAAGACCTGCAAAACGATGGTCATGTGTATATTAGGTAAGATTTACTGGAATTATTTTGTTACACCATATACTTTAAGCAGGGAGTTTTTTTTTTTAATACAAACTTTTTTGTAAACTAAACGTGAACCAAAACAAGTATAACCTACTGCAGTTACTTGTAAAAGGATCAGAAGTCTTAAGCATTTTTAGGACATCCCATCTAAGCAATAAGCAAGTCCTTTAGCATGATAGTTTTTATAAATGCCGTAACTATTCCAAAAAATATTTTAGGGTTAATTAACTGCAGCAAATTTAACTCTGCCGTTTACACACACACATTTATTCTGTCGAATTCACAAAGAAGCCAAAAGTCAAACTAACATTCAGAAATTGCATAATTAAACTGTGCATTGCTAAAACATAACTCACTATCTCATTCAGTATCAGTACAAGCATACAGAATGTTCCCAGTAAACTGTTCATTCACAACACAACTAATTAATAACAACACTGAATAAATGTGTCATTGAATTATTTTAATGTTTAGTGAATGTCTAAGCTTAAAGAAAATGTACTCCCTTATAGTGCAGTTTAATTACCAAATATATTGTACTCCATAGAGCTCTATTTCCGCTCCACACATAGATTTACATAGACAGAAAATGGGTGTTGTCTGGATTTCATTATATTAACAAATGACTGAGAAACTAAAGAAAACAGTGAGTGCACTTACTTGGATGTTGATATGAAGTTGATATTAAGATGGGTTTTATGATAATGTTTCATGTTGCTTTCACCTAATCTAGCAAAATCACCTTAAATTACTTGTGTTAACATCTGTCGCTATCACATAACCCACCACATAGAAGAACAGTTTTGCTATGTTTATTTTTATAATGTCTACATACTGTACTTGATCGATTTCTGAATCTTGATAACATGTGGTTTTTCAGAAGTGCTGGATATTTGTCTCACGTTTTACGTAGAGGAAACACAGTTGAAATACCTTTACTTCCTCACAAGTGGCGGAGAAAAGGAAAGACAGGCCCCGGTGCAGGACCTTATTGTGGGCCCTAGCTCCCAAACTTGAATGTAACACTTGTTTATCAGCATAAAACAACATGCCGAGTCAAGTGTTCAGTATTTAACAATATTTAATTCTCAGAATGTTAGCATGCATGACACAGTATAGGCCTACATGTAATAAGAAAGGTTTCTGTCACCTACTTGCATTGCATTTTGCGTGGATCTTTACACCCAACACTTTATTCACAAGCTAACAAGTGTAATCAGCAGTCCCTTCAAGAAAACTTGTTTTAATTAACTTAAGCACTAGAACCCAAAGAAGAGAGCTTTATCATCTGATACGGCCCACCTCCTGTCGTTAAATGTCTCGAGCCAATGGCGAGGGCAGACATTTACCATAACCAGACAATAAAGCCCTCTTATGAGGGTTCTGTTGCTATTAGAAAATGGATACGATTTTTGTTTATTTCGTGATTTTATACAGCACTCGTTTTTGTTGCTAAGGAATACAAACGTTTTCCTCATTATTCTATAAGTAATGCGGTTTACTCAGAATTCCGTCTTAGGTCTCGTAGGGGTATCCTTCACTAGATGATCATCCCAGCGGTGGACGATTTGTGTGTATTTCCAATTGCCAAATAATAAAAAAAAATGCTTACATGGAGCTGTTCTTCAGTTCAGGTACCTCTTACAGAAAAGTGTTTGTAAAACATGTAAAGAATAAAAGTACAGCTAACTTATTTTTTATTTGGATTTGAGTGCATGTTTGTGTATTTGTGGAAGTTTCAGTATTTAAGTTACTGTTGGGTCCTAACATTTATTAGCGAAATAAATGAAATAAAAATGTTAGTAATTCAAATATCTAGTTATCTGCAGTATGTGTTAACAGTGTGTGTTCATAAAATCAAATCCTCCTTCTCCTGGCTTTAGAGAAGAGATGCAACATGCCTGTGTTGTTACTGTGATATACTTAAATAAAGTTGCTGAAAGTAATCAGACTGCATGCAGTTGTTTGATTTCAGCTCGTCATTCAAATCGGAGCTCGACTAGTTGCAATAGTATTGTGGCTACTGTATTGCCGCTGACAGCAAACCCATTTATTTTACTTTATTTGCTATACTAAATTTAAATAGATGGATAGGACAGCGAGGAAGCAGAATAGGATACATTGACTGAAAACAGTCAAAGGTAAAATACATGAATACTGTATTCACGTATTTTCGGGCGGATTGATTTGGAAGAGCGAATAAACATTGTTTGAAAGATGACATGCCAGGTCCTTTATCAGAGATTTAAACCCTTGTATTGGCCAATCAGGTTAAAGGAAATCTCCAATCTATTTTCTAATGTTTTTAAAAAGAGAATAGAGGTTTTGGAACGAGGGAGGATACAAAGTGAATTACTGGCACCGGTAGATACAATGATACAAACATGAAGGTTGTAACATCTTCAAATCTAAATGTGAATGATATTATCACTGTTAAATATTTTTTTCCAAACTTTCAGCCTCCTCTTGGGCCCTCTGACATACCTGTTAAATATTGGGAATGTTTATAACTCAAAGCCAGCATGAGAAGCTCTCTACGTTCTAATCACCCTGTATTTTATGATATACTAACTACAACATGAATAGAGAGGAGACTACATGTATATAACATGTATATGTGTATATGGACTTAAATACACATCTTACTGTATAAACACTACAGCCGACTTCTGTGTTTGACATGCATATCTTTGATAACAGTTAAACCTTCATGAACAGTTCTACAGGTAGTGGACAAAAAAATGGAAACACTTGTGTAAATGAGGGACACCAAGTATATTGAAAGCAATGGCTTCCACACAGGTGTGTCTCATGCGTTAATTAAGCAAATAACATCCCAGCATGCTTAGGGTCATGTATAAAAATGCTGGACAGGCCTGGTTGCCTATAATTATGGCTAGCATGGCTGCAAGAGGAGACCTCAGTGACTTTTAGGGGTGATTGTTGGGGCGTGTTTGGCAGGAGCTTCAGTGACCAAGACAGCTCAACTTGCTGATGTTTCACGAGCAACGGTGTCTAAGGTGATGTTGGCATGGAACTCCGAGGGAAAGACATCATTAGTAAAGAGCAACAGTGGGCGGAAACGCATACTCCAGGATCGTGATATCCGTGCATTAATTCGAAGTGCAAGGCAAAACAGACGAGCAACTGCAGAGCAATTGACTGCAAATTTCAACCTGGGGCGCGAGCAGCCAAAAACGGTCTGCCGAGAACGCCACAGAGCGGGATACCATAGTGGCCCAATGCCCTATTAAGTGACTTTACATAGGTGTTTCCATTTTTTTTGTCCACTACCTGTAGCTAGCACTATAATATATTAACATCCCTTATCTGAATGGGATTAAAAACAAAAACTAAAAAACACTTTGACTTTTATATAGATTGTATGCATTCAAATGTGTAATATTGATCACTTTTCATACTGGGTGCCATGCCAAATATGTTTAGCTACTGGTTGCTGTGGAGACAGAAGAGCTGTGTCCGCAGACCAGGTGCATGAAAAGCCAGGCCAAGCGCCAGTAAAACCCAGCCTTCCTTTCACCGAAGCCACAGAGAATGACTGTGTGCTATTCTTTAGTCTTCATACTGGGCTTGTTAAACCACACAGATTGGTAATGATGAAATACTTTTTACTGCACTGAACTGCTGCCAGTTTTAGATGATTCTGTTGACCTAATGTTGACCTTTTCCTTGCTCTTTTGTAATTCCCATACTGTAAGTATCACAATTACAAAAGTGCAATGAAAAAATAATCATTTGCCAGAACTAAATTTAAATGACAAAACTTTGAAAGTAAATGTGTATATTGATTTTTTCATTTTAAGGTCTTTTTTCATACTTTGCATCATATTTGTATATTATGAGTGCCATATTTAAACAATATTACTCTTTAGTTGGTCTGCTAGTTTGTTGTTTAGCATAATGAAATGTGAATAATATTAAAAGATTGCATTGTTTTAAGATGGCACTCGCATTAAAAAAATTGATGTAGCAGGAAATATTAACAAAATTGCACAAGTGGGCCTGCATAGGATTCAATACACATGGGGGTAGGGGGAGAATGTGGAAATAGTCAAGTTCGTCTCTTCAAAGATACCCTATGAGAGTTAAAGGTGAAACAACATCTATGGTAAATGTTTCATTTGTGTCCATCTTATTGACCCTTGTTCATTATCAGGGGCTTTCAAATAAGAGAGAAGCTGCAGCAAGCAAAGGCATCCAACTGATTCATAGTCATACTGTACATGAGGACACATGTTACCATGCAGCACGATTTCCAGCCTTTCACTTTTCACTGGATTCTGTTACAGGAGTCAAAAAGGAAAGGGGACTGTAATCCACTCTAGCACCTCATATCTTAAAAAAGAATTTAAAAAAATAAAGTCAGAATAGGTTTTTCATGAATCAGCTTTCATTCTGAACTTGATTTATAAACTTTAACTGGGAGCCCCGTCTTGGTTGCAATTTGAAATAAAACTTCGTACAGCTTTCATACTGTTTTTCTTTTATCTATTTCTACATCTAATGGTGTAGAATCCCCTTTACTGTATTTATGTCTTTAAATGTGTTTACATGATTTAATTGCAACCTTAAAGATGTAAGGTCAATGTAAAATGATGCTTTTATGTGTTTTTTTTTAAAGGATCTGTGCTCAAAAGTATCTGCTAGTGTTGCATATATTTGACATGTTACATATGATTTAGATGCCTTTATCAGTTAGAGGAGATGCCATTTTTAAAGTCTGGTCTACATCTCAGTTGGGACCCCTTTTAAATTGTATTGATTTGACCTGGAATGACTCAGTATGGTTCTATGCCACACGGTTCACTGTAAGGGGGACTGTTTTGTGACATCTCAGCTTCAGTATTACATTTTTTTTGTATTGGAGTCTTTAAAAAAAATTGGAAATTGTACCAATTGCCATAACTGGCGAAGGGAGTTTACAGAAGGGGAAGTTCTAAATGACCAGCCCTGCTATACAGCACAAGCAAAGTCTTGAAAGCAATGTGGTGTTTCAGACAGGCAACTCCTCTGAACACGTCAAACAAACTTCAATCAGCATACAACCCATCCCAATGAAGCTGAGGAAACAGAAACCTGACCCCTCGATGCAGTCTTATCTGGGGTTATGGGCTTGCCACCTCCACCTCACCCAGGGTGGCTTTTAAACTGCAGAGTGAAACCCAGTACTATGATTGCTATTGTGACTCACAGCTATACTCTATACTGTAGCTTTACTATGTGAATCCTGTACTGTAAGCTGCACAATACTGTGATTGTAAACATCTGAAGACACGTCTATGGAAGCGGTTAGAAACCTTTGTATAAAACAGAAATAATATAAGAAACTATTTAAAGCAGCTTGTAGGCACAGAGCCAATCGTGTAATCAAAGGCTTTCTATCAAGTGGATTAACAAATGGATTGATCATTCAGTGGTTTAATTTTGCAATGTAAAAGGTGAAAACTAGCTGGTAAACAGTTGAAGGATTATTAATGCATTTATATGCCCATTAAATATTCTTTTCAACATGAATAGAGGATTTTCCATTAGCATTCAGGGAGTACAGTAGTTAGCCACAAATGTGAGTAGAGTAACTAGTCCCTGAGTGGGATGTCTGTAGCCATCCTCCTAAATGAAATAACCACAGCACTTCATGAACATTCATGGAGCATTGTGTTTATATAACAAGTGCAGTGCATGGAAAAGGAGATCTGTTTAAATCCAAATTAAACAGCTGAATTCTGAGAATGACTTTCCTTAGCTCAAGCACTGCTTAGCAACGTGGCTTAATTTGGAACAGTGCAATGTCTCTGGGTTTACTGATCCAGGACTTGGGTTTCATGTGGTTACAAAATGAGCTGCTAATGCATTGAAAGAGACATGCTGTATACAGCACTATACAATGACAATGAAATGGATATTATTACTCTATTAAAAAGTAACCCAGTATCCAGAGTGCTGATCATCTTGTAAGGTTAATGATTTACAGTGGATTGTGTAAATAGTATTCTGTTTATCTATGGTTTGTAATGTTGCCTTTTTTGCCCTCTCTCTTAGTTTTATCCTAATTTTCCTTTTTTTTAATAAGGCATGGTCTGCCCTGTGTTGTATGGTGGGCAGTGCAACTTTTCGAGTATAGCTGCCTTTTTGAATGTTCGGGACACACTTGGTCATCCAGCGTTGACCCATCAGGGATTTCAACCAGCTTCTCCTTTCAAAAACTAAAGCATCAACAGTAAGTACGTCTTCTGTTTACAATGTGGCGTTTGCTTACTTTAAATGAGTAAACCAGGAAAAAAAGCATTAAGATGGAATGCCATGTTTTTTCCCATGGTAACCTTAAGACAACAGCACAGAATGTGGCAGCGAGAGACTTCAGGAGTTCTGCATTTGAAAAACAACCACTAATACATGTTGAAACCTTGTGTCTTATTTAAAATTATTGGGCAAAAAATATTCTGTTTCAAACAATGCTTAAAATCTACAGATGCATTTGTCCATATCTGATTGTACTGAAGGCCATGGGGAACATCTTACTGTCCACAGATGTAACTAACACAACTCTTGATAGACACACTAATGAAAGCCCACGCTGTGGTGGGGGGAGTTAAATTCACCCTTATAAATGCCACCCAATTTATGTCCAACATCTTCCAGACCTGTAATTGAAGTATCACTTGCTTCCTGCTTCCACCTCCCCAACGCCAGCTTGCAGATTGCCTATCTGAGAGGTGTAGGTAAATGGCCTTACCATAGTCAATCCTGCTGGCCTGGATTACTGGGTCACTTCCTCCTTTCAGAGGGCAATTGCTACTTTACCTTCCCTGATGTGTGAGGCCAGGGGTCAATTTAACAATAATACTACTAACAGTAACTGCATAGCAGACATGGTGTTGAACTGTGAACCTAGGGGCCGGTGTCCGATCCTCACACGACCGCTCTATTACAGCCACTAACATACTCCTCCACTAGATCATTATGATTGGTTGGTGTCCTGACTCTAAAAATAAATATATTGACTTATTAAACAAGGGTGTGAAACACTTTATATGATGAGAAGAACAGAACATTACAGTTGTGTTAGGGTCTAGAACATATGATTGAATGGGGGCCCTTGCTAAATGATCCTGTGTGTCTTCAGTTTTACTTACTAGTATTTGGTGTTATTTGGATGGAGCTTTGGTGTGAACATATGGGTTATTTGCTGATGAATCAGGAATCAGCTGGGGCCTTGACTTTAACAACTTTAGTTGACACTTATAAGTGTAATTGCAATAGCTGCTCAGCTATTTATCTTACATGCTTGAGATAACATTTAAAAGAACACTGCATATCTACAGGGACACTCGACAGCTCTTGGCAGATGATGTCTTTAAATTCAGCTAGTGGGAGTGCGGTACACACACAGTGGTGACCCTGTACATGACGTACGTGGAGTATCCTCTATTAAGCTGACTAGCTATCCATGTACTGCAGCAGACTCTGATATTGATATAGCCATCTAAAATGAGTTTGTATCAGAATGCTTTTCACAGATTGTATGGGAATGACTTCACATTAAAGATTGAATTATAACTTTAAAAAAATATTGTATGGGGCTCCCAAGTGGCGCATCCGCCACTCTGTGTGGAGTGCAGAATGCGCCCTATAGCCTGGAGATTGGCGGGTCGAGTCCAGACTATTCCACTAGCGACCGTGGACGGGAGTTCCCTGGGGGTGGTGCACAATTGGCCAAGCGCCACCCGGGTGGGGAGGGCTTAGGTCGGCCAGGGTGTCCTTGGCTCACCGCACACTAGCGACCCCTGTAGACTGGCCGGGCACCTGCAGGCCTGCCTGTAAGTTGCCCAGAGCTATGTGGTCCTCTAATGCTGTAGCTCTGAGGTGGCTGCATGGCGGGCCTGCAGAGTGAAAAGAAGCAGATGGCTGACGACACACGTTTCAGAGGATGCGTGTGTCCACCTTCATCTCTCCCGAGTCAGCGCGGTTTGGCGATTCCAAATTTAAAAAAATATATTTTCTATAGGTTCTGTAAGATACAAGCTCAACTCGCTCTGCACATTAAAGGGGTGGATATCAGCTCCCTATACCATATAATACAACTTGAAGCCTGTAGTTTCTTTTTGTTTAGTTCTTAAGAGTCAACAACAATTACATTTCTATCACTGGGGAAAACAACATGATACTGAACTTTTTAGTTTACAGCCTTTACTTACAAAACATATGAGAATGACTGAGCCCTTGAATAAGTGTGCTGTTTTTGTAATAGGAGCACACACACACACACACACACTCACACATCTAGAGAGTGCTGTAATGTCCTGTCCCGAGCTTATGTAATATAATCTGGAGGGGCTCCAGAGTGGAGGGAGCCCCTGAGAGAGGCTCGTTGGGACAAGCCCGGGCCTGCTGAAATGATCCTGCCTTTTCCAGGCCCTGCTGAAATGTTTATTTATAACTCCCACTGTCTGGCAGACGCCTTGCCAATCAAAACACTTGAAGGGGTTTCCAACTGCTTGGGAGCATACCTTTTCAAAGAATTATTTCTCCTTCTCTCTCTTTTTGTGTGTGTGTGTGTGTGTTGGGGGGCAGGATATTTAATACAAGCTGGGCTGTAAAATTTGTTTCAGAACAGTGGGGAATCTAGCTCCCACAATTCCATGCACAACCGATGTTTTGTAGATTCCATTCCAAGGAATTTAATACCCTTAACCCTTTTAGCAGTGCAGGACTGTGACAAAAGGACTATGTGGAAAAGACGGTGTCTGCTGCGTGTAACTGTGCATAACCAGGCTGGGGTGCGTATATCTCCAATAGAATCTGGTCCGCTTGGAGATGTGCAACCATTGTTTTACAGAAACTTATCAAAGTGTCAGCGAAAAGAAACATGAAATTGAATGACCAATGTTTCAACTCTTTTTCATTTGAAGACATTGAAAAAAAACTTGTCAAAAATGTTCTTTTAGTTTTTCTAAATGCAGTTTTTTATTGAACAATTCAACTCTGTCTTGTTGGATGGGTACTGGGCACCAGCTTTCAAAACCTTCAGATAAGAAGTAATACCTTTTTCTTATAAGTGATTTTAAGTTTTCTGAATATAAACTATCACGTGTCATATCACGTGTGAACTTTATCATTACTCACTGATTACTGCATGTTGATGGATTTCAACACTCCGTATGGAATTTCATTTGAATTCCAATAATAAACCAATGATTCTAATTTGTTTTTTACTTACCTGGAATAACATTTCTCAGTGATCCAGAATTATTATTATTATTTTTTTTTTTAAACATCATACAAAATAAAGAATATTTGAAACAGGGAGTTTCCGTTGCCTAAATTTAACATAACAGACCCGAGTATTGATTAAGCAA
>CM060273.1:7607352-7732502 GCA_030684275.1 Acipenser oxyrinchus oxyrinchus | reverse complement strand
AGTTAAAGGATATTATTATTATTATTATTATTATTATTATTATTATTATTATTATTATTATTATTATTATTATTATTATTAATTGCAAACACATGATTACTATTACATAGAATTGAACACAGAGACCTTGCAATTTGAGGTGAAAAGTAAAAATAAATGCTGCTGTTATTTTTTTGCATATAAACTGTAACTCAGAATTCTACTTAAACTCAGCTTTGTATTTTATACCATAAATCTAATACACTGGTACGTGCTGCTACACAGAGATATTAACGGTACTTCCCTCGGGTCTCACTAGATGGCAGCACAAATATCTCCCTCGGTATCTTAAAAAGAATGTTGCTAGTTTTATGTAAGACTTTATTTGTCATTGACATATAATGTCATGGGATACAGTCAATGATGAAATAATTATGTATTTATGTTTTAAATTTTAAAAATGTAGCAATGCACTGTAGCTTCTATGAAAGACAGCCTGTCTCCCCATTCCAAGGAGAAACTAATCACCAATGTGATTGTAGAGAAATAGTTTGACTTGGATATTTGATAACACGGGCATGCTTGTGTATCTTTTTTTGATGGAGGAGGAATGCTCCAGATGTAGTCGTTTGTTTGTGACTGTTTTGTGATCCCTGCTTTGAGAGACCTTGCTCAGGTGCCCCAATCAAATAGTGGGTTTCTGTCCACATTGTGACCCTTAATGCTGCATTGTGTCTCCTACCTTCTGTTTCAGATATCCAAAAGTAGTTTTCAAACTTGATTACCTTCCAATCTCTGATTCTCCTATGATTCCAGCAGGTAGTGCAAACGAAGCATAGGAAAAGCTAATACGAAGCTGTTGATATTACAAATAGAATGTGTCTGTAAAAGTTCATTCCTTTAAGCCCTGGGATTATTCCGGTTGCTCTTTGTTGGACTCTCTCCAGGGTAACAATTAATATATGCAATATTAGACCTAATCCACCAATTAGGAAGCACTACCAATGATCCATAGTACATGAGGTTCACCGCGGGACCTTCAGATTGAATGTCTGGCTTTAAAATCTGATCAGGGCACTGTTAGGGATAGAAGCATCACAATACAGAGGGCTGGTCACCAGATATATTGGAATTAGACAAAACCAGGGGTTAAGGAGTTAACATTTTAAAAAGTCCAGTTTAGCTCTCATAGCATCTTAAAAAAAACGAAAAGAAAAAGAAAAGAAAAGAAAAAAGATAAGCCCTTTATCAGTTAGAAGCCTGTCGCCCCGTTACTGCATGTCTTAGCATTTGGGATTTCAAAATGTCACAGCATGAACCGCTGGGAGTGCTGGGATATTATATAAAGTTAATAATGTCCATTAGACATGTGAAAAAACAACACTATTTACAAGTAGGATGTATTTAGATGTCTCCCGTTCACAAACATTGTTAAATAGCTCAATGGATTTGTAAGAAACAGAGATAGTCCCAGCGATAAGGTATGACCAGCATATTAGATTTGTATCAAGAACACAGATCAGAGGTTGACTTGGTTGTATGAAAGTCTTTTGGCTTGAGGTGTCAAAGAATTCCTTGCTGAGCTGAGACCTACAGGAGATAACACCCGGTCTATAAAAGCAGTGAGAGATAATCAAAGGGGACACTACCACACTGTTTTGGGTGTTTGGAGGAAAAACCTGTCACGGTTTAGAAACCATTTATGAAACGTGTAGACACTCTCTTAATACTCTTTGGATTGTGAGCCTTTTCGTTTTCAGAATAATATGATGGTAAATAGGCATATTGGGGAACAGAGAATAATATGAATTAAGTAATAATATAGATTTTTTTTAAATGTGATATGTTTCATTTTCATACCACATAGACTACAACAAATAATCGTTTCTGGTACCAGTATGCATAAATAAAGTATGATCTGCTGCTGGCAGTTCCCGATTGGTATTCATCAAAGCCATTGTGTGATATTATTTACATTATCCAAGGAATTTGCAAGTTTCTCTTTACTTAGATCAATGTACAAGCAAAAGCACGTTGATATATTTCACAAAGTATTATTATTATTATTATTATTATTATTATTATTATTATTATTATTATTATTATGTTTAAAATGTTTTTAAAGTATCAGTTTTCACACGCTGGTACAGTACAGTACAGTACAGTACGGGGCGACCAATTTTGCAAATGATCAATTGTCCATAAAACTTAAGTTATCTTATATATGTGTTTGCACCTAGAACAGCATTGCCACACACAACAAGATTGTAAAATTGTAAATTGAAAAGTATATCTATATATAGTATCTGTAGGTTGCAGTTTTCCATGTAATGCTGGTAGTGGTCTATAAGAAAAGCATCTGGCAATCTTCTATGAGATTGCTACAGAATCATATGATCTTGGCCATAATGTATGAAAAACTAACTAGCTTGCACTGTATATATACTGATGCACAAAAGAAACGCAACACTCAGGTCTAATAGATAAAATATTTTAAACATAGATATCAAACAAAATCACAGAAAATGTGAACAAAAATACAGATCAAAGAATCATGATAAGTTTTCAGTATGAAACGTAACACACTGTCAAAATGAAAACATTACAAAGTTAGAATCGGGTATGACCTCCCTGAGCATTAACACATTCCTGGCAGTGTTGACGCATAGACCTGATCAGCCTCTGGATAGTCTGCTGTGGGATGTTCCGCCGCTCTTCCTGTGCAGCTGCAGCCAGATGGCATTGGCTGGTCGCGGTTGTCTCCTGTGCATGGCACTGGCGATTTGGTTCCACAGATGTTATATTGGACTCAGGTCAGAAGAAAAAGTTGGCCACGGCAAGACCTCGACATTGTTTTCTTGAAGTCATGCAATTGCAATCCTAGCACTGTGTGGTCTTGCATTGTCCTGCTGGAAAATCGAAACTTCCGGATTGGCTTGAAGGAATGGAAAAACTGTTGCCTCAAGGACTTTGTCAGTGTATCGTTGAGTAGTAAGGTTGCCCTCAATCTGCACCAAAGGAGCTCTTGTGTTAAAGGAGATTCCTCCCCACATCATCACACTTCCACCACCCCACCGGTTGGCTTGAACAACGCAACAGTCAGCATAACGCTCACCACGACGTCTCCACACACGCTGTCTCCCGTCAGGTCTGTCAAGGGCAAAACGGCATTCATCGGTGAATAAAACACTCCACCACTCTCTCTGCTGCCACCTCAGATGTTCTTTGGCCCACAGAAGATGGCGATTTCGTCTCTCAGCTGTCAACATGTTATCCCTGAACGGCCTCCGAGCGTGCAAATCATTTTCATGCAGACGGGGAGCTACAGTCATTCTGCTGATGCACGGGGTATTTCTTCCTGGAATTTCTCATGCTGTAGCCACTGCAGTCTGAAAATGATTACACAGATGGATCAGTCGGATGTGGTGGCCCTGGACCGGTGTGGTGACCCTCTGCTTTCCAGGATGGGGCCTGTCCCTCACAGAGCCGGTTTCCTGGTTTCACTGGACTAGTCTGCTGATTGTTGAAGCAGAACATCTCATTTTCCGGGCAACTTCTCTCACAGACATGCCACCTTCAATCATGCCGATACCAACCAGGCGATGTTCATTACTCGAACGGGGAATGGTCATATCTTTCGCTGTTCTTGTGTTAATTAAAATCATGTCTTTTCGAATGGCTATTTATACAGATTCTTAATCAACTCATTTTGGCAATTTTAACTCAACTCAAATACCAAACAATGAGCACCTGGCGTTGTTATTAAATCGCATGACTTGAGCTCAATATTTTGTTATCCCAAGGAAAAATACTACTCAAGCAATCAAGAAACCTATCTGCTCACTATTTAAAATGTAAATAACATCATGTATGTGCCCAATGAGCTATTGATGTAAAACTTAGGCTGTTGCAGTTTCATTGTGCATCAGTATATTTCAGAATTCACATCAGGGATGTCCTATGTGTCTCAAATGATTCATCTGAGTGACATTCCAGTTATAGAGAAATGTGTACAACAGATTGCAGGGATTTCACAATGTTGTCTCGCATTTCTGTCCTTTTTCTGTAAATTATCTGGTAAGCTAGCTATAAGAACTGAGCAACTCCAAACTCCCAACTCACAGTGCAGCCCAACTGTCCTATTTGCGAGGCTTCTGGTGATGTCCTGTTAGATCATTAAAAGGGCAAGCCGCTTCATTTATCTACATTAGCAAATCTTAATTCATTCTTTCAGCTTGAATTAATCAAGATACATCCATGAGCTGCAGTCATACCACCAGTTGTTGGCCCAGAAGAATGAACAAAGTGATATCAGGAGATTGCTGCTTAATTAAACAATTCTGTGTTTATGCCATTGTGAGGCAGGTTCTTTAAGCTGATAGCCCATCATAGCACAGCTCTCACTTCTGTGCAAGCATCATCTATCTGTTCCTGAGACTAATACAACTGATGAAATGGTGTTGCTGTGGTTTTCACTATGTATACTGTAAAGAGTATAACATTAAATCTTACAAAAAATGTCAATCTTTTTGTTTTTAAATGAGTAGTTAAGAGGTGTTTTATAAGGACAGTAATCCGCTCCATGGTGTGTGGTAAGACTGCTTGCTGCTCTTCCAGGGTGGGTTATATGACATGCCCAACCATGCTAGTGCTTATGTATACTAACTCATTTAAAACACCATGGCGTACTATATTGAATACTGTCACCTAAGTCTACTGTTCACCTTGTGTATGCACAACATGTATTGTAATTATCCTACAATGTGTATGTTGAGTAACTGTAATAAACATAGCATGAAATATCTTTCCTGGCTCCAAAACGGCCGCTGTATGTAGAACAGGTACAGTCAAATCAACAGAGGTGGTAACAATTAAAACAAGCTGCAAATGGCAGATACTATAAAGTCAATAGGACGGTCTCTAACTACATACACATGTGTAGTATTTATGTAATGCAACATTCTTTAATGATTTTAATAACTTGAAAAGATATTGAGTTTCAGGGTTATTTTCCTTATTCTAAACAGACCTCTTGATTAGCCATCTCCTTTGGAAAAAACTTTGCATATGTTTTATTGCTTTATTTTATTAGATTGAATTGATGCGCCGCTGTTTGACTGGCTCTTAAGGATGTTTGGATGCTTCTTCCGATTGGTTGCAATATAGAAGGCTATATCTTGGAAACTGCTCCGACTGCTGTTTTAAATGCACCGCAATAACCAAGTCTAAGCTTGTGTATTCATTGCAACACAACTATTAGTGCTGCTGGTCTTAATTTAACATGTGTGTATTTACCTATTTATTTTTGTGTCTACAAACCAGAATTCATAAAGGTGGTATGTATGTTAACAAAATATGAGGGGGTACCAAGATTGGAAAAAGTGTAGTGTTGATTTTGGCACACCACAGCTTTAAGTAGGAATGCTGGATTCACTGCACTTTTAAGCACCTTCCTTACAATCCCATTGGGGTCGCCCACAAGCCAATTTAAGAGATATAAGGAAGATACGCTTTGTAAAATTACATTGAACTCACGATTCTGAAACATGGGAAGAATTTGGTGAAACGTCTAAGTCATTATTGGTCCCTTATGTGAAAAAGTGTTTGTCGATTTGGTTTTATGACGGTTTGTTATGCTTTGGTACGCTTTGTGTGTTTGAACAGCATCTTAAAAGCCAGTGCTTGACCTATAGTGGATTCCTCCTTTCTAATACATTCCATTTATATAAGGCAAACTTGTCTACCTGTTATGACACACGACTGTATAGAAACATGAATTAGCATTTAAAAGTGCAGCCATTGAAAGTAGCCACTCGGACACATGGACAGCACAGCTTTTCTCAATCCAGTGTGTTGCTAAAGGCAAATGCCAAGGTGACAGGTGTCTGTACAGCAAAGCTACAAGACACTACGTATTGATTTAGAACTTGCAAAGATGATCCTGGTCTCTGCTGTGTCTGGCCTGTTTCAAATACTTGCACAGACAAGATAAGTTGATATCTCTCTCCCATATAGTCACATTTTTGGTCTATTAGGTTATGTTTAGATTAGAAGGGGGAATTAGAGTTTAATACAAGAAATGTGTGGAATGAGAAAAGGATGTTCAGCCTGAATCTGATTGTAGTTTTATTTATTTCTCAGCAGTTGCCCTTACCCAGGGTGACTTACAGTTGTATACAAAAGATACATATCAAGAATTACAGTACAATTAAGAGCAAGATACAAAATACAATGACTTCAGTCCTAATATAGACACGAGTGCCTATTGTTTCCATATAACTGATTACTGAACGCAAATTGAAATTCTCACCCCCCTGAGGTTTTCATGCAGGTAGGTATATAAAGGATATACATGACACATCTTCTAATACATGTACACGTTACTATATATAGATTGAGGAATTACATGGGACTGTTCTGATGTTTGAACAAAAAACCTTCATAAAAGTCTAATTCATTACCAGTTTAAATAGAAAGGCTTAGCAGACGACACGTTGGAGAGAAAACAAGTAGACAGACACAACCCCAATATTGAAGGAACTGTAATCCAGAACCATACAATAGCAAGGGGAATGTAAAAAAAAAAACATGCCGTTTGAAGCTACTGTACTAATATAAAAATCACTATTAATAAAACAGTGCAGTGCTGATTCTTACTTAAGCAAAATAACACAAACAGAAATCCAGCGCAATCAACTATCTCCATACACACAAGACAGAATACATTCAGCACTTCTGGAAGATGCATTTCTGTGCATCCTGCCATGCAGGCATCACTTAAATGAATGTTTATGTCACCCAGCACATTAAGGATCCTTATATTTTTCTTTCCTGTTGGACGTTAATACCAGTTAGGGCCTCCTATGTACTTTATTTAAAAAAAATCCTGGTGCCAATTACTTGCTCTGTAGGAGCAACAAGTAATTCAATATGAAATGAAAACAAAGCCGTCGCCAAGGTTTCAAGTAAATAGCCGTGCTGCGTTGGTGAAAGTTTCCACGCTCCAAGCCTGGCTGGGAGGTTTTTGGCTGTGGGGAGTGGTGCTCTGGGCCTCAGACAGCACACAGATGGGATATTTTTCTGATTGCTATGGATTAGTTAATCCATCTTTTTGTACCGAAACTGTGATTTTATTTGCCTTTACCCAGTACCTGTGGTGCTGCTTATCCCATAAGCCACTTCAAAGCAAATGGTCAACTTATCCTTGCATGGAATCTGTGTTTCCTAAACAGTATGATATGTTCTTTTGGTTTCTTTTTACTTTTATAAATCCAACAGTTTTGTTCACTTTTGGCTCAGTACATGTTTTACTTGACGATGAGACTGCCCAGAAAAAGCTCTGGTTCAAAATAGTATTTTGTCCTGCTCTCTGGTACTTTTATGCCACTAATTGATTATGTGTACAAAATCTTAAATTATTACAATTCACTATTGAAGCAACAGAAACCAGAACCACTCAGGTTAATTCTTAAAGTCATGAAAGGAAATGGAAGGTGAACAAATAAATAAAAAGACATTTGAAGGTACTCGCCCTTGCAAAGATGCTGTTTTTATTACAGCTTCTGGTGTGGTATCGTGATTGCTCTAATTGACATTTTACAGTCCTTGTTGATGACTGGTGTGTGTGATACAATTCATCTTTGTTGGTAACTGTAACAGGGCGAGGTGCCCTGTACATTGTTTTGTTTGTTTTCCTTTAGATCGGGGTCTCCCCCTCCGCCCTGTGCAGTGTATGAAGGTGCAGAAGGTGGCCATCTCCCGAATTAATTAGGTGATTTAATTTGTTGCTAATCGGGAGATGGTCACCTGTTATAAAAAGTCTGGAGCTCTCCAGCTCGGGGTGGGTGTCATAGGAGCGGAGAAAGCGAGAGTGGAGAGAACTGAGAGAGAGAGAGAGAGAGAGAGAGAGAAACAGTAAACGGTAAAACGGATAGGAACAGTGAAGGCGATAGCCCAGCCTGACCTATTCCGTGTGTATTTCTGTGTTCGTGATTTGTTTATGTTTAAATCTTTTATTTCGCTCGGTGAGCAAAGTGTGTTTTTTTTTTAAATATTTTATTTATGTTGTTGTGCTGAATAAAAACAGCACAGCCTTTACCTGCAGTACTTCCCTGGTGTCAGTTTTCCTTCCTGCGTCTGCCTGACGTCAGACCACTCAGTCACCCTGTCACAGTAACAAAAACAAAAGGCACATTGTTATCAGGAAAGTAAAGATTGTTTTTAATAATGTAAGGATGAAATTGTGGCTAGGGTTACCAGACATCCTGGGAAAACTGAGCTTGTCCCACTTTTCAGCCATTGTTGGTCCCGGTTGGAAAAAGTTAAGTTGTTCAATTGTCCCAGTTTTGCTGTTGTATTCACATTTACTTTTAAACTCACTGTATCAGTGTGCTCAGCAAGTTAACAGCAGAGTAATGTATTAGGTTGTGTTAGCGTCACTGAAAAATGAATGAAACAATATGGATTATTTGTTTAATAATTCTAGTTATGTGTATGTCATATGCAATGGTAGTAGCTGATCTAATTTGCATTTAGCATGTTTTGGTCAGGTGACAACAGAAAGAAAGCAATGAATTGTTATGATTTGCAATAAATACACCCGATGTTTCATTTTTAAATTATGATTGTGTTGTTCTATACAGTTATTTTAACTGCTTCGGAGTTGTTACGGCATCAATTAATAAAAAAAAAAATAATAATAATTTAGTTTTTACTCTGGAAATCTGGTAACCCTAATTATGGCCCACTGTGTCAAGAGGTACAGGTGTATGTTAACAAATGTAATATCTACTTCTGTCAGATTTCCTTAACTAAAAACATCTGGTATATTTCTAAGGTATCATTGTAGTTAATTTGTTTCATGTGTTGTTCTTTTTAGGGGAAAGGCTTTAAGGTAAAAAAAAAAAAATTTAAAAAAAAATGTTGGTCTATAATGCTTGCGTTACAAGTTTTACTACACTTTGTTTTGCCATAGCATATCACAGTAACATTTTATAAAGAGACTGACCGACCCAAGGGGTAACCAACAGACTGATACGGTTTTTAAACTCTGTAGTTAGTATCTAATAAATCTTGTGCAGTCTCCACTGTGTTCTTCTTCAACTGTGTTTGTCTTTTTAGGATTACTTCCAAGACTCGGCTGTACTTATTTATTACATCCTTCCCATTTGCCATGTTGCTGTTGGAGGCATCTGCTAATTATTCAATTATTCTTCAACTATAACCGTAGTCTTGCTTTTTTTAATTAGTCTGATTCACAATGACCTGTTGAAAATAGTTTTTTGAGTGTAAAAAATGAATGCTTACCATAACGCAAAGGCACCGCTTCTAAACCAGCTTATTTTGAGTTTGGTGGACCTTTGGGGGCTGAATTGCAATAAGACCATGTGGCAAAGTGCCCCCCCGTGTGTATTTTGTGTTACGTGTTGTGTGTAAATGTTGGTGTATAGGCATTGGTACACGGGATATAAGCGGGTCTGTGTTTCACATGTGTTTAAATTGTAGATTTGTATTTAGGCACGAGGAGGGCACAAATCACATCACGTGCAAGTAAAAAGTAATAATATGTGAGCACGGGGAATTGCACTTTAATTAATTCACGTGCAGTTGTACCGAGATTCCAATTGAATGATTGACTAGCAATCGAGTCTCGGTACAACTGCATAAAAGCTGTATGTTTTCACTCACTCGGGGTTGGGTGTTCGAGAGTGGAGAACGGGAGAGAGAGAGGAGAGAGAAATATTTACAAACAATTGCTATCGCGTGCTGGTAGGACCAGCACGATACTTGTTTGTTTGTTTACTCACCGTGTTTGTGTGTCTGTCCGTCCACCGTTTGTTTAATTGTTAGTCCGTTTTGTTTATATATTTATTTTGGCGAAAGTGCCGTGTCCTGTTTCTGTTTTGTGTACAAACCTTTTATTTTCTGTTTGATTATTAAACGCTGAGCGATCACGCTCAGCTTCACCAAAACCCCAAGTCTCTGTCTGTACTGTGTTTCCTGGCTCTGCCGTGACGTCACCGCTCAGTCGTCTTTGCCACACGTGGTGTCAGAACCGGGAGCTACAGCGCCTCCAGGACTCAGGCCAGAGCAGGAACCGCAATTTGGGGTTTAAAAAAAAAAAAAAAACCAACAACAACAACAAAAAAAAAAAAAAAAAATGGAAGGCTGGAACTGGAGAGATGGCTGCCAGGATCTGGAGGTCCTCCTCGGTGGTCTAGAGGACCAAGGCTGGTGCCTTGCCTGTGGGGAGTTCGGGCACCCAGTGGTGCACTGCCCCTACCAAGAGGGAGAGGAGGAACTGGCCCAGGAGAGGAAGGTGAGGAGGAGGCAGAGAAGGGGAAGGGGAAGAGGAAGGCGGAGTGTCCACCGCCCAAGTCTCCACCAGCAGAGGAAGAATGCCTGCTGGTTTTGCCTCCACAGCCTGAGTGGGAGGAGCCCGAACGTCCCACGCCTGAGTGGGAGGAGCCCGAACGTCCCACGCCTGAGTGGGAGGAGCCCGAACGTCCTACGCCTGAGTGGGAGGAGCCCGAACGTCCCACGCCTGAGTGGGAGGAGTCGGTCGTCCACAGCCCAAGAGGGAGGAGTCGGTGCGTCCACAGCCCAAGAGGGAGGAGTCGGTGCGTCCACAGCCCAAGAGGGAGGAGTCGGTGCGTCCACAGCCCAAGAGGGAGGAGTCGGTGCGTCCACGGCCCAAAAGGGGAAGGTAGAGCGTCCACCGCCCCAGTCTCCACTAGCAGAGGGTGAATTCCTGCTGGTTCCACCTCCATTGCCATGGGAGGACCGCTTGCAGCTCCCACCTCCACCAGCAGAGGGTGAATTCCTGCTGGTCCCGCCTCCGCCACTTCCACCGCCAGGAGCAGAGCAGCAGGAGCTGCCTCTGCCTCCCTCCACCAGCAGAGGGTGAATGCCTGCTGGGTCCCTGTCCACCAGCAGAGGGTGAATGCCTGCTGGGTCCCTGTCCCCAGCAGAGGGTGAATGCCTGCTGGGTCCCTGTCCCCAGCAGAGGGTGAATGCCTGCTGGGTCCCTGTCCCCCAGCAGAGGGTGAATGCCTGCTGGGTCCCTGTCCCCCAGCAGAGGGTGAATGCCTGCTGGGTCCCTGTCCCCCAGCAGAGGGTGAATGCCTGCTGGGTCCCTGTCCACCAGCAGAGGGTGAATGCCTGCTGGTCTCCCCTTCCGAGGCGGAGCCGCACCAGTCCCCTGCAAGAGGTGGAGGGCCGCACCAGTCCCCTGAAACAAGGGTTGACTACACGCTGCTCCCACCTCCGCCGCCAGAAGACTACACGCCGCTCCCACCTCCACCGGCAGGAGCAGAGCAGCAGGAGCTGCCTCTGCCTCCGCCACCTTCACTGGCAGGAGCAGAGCAGCAGGAGCTGCCTCTGCCTCCGCCACCTTCACTGGCAGGAGCAGAGCAGCAGGAGCTGCCTCTGCCTCCGCCACCTTCACTGGCAGGAGCAGAGCAGCAGGAGCTGCCTCTGCCTCCGCCAACCCCACCAGCAGAGGAGGAATGTCTGCTGGTATCACTTCCCCCACCAGCAGAGGATGAATGCCTGCTGGTATCACTTCCCCCACCAGCAGAGGATGAATGCCTGCTGGTATCACTTCCCCACCAGCAGAGGATGAATGCCTGCTGGTAACACTTCCCCACCAGCAGAGGATGAATGCCTGCTGGTATCACTTCCCCACCAGCAGAGGAGGAATGCCTGCTGGTAACACTTCCCCACCAGCAGAGGAGGAATGCCTGCTGGTATTACTTCCCCACCAGCAGATGATGAATGCCTGCTGGTAACATTTTCCCCACCAGCAGAGGAGGGATGCCTGCTGGTATCATTTCCCCACCGTCACGAGGAGAGGAGCAGGAGCTGCCTCTCCCTTCACCAGAAGGACCCGGACTAGATGCTGGCGGTCCTCGACAGCCCTTGCATAGGCTGCTGAGGGAAGCACGGGAAGAACCGCCCGGCCGCAGAGGCCGAAGAGGGCCAACACCTGCACCCCAGCTAGTCCTGACTCCCTGCCCGCCGCCCAAGGATGCCTGCCCCGCCGCCCAAGGATGCCTGCCCCGCCGCCCAAGGATGCCTGCCCCGCCGCCCAAGGATGCCTGCCTCGCCGCCCAAGGATGCCTGCCTCGCCGCCCAAGGATGCCTGCCTCGCCGCCCAAGGATGCCTGCCTCGCTTCGCCCAAGGATGCCTGCCTCGCCGCCCAAGGATGCCTGCCTCGCCGCCCAAGGATGCCTGCCTCGCCGCCCAAGGATGCCTGCCTCGCATCGCCCAAGGATGCCTGCCTCGCCGCCAAGGATGCCTGCCTCGCCGCCCAAGGATGCCAGCCGCTCCGCATCGCCTGGGGTTGCCAGCCGCTCCGCACGCCTGGGGTTGCCAGCCGCCCGCATCGCCTGGGGTTGCCAGCCGCTCCGCATCGCCTGGGGTTGCCAGCTGCTCCGCACAGGGTACAGGGTACGAGGAGAAGTGGAGCTCCCGCTGCCGCCTCTATGGCCAGGGGCTCCTCCCGAAGCTCGCCTCCCGAGGGTCCGCTGCTGCTGCCGCCGCCTGAGGGTCTGCTGCTGCTGCCGCCGCCCCGAGGGTCCGCTGCCGCCGCCTGGGGTCGCCAGGGATCCTGCCGCCTGGGGTAGTCGAGGGTCCTGCTTCGCCTGGGTCGCTACACTATGGCCAGAACCCCATGAAGGGGAGCTGTCGGCCATGAAGAAAGGGGGAGGTCAGGAGACCAGCTCCCCAGCCGCATTTCCGCGGCAGGAAACACGGTGGCCAGAGCCCCACGGAGGGGAGCTAGCGGCCACGCGAGGGGGGAGGTCAGGAGACCCGCTCCCTCGCAGCAGTTTCGCTGCCAGACTAGGTGGCCAGAACCCCACGGAGGGGAACTGCCGGCCATGAAGAAGGGGGAGGTCAGGAGACCAGCTTCCCCGCAGCAGTTTCGCTGCCGGAGATTGTGTGGTCGGAGCCCCATGGAGGGGAACTGCCGCCATGAAGAAGGGGGAGGTCAGGAGACCAGCTCCCCAGCTGCACTTTCGCTGCAGAGATAGTGTGGCTGAAGCCCCGAAGAGGGAGCTGCCAGCCACGAAGAATTGGGGTGCCAGACATTTCACCATGGCCACCCCCAGAAACAACTTGCTTCCCCTCTTCCGGGACTTTGGGACTGAGGGGGGAGGTGGCCATTGAGGCCATGTGTGCTTTGCACAAGGGGGGTATATGTGGCAAAGTGCCCCCGTGTGTATTTTGTGTTACGTGTTGTGTGTAAATGTTGGTGTATAGGCATTGGTACACGGGATATAAGCGGGTCTGTGTTTCACATGTGTTTAAATTGTAGATTTGTATTTAGGCACGAGGAGGGCACAAATCACATCACGTGCAAGTAAAAAGTAATAATATGTGAGCACGGGAATTGCACTTTAATTAATTCACGTGCAGTTGTACCGAGATTCCAATTGAATGATTGACTAGCAATCGAAGTCTCGGTACAACTGCATAAAAGCTGTATGTTTTCACTCACTCGGGTTGGGTGTTCGAGAGTGGAGAACGGGAGAGAGAGAAGGAGAGAGAAATATTTACAAACAATTGCTATCGCGTGCTGGTAGGACCAGCACGATACTTGTTTGTTTGTTTACTCACCGTGTTTGTGTGTCTGTCCGTCCACCGCTTGTTTAATTGTTAGTCCGCTTTGTTTATATATTTATTTTGGCGAAAGTGCCGTGTCCTGTTTCTGTTTTGTGTACAAACCTTTTATTTTCTGTTTGATTATTAAACGCTGAGCGCGATCACGCGCTCAGCTTCACCAAAAACCCCAAGTCTCTGTCTGTACTGTGTTTCCTGGCTCTGCCGTGACGTCACCGCTCAGTCGTCTTTGCCACAGACCACAATGATTGCAAACGTCACAAACAGGGTGCACTTTACCACATTCTCCTATAGGGGAACTGCTACAAGGATGTTTTGAAAGAAATACATCTTATAGCACACATTATTTTTAGGTGCCTCTCAGTTTCTAGGCCTTTATTCTCAGGTTATCTGTTTGCATTTCCTGGTCAATTTCACCTGAGTAGTGTCTTCCTAGTCAAAGCATATTAATTGCTATGTGAAAGCATGTAAGTCAATAGGGGAAGTAGCTTGTTGACTAATGACAACAAAGGATCCATTGAAGGGGAGGGAACAATTTCACCAAGCTAGTGCAACACTATCTGAAAGCATGGCTTGCAAACAGAGATTTCTTTAACCAAGTGTAGTAGCAGATACCATGTTTTAAAATAAAATACAAGTTTGCAATAACGTGTTTGTTTCAAAACTGAAAACTTCGGACTTATATAACGCATTCCTCTCACAAACCTTGCTCAAGTTTATCACAGTAGCTCAGACATCAATTAGACAAATTAAATCTGCCTAAGTTAATACCAAATGCTAGACAGCCCTAAGCATTTTTTTTTCGTCAAATTTTACAACCAAAATAATAAGTTTATAGAGTTTGTTAAACAAAGTGGTGACAATAGGTGGACAATCTGTTTGTAATTAACACTGCTGCAGAGCTCTGATGCCAAGTGCCTGCAGTTACTAGAGCTCTCCAGAGCTGGTGGGGAGGGTATTCGGCTCTGTGGGATTGACAGATGTTGGACAAGGAGCTTACACTGAAACTGGAGAATCAGGAACACTCTGCCAAGTCCACCACCTGCCTGCCAGCACTCTAACCAGTGTGCTTAAATGCATTTATTTTAAAAAAAGGAGACCATTCTTAGTCTAGCAGACGAATGTCCTGATCATTTTCAGTGGCAATGATTTTAAAATTCAACTTCTGGTATTTCAGCCCATTTTTTTTTGTGAATGTGAGTGCGTGTGGGTGTTGTATCTCCAGTCCTTTTATTTCTCTAAATGTGCTTTCAGCTGCTTTGAGCTGGTTTGGAGAATCCTACGTGCCAGGACCGAACATCCTTCATAGTTCCATTCAAATACAGTATGTATACCGTGACATGTGATCTTTACACTTCCACCTATACTATTGACAGCAGTAGATGGGACTGGTTTGAAGCTCACATTGTCACATGTGGTGCTCGAGCTCAAAGCCAAGTAAAGACAGAAAAAGAATAATTACTCTAATATGGGAGCAATAGAGCTACTCAAAAAGTTTGCAAACATCATAAAACATAAAGAAAACACTTGAAGCTACTTACTCTTTAAAAAAACAATCCATTTAAATAAATGACTTCATTCGCATTTAAAGAAATAGTTTAGAGTTGTTTTCAAAGACACAACTAGCTCGAAGACATATATTTTCTTCCTCTATGCTAAGAGAACTTCTGTCAGTGGCTGAAATGGTTAATCTTTCCATATTAACTGTTTTTTTTTTTTGCAGCAGCATTCCTAAACTTTTTTAAAGGTCAGTTTAACATACTGTCTTTATACAGCATAGACTGGGGGATGCTGCTGTCTAAATTTGGGTAATAATTATAGGCAGATGAAAAGGGCAATAATCTTCTGCCAGTCTAACCTGCTGACCGATAATCACTTCTTGGAAAACACACGGATATCACTCAGACATAGCCATTACCATTTCCTGGAACTGTTTCAAATAGCAATTTTTTGAAAATTCTATATATATATATATATATATATATATATATATATATATATATATATATATATATATATATATATACACACACAATGTATTAGGATTGTTTTTATGCTCCTTTTGTTCAGTTTTGTTCACTGCCACTTCTTGAACTGCAAAAATTTCATAACCCTTTTTAGCTTGGCTTCACATCAAACTGAGGTTTGACCTGTGCTCCCGTTTCCATCTGCCAAATCCATTCCCAACTGGAGTTGAGCTTGAGTTTCCTAGACTTGGGCTGAGAGATGTAGCCAGCACATATGAACTTCAGCCTGGCAAAAGAACTGTCATAATCATTCTGGAATTTTGCCTTCAGTGATCACCCTCAAAGAGTGGTGAAGACACCAACTGTGCCAAACCGTGAGTTGGTTTTGTGATGTGGACTGTTGAGACCATCAAACTAATTCCACTAACCAGAAAAGGGAAGGCATGCAAGGCTAGTGAATTATCTAAATGTGTTCTGGAAAAATATTCATATCAATTGATTTTAGATCCGTCACAGGATCAATCTGTATCCTTGTGCTTGAAACCTACCTTACCAAGAAAAAGATTAATACATGTATGTGCATGTCTGTTACCACAGGACCACATTCTGAAAATACTTATGCAGTAAACTTAATCTAGGACAGGACACTTACTTATTGGAGAATGGTAAAAAAAAAAAAAAAATCCAGTGAATCAGTTCTCCTAAATGATTACCTTTCTTCTAGCTCTCCAGCAGCTAGTCACCTCATTAACAGTCTCTCTCTCCTTCCGGGAACCATAGCTCTTTTTCTGCAATCATTACTCTTTGATCTCTCTGCTTTATCAAAAAGCACAACACAGCCAGCACTATACAAATTCTTCAGTAGCTGCCATTGCCACCAACTGATAATTTGCAACCTTATTCCTAGGTTCCACCCTAACTCTGTGTGAACTGTTAGAACACAACCTGTTTTTGTTTTTTTGTTTTATAGAAACAAACCCAAGCTGAGAGTCTGAGGAGCCAGACAAACTCAAGTTGGGAATTACAAGTGGTAATGAGGCATAAAATTTCACATTAAGTTATTTTAAAACAGACACATTTCCACTTCTCATCCCTTCCATCTGAAGGAGATACTCTCCTTGCCAGTTCTGATGTGAGTGCAGCTTAAGTGTACCTTAAGGTCTGTGTGTTTATATTTGTGACAAAACAGTTGGAGGAAAACTAGTTTTTCCCTTACTTAATATTCTTCAGTGTTGATGCATTGGCACTACAATGGCACTGCATTGGTCCTGTAATATATTTTGACGTCATTGGTTTCACAATAGTATGAAAAACAATACGCATGGAAAAAAAAGAAAGAAATGACAGAACATTTCTTACTGAACCAAATGATGTAGAGATCTTTCTGAGCTGTACTGTATGTATGTTTGGAGAAGGACTTGGATGTTGACAGAGTTGTCTTGGGATTGCAAGAAGTGTCTGCAATTAATTTGTCAGCTGGCACAATAAATCTTTCTTGCTGAACGGTGTACTTTATGAATGCCAAGCATAAAATTCTGAAAAATAATCTGAAAAGCTAGTTCAACAATTCTGAAAAGGAACATTAAATGTTCTTAGGTGGTAATCTCTGAAAACTCGCAAATGAAATTTCATGAAATGTTCTCCTAAAACTTTATTTTTATGAGTTTTGAAATAGGAATTACTTTTCAGAGAACCATGAAAAAAAGACAGCATTTGTTGTGTGAATAAAAACTCACTGTATGGTTGTCTGGATCTCATCCAGCAAGCAGCTTGCCATTGAACGCCCTGCAGGTTACAGGTGAGACGGGTTTGATAACTCCTGGATTGCATCTGATCAGTTCAAAGCAGATTTAAAATGTGTGTGGCTTCAGAGATTACTATCATTTAATACTAATCATTTTTACTATCAGAAATGGAACTGCTGGGATCAGAAATACCTCATTCACACAAACTAAATGATGCATGATGTTCTGAAGACCGGATTGTGATTGAAGCAATTAAGTGGTTTGTAAATAGGTACCAATAGACAAACAAATTGTGCATTTATCAGTTTAGTAAATAAGAAATGAATACCTGACATTTTGCCTGAGATTAAATACATTATTGGTGGCTTATTTTACAGACCTTGATTAGTACTAATCTTGGACTACACCTTACCTAAGTTTTGTGATACCAGCTGGAAAAGTTAAATTTTTAAACTTCTCATATCATTGGTGGCTGAGCAATAAGCCAATTGATTTTCACAGTATACATGCGATATTTACCAGTTGTGTCATAGTGCAGCAATTTAAGAGGGTTCCTTTCATTTTAAACCTAATGCATTACGAAGTTGGATAGGGAACAAAAATGGAAGGCGACCCTTTTTGATTGTGGCACGCTAACACACTACCCAGCCACTAGGGAATAGTTTCTGCTTCGAATACACTTTTCGAGGTCTGTGGACACTTCAGTGCGGAGCAAGCATTAAACTCTGAAACAAAAAACAACAAGCCTGCTTCCAATTCTCAGCTGTGCTACACCTCCACTGATTTCTGTACTTCCCAACTCAGCACCTCTTTACTCACCCATTACTGTGCCTTTAAAGTGATGGACAACAATAAAGCCTCTTTAATCCACTACTCTTTAGGTTTACAGCCATTACAAAGTGCTTAATTAAGTAAGCCTCGTTTAATCACTACACATTTGAATGCTAAACGAGTACTTGCGAAGCGTGACACTTGACATATTCTGCAGAAAAATAATTACAAGCGGGAGTGCTGGTTTCACCAAGCCTGCAAACATTTAATTTCCAGGACCTTTCTCATTCATCACCCAATGAAAATGAAAAACCTAGATGAACCTGGGTAATGGGAGAACTCCCTCATTCCTGCTGCGTGACTCACAGAGGGAGCCAATTTCACAGCCAGAGAACTTAAAGAGGCAGATACAGCACAGACTGGCTTTACTGCAGGGAAGAAACACTTCTATTATATGATATAGCGTAGTCCCTGAAACAGCCATCTGTAGTATGTACCATTATACAACATGGATTGCATCGAGACCTCCGTCAGGATACCTAAAGTCAGTGAAATGAGAATGTTTTCAAACCTCTGCTGTAATTCTGATATTTGCATAAATCCCAATTGCACATAATCTATAGTTACTGCTTTCTCTCATATATATACTCGGAAGCTACTTGTATTTACTTACTCACCTGAGCCTTGTTCTAGTCAAAGTACAGTTACACTGCACTGTTGAGCCCCAAACAGGGTGAAACATGTATGCAAATACTGTGCTTTGATTTTTACAATATTAACTATGGACTGGAGAGGAGGGCTATATTGGAAGATTATTGACCCGAGGGAAGACAATGATTACCAACAGGGGTCTCTAATGCCACTATAAGCAGAGTCAGTCAAAATAATAAGAGAGGCAAGGTTGGATAGTAAATATGACTTTATATACTGTAAAGTTATAAATATTTGCGACCCCTTTACTATGCGTTTTTCACGTATGAAGAAAAAAACATAAACATTTTTGGCAAGAATATCTTAGTGCTGTACATATAATAAAGTAATATTATTTATTTCTTAGCAGACACCCTTATCCACGGCAACTTACAGTTGTTGCAAGATATCACATTCTTTTTTACATACAATTACATTATTTTTACATACTATTACCCATTTATACATTTGGGTTTTTACTGGAGCAATCTAGGTAAAGTACCTTGCTGAAGGGTACAGCAGCAGTGTCCCCCACCTGGGATTGAACCCATGACCCTCCGCTGAAAAGTCCAAAGCCCTAACCACTACTCCACACTGCTACTACCAGTGCAACAGGTCAAAAACATTTCTGGAGCATTCTGAAATCCTCGTTTAAACAGTGCCCAACTTGCTGGAAATGTTGTGTAGTCATTTTTATATCGATTGCATTTATTATATATTTTTTGTTGCAAGTTTCTGTTATGTGGAATGTAATAAACGAGAACCAGAACAGTGAGTTTTTTCCCCTTCGTTTTACAACACCATTTCCACGTTTTTTTTATTGAAGTGTTTAAAGTTCATTTTCAGTTTTCGTCTGCTTGTTCAGCTACAAAAAAGGCACAAGTAAACCATGTTATTAATTTATGAAAACATGTCTGTGACTACTGTTTACAATGAAGAAGCGGCAATGGCAAGGAATAAAAAAGCAATAAATAAATAAACTGTCAACTTTATGTACTATTTATTTTGGGAATAAACAAAACAACATTTTACTTGACCTGTTATTTGGCAGCCTTTGTTTTGTAGCTAATTCAGTGGGGTAAAGTAAGGCCTACACAATGTATTCTTTACTCCTGGGATATTTTTCTATTTTAATGTGTTACGTATTGTAATGTCTTGCTGTAAAATAAGGGCACACACACAGGGACCACAGCCACTACAGTAAAGTGCACCGAGACAACAGTTCTGACAGGTGGAACTAATTCCACTGGAAAATATTGGACCCCACAAAAAATATCAGCTGTTCAGTATTTATAAAACATTTGTTGTTGCTTAGACATTGCACTCTAGTGTCTTATTAGCCTGTTATACATGATTTATGAAGCTGTAGGACTGGAAGCATGATACTCTCCCCACTAGGTGAGGTCACAGTCCTAAGATTATTATTTTATTATTATTATTTTATTTCTTAGCAGACGCCCTTATCCAGGGCGACTTACAGTCATATACAAAAATACATTTCAAGAATCACAGTACAAGTAATAATACAATTAAGAGCAAGATAAATACAATGACTTTGGTTCTAGCAAGTACAAGTATGACAAAATACGATTCAATAACGGAGCAGATAACAGAGTCAGTGATAGTTACTGTCAATAGTTAATGTAACTATCACATCAGGATATAATTAAATACAAAATACTACAGATTAAATAACACTTGACAGATTACAGTACTCTAAAGTACAGGATTAAATGCAGTAAAATAGGGGTCAGATAAGAGCAAGTAAAGCGCATTTAAGGAAGAGATGAGCTTTGGGTTGGTGTTCATCCCCAGTCATGCACTTCTAGGACTGGGTTATCTCAAATGTGGCTCTGCTGCACAGCCAGCAGCTGAGGCAGGCAGGACAGCATAGCTGCTTCACCCATAGGGGAGGTCTACGTGCTGGGGAGATGGAGGGAGCACCACAGGTGAGTTATTAAGGACTGTTCCATTAGTAACTAAGAAGGGGCAAATGTTGCCCTGCCCTGACTGAATGTCAATCATCTTCAGTATCAATGTGTTGCACATCTCTAGTGGCCATGTTGCAACGATGGAAACCACTATTAAGTTAAAAAGGGTTAAAATGCAACTGTGGAAGGCATGCGTAATAAACCATTATCTATAAACACAATGTTCTGTATTCTCAGACACACTAATTGCTGCATGTGGTGTACAGTAAAATCAGAGTTTCGTTGCCACGACTAATTTCCTTTTGGATTCCAGGGCTGACTTTAAACCAAATTGACACAAAAACAAACAGACCCTCTCTTTATTTAAAATTAAACTGGAAAATGATCCTGATGAAGCAGGAGGCAATTATACAGGGCTAATTTGTGGTCTTAAAGCTGCACCTCTTCCAAATGACACACATGGGGAAAAGGGATACAACTGGTATTGAGTTGCTGTGAAGAAAGTGATGCTGAGTCCATGCAGTATGATTAAAAAGTCTATATTCCTAGGTGAGGATTATAGGGATTTAGAAAACATTAAAAAAAACTTCAGTGCTTGAGTAAATATTCCAGTGTACCTACCAGTTAAGAATGGAGGCCACTTTCCGTGATTTAATATCCAAACATGGTTGCACTAATTGCACTTTGTTAAAATGTAACCTCACAGTAAAATAAAACAGGGTGCATTTGGATTTGAGTAGTTTTTTTTTGTAATTACTGTACTCATGGAGTTTTGAATTTGGTGCAAACAACTCCATTTCAGGGCAGGGCAACTGTACTTTATTTAGAAGCCATACTACTATTCAGCAATACAGCCTTACACTTTCCCTTCTGAGCTTGTTCGGATTATAGGTCAATTTGAATTACCGGGATCAGATTAGCAAGGGTTTCATTTGACTGTTTAATTACATTTTTTTATTCTAGATTCAAGTCACACTGATGATAGCATTTTACATTTTAGCATTAGGTTTCCTTTTCAGGGATGTGTCATCAGTATTGCCTCTACGATAACAGATATTAAGAAATTATATTATGTGACAGTAGGTGGAAGATTTCTTATTAAGTTGACTGTCGTTCTGTATATTTTCTTTTTCCATGAGTATTTACCTTTTGTGTGGCAAACTGTTTCCTAAACATCTCATTTTAACATCGTAAAGGGAAATTGTGAATTTTAACGCTGTTTTATTTGTGTTTCACATAAGCACTACATCAATAACAAACAACTGAATAATTTAGTATTTAACGGGGACATAAAGGGTCCTAGATCTCCCAGACTAACTGTGGTTTGCTTAAAATGCCATATGGTGCACAGCACTGTATTGCCAGCAAGACTAAATGAAACTTGTGGCTGATCACGAGACGGCGCTGGCTTTTACTTCTGTAAAGACACATCTGCTGCTGGCAATTAGAACGGAAGAGGAGCTCCAGAACTCAGGTGAAAGCACCTTGATCCAGCGTTAACCCAAACCCTGCCCTTAAGCCCAATTGTTTGATAATGAGCATGTTAATGCAAAAAGAGCATTAGCCTTCAATGTTAATGTGTAGTACACTATAGTCAAAGGCGATGTAATAATAATGGCCAAGCTTAAAAAAGACCAATTCGTCAATGTCTTACAGTGGCATTAATCCAAGAATGAATGGTGGAGACAGAAACAGAAGCAGCACAATTACACAACAAGATCCATTCCCACCAATGTTGTGCTACTTACCACCTACTTAGCACCACGTTTACATTATCATCACCTATTACATGCAGCATAAAGGGGTTGCTGGGGATAATGCAACTTGGATTTAAATGAAGCTGAAAAACAATGAAAGTAACAGAAAGGTGTTTTTATTTGGATAGGGTTTTAAAAGCAACTCTGTAGTGCTGGACGAGAGCTCTCTTCCTCAGTGTGCCTCAAGCACACAGTGCAGTACCCGTGGCTGTGCTGACAGGACTGCTCCCTGCTCATGCAGTGGAAACACCACTGGTGTGTGAATATCAGGTTCAGATAAGATCGCTATCTGAAATGACTTTTTGCTGCCTCCTAGCACTCTGGAATCGGTGTGCATTGGACAGTGCCAGACATCATCCTGTACAGCATGTAAGGACTGGATGGATGCTGCCTCAATACTGGAGGCCATCTAAGCGCAGTGAGCTTATGTCTCATTTGCTTCCAAATATCTTCATCTCTTGGCTTTAAAAACCAATGAACTTCTCTGTTGTCTTCATGTATATAATAACTTGACAAGTTACAAAGCATGACTGCGTCTCCTTCCCTTTCTTATTTTGTGATGATTCAGAGTTACAGGTTTCAATCTCTTCTCAGAAAACACTGTTTTTGGATGTTACTTCCAAAAATATTCTTCTCCTGGTTTGCCCCATCAGAGTTAGGTTGGTTCTAATGTTTCAGAGACGATGTCCGGATAAGATGTTAGAACTTCCTGCTCCACTCTGTGGAAACATCCTATTCAACTTTTAAAGGAGAGCAGGGTTGCTAAACCTCCTCACCCCTTTCACACTCCAATAATCACCAATGCTCTTAATTTGTTTTGTTAAATCCCATAGTTATATATTTTTAATGCCGCCATTGTAAAGCCAAGTTAGGATGCGTGATGTTTTAAGTTGTGTCTAAATATATTTATCTATGTTATCAAAATGATATTAACCAATCCACAACTTATACAGCATTGAACTGGCTTGTTACCACATCAGGACCAGTGTGCTACTGTATCAGGGGCACTATACCATGTTGGTTTACCATCCGTTGTGTTACCATTGCTGATAATGCTTTCTTAATACACAGGTATTATAAAGTTATGCTAATAGTATTTTTAATAAGGCTGTAGGAAGCAACGTCATTTCATTGTGCTTTACTACACTTTGCGATACAGGGAAAGTGGAATCCTTGTTCCTAGTGAAGTTAGGTTTTCATTTCTGAGTGGTTTTAGTGAGAGCCATGCTTGGCAGGGGTAGGTGGATTGTGACTAGTCAGTATCATCCTTGGAGCAGAATGCTCTGTCAGCACCTTGTAAATCACACCTGGAAGTAAAAATAAAACATTTGTCCCCCGAGAGCTTGTAAAAGAACTAAACTGTCATCAAAGGCTGTTCATATCAGGGGAGGTGAAACATGCAATCATCATGGATTTGTTAAACTACTTACAGTACAAGCATTTCATATCATATGTAACATGCAGGTCTTATCAACAAAGGTGTTGAATGATAGTATAGGCAAGATACATATTGGAATCAGGCTACATTATTATGTTTTTGGGCTAAGGGTTGTAGGCCAGTCACGGACCTGCAGGTCAATTACATAAACGTACAGGTTATAAGTGTAGTGTTTTGGAACACAAATAGTAACAATTTAGCACAAGGGCAGCTCCCATGGTGTGAGACATTGATGGAATCTATCATAGTACCATGAAACCAATAGTATGAGCATAGCAATACCATGATACCATAATACACAGTGTAATGTTTGTTTCAAACCCTTTAGATTTCCATTGCTGCTAATGCTGTTGTTTGCTTGGGTCACTTTAGTGGAGTGGTATTCAACTACATTCTCTGGCGGGCCAGATAAGGCAATGTCCAAACCTTGGGGGCCATAGGACGCTCATGAAGTGTACCGGGGGGGTTGTTTAAGCGGTCGTGAAAATTTGTCCAATCACACTGTACATAACAGAACGTTGCAACACTACACTTGCACCAATTACCTAATGCCTCTCAGAAATAACCACTTACAATGATACAATGTCTGGTCGCCATTTAATAATAAAAATAGAAAGCAAATATATTTTTCCTGATATTTTCCTGCATATATTCAAACAAACTCTTGCAAACAAATAATTAACAAAGCCCACTGTAATGCTATTAAAACAGCAAGCTTTTAATCCGAGTTTTATTTAAACTATGGGATTCAAATGATAAGTTAAATTCATGGGAAATGCATGGAAATCTAATTTCCCTTTTGTATTGCCTGAAATTGACACTCTCTCACACAGTCTTTGTTTTTGGAAAATGACTGTGCATCAAGAATTCAAGCTAATAAAAGCATGTGTATTATGAATCGCTTTATTTATCTTGCATAAGCATCTTAAGCACCGGATTTAAAAATGTAGCACTGTGTCTAAATATGTATCAACACGTTCTAACTCCAGTGTGTTTAAATGTAAATGAAAAGTTTCTAACTTAAATGCACAGAGGGAAAATAAACTTAAGTGCATATTTAACGTACCATCTTTGACAGGCATTTCTTACTGTAGCCCAAATAAAAAATCTTTGACAGGCTGTTTTTTTCAGGTAATTTACCGTGCTTGAATAGTTTTTTGTCTTATTTTCTCTCTCTCTTTGTTGTTTTGTCTCTCTCGCTGCCTAGGGCTATTGATGCTTTACCTCACCAATGTGCATGTTTAAAAGAAAAAGCACAATCGTGGTTCTTTAGGTAACCAAACTAATGGTGTTTAGCCCAGTAAGTCATGTGAATATAAACTATTGATTTATTGATATGAGCGTAGCTTGCATACTTGAGTTGTAAACAAGAAAAGGATTATTACCAGATACAGTGTAGTGATCACTTATTCTTGTATTATGGTGTAAGAAAAAGACACACCACTAACGTGTAAAGGTATTAAAAATAAGGTCTAGTTTATTGTAATAATAGGATACAAACAGAGCAGCGAGCTCCGGTCTCAGTAGGATGTACCTGAACCCCAGGTGCTGGGTTATACATAAAAGAGTTTCATCCCTCAAGCACAAGACATACACAAGACATGCGTAGCATTTGAAGTACAAACAATGTCCGTATATGGTTGTTAATAAATAGTTTAATTCATTTCTACATGTGTAGCTCTCAGAAATATGTTATTAATAAGCAGATAATATGCCGTTAGAATGGAAGACAGGACGACATGACTCCAGTTGATTTCGTCCTTGCATGATACGTTTTCGCCGGTGTTCTGGGTTTCTGTGAGATTCTCTGGAATTCTGTCAAAACTGCACTTACCCACAAGAAAAGACAGACATTGATGCAAAAATCCTCCACTCTTATGTGTTTTTATGTAAACCCTTTATTACAGTATAAAATAATCTTACAGTCCCTCCTGAAAACTTAAAAAACTTAACAAAGAATTTTTCCACATAAATTCACCCACGGACAGTGTTATATTCGGTCTTAGGTTGTCCGGTCTGTAAATACCAGTTCTTACTCATGTTGCCAAGAAAAGAAAAAAAAAAAGGGTTACACAAATGGCCTGTAGATAGCGGCGGCCTTTCAATGTTACATATCTGTTATTTCAGCTTTTGTAATGAAGGACAGCTGACGCTTGATGGGCCAAATGGAAGGCTCTCGCAACCCGGATTAGGTCTGTGGGCTGCTTTAGTGCAATATATAAATATTATAATGATAGAATTTATTTTCTAAAAGTTTTTTTTTTCTCTCAACACCATGTTTGTAGCATGGTTCAGTTCAAATGTGCATCCCAGTTCAACACCATGTTTGTAGCATGGTTCAGTTCAAACGTGCATCCCAGTTCAACACCATGTTTGTAGCATGGTTCAGTTCAAACGTGCATCCCAGTTCAACACCATGTTTGTAGCATGGTTCAGTTCAAACGTGCATCCCAGTTCAACACCATGTTTGTAGCATGGTTCAGTTCAAACGTGCATCCCAGTTCAACACCATGTTTGTATCATGGTTCAGTTCAAACGTGCATCCCAGTTCAACACCATGTTTGTAGCATGGTTCAGTTCAAACGTGCATCCCAGTTCAACACCATGTTTGTAGCATGGTTCAGTTCAAACGCGCATCCCAGTTCAACACCATGTTTGTAGCATGGTTCAGTTCAAACGTGCATCCCAGTTCAACACCATGTTTGTAGCATGGTTCAGTTCAAACGTGCATCCCAGTTCAACACCATGTTTGTAGCATGGTTCAGTTCAAACGTGCATCCCAGTTCAACACCATGTTTGTAGCATGGTTCAGTTCAAACGTGCATCCCAGTTCAACACCATGTTTGTAGCATGGTTCAGTTCAAACATGCATCCCAGTTCAACACCATGTTTGTAGCGTGGTTCAGTTCAAACGTGCATCCCAGTTCGACACCATGTTTGTAGCGTGGTTCAGTTCAAACGCTGCACTTCTGTTTCGTTACAGTTGTCCCATCGCTGCAGTGGTGCCGCCTCCTTCAATCCGAACTCACAACATTTCTCCTTTCTAAATCCTCCCAGATAGAAGGAACACAAACTTCAATATGCAAAGCGTTGTATACATGAAATGATCGATCGGCATCACCTTGTAACTTTGGGAATAATTACACTCACCATCAGCTTGTGTTTACTATGCTGGCTGCATGTAAATACTCCCTCTGTAACCTGAAGCAGCTACTTGATTATTCCATATACAACTGCACAGTCTCCTACTGCATGCCACAGCCTTTTTACATTACCTGGCTATTTGATTTCACTCTGCCCACAGACTGATAGCTAACCAGACAACAGGCATCTTTGGTATTGCTTTTAAAATGTCATACTGAACACCAAAAACAATAAAGGGATTATATTTAAGCACTGACAATTTGATATTCCCCTGAAGTCTCACAAGCTTTACTTATGTAGACCATTTCAGTTTGTTCCTGTGCTTGTTTTCTGACCTCTGTTTCCTCACACAGTAGTAGCATTACGTTTGAATATGAAGTGTGAGGGCAAAAGGTTGTCATTTTGAAGTTCAAAGATTGTGATTTGGATGGTGTGATTTTTCTCAGCTATGAAGTTATGGCCACTCAAGGTACATACTCTGTAAAATGTGAGGAAACCTATATGGATGCCGTTATACAAGCAGAGCATGTTGACACTAAAGCGCTGAGGTTACTGGGATGAGATAAAGCATTACTCATTCTATGCTGTATAGATACATGGTTATAAGTACAGACCTACACTTCTATGGAACACCATGTTATTTCTGTGGGGTAAACGGTTTGTTGCACTGTTGATCCTTTGGGTAATTGGGACAGGGCAGAACTGTGATTTTAAGAAAGACTTGTAATATAAGATGTCATCTAAGAGCCCTAAAGCCTATTTAGCTTGGTGAACACAACATTTTTGGGGAGGGAAATTATAAGATCATGTAATAGAGAGTATAGAGAAATTGCGAAACTCGTATTTGTTTTAACTGAAATAACACACCATAAATGATGCGGAAATCAATTAAAGTGGTTAGAGCTAATGACATAATTGCATAAAATGTACCTGCTGTGCAATTCTATTCCCTTTGTACAGTGTTTTTTCCACCTGCAGAGTGAAATTATCCCCACTATTTCACACCTTCTTTCCTTCCATTAACCAATTTGCTGTCTCCCCCTATGACTGCCATTTGCACCCACTGGCAGTTCTTTGACCCCAAAGACACTGACCCAGAAAGTGAAACATTAACAGACTGCCTACAAGGAAGGCATGCAAACCAAGAGCTTTTATTAACAGTTAACATTAAAAAAAAAAAATGTTGTACGTGTTTGTTGAAACATGCTTTTTATTTTAAAAACTACAGAAATTTACATAGCAAATGTAAGGAATTGTTTCCTTTGCTATATCCACTCTAAATGAATATTGATCAACATTTTTTTTTCCAATATGCACCTTTACAGTATGTGGATCCATGGGCACTGTAAACAAAAAAAGCATAAATAACCAACTTTTTTTATATCTTTTATTTTTTCTGGTATAGCTATCGTTGTCCTTGACTCATTATTACAATTTTGTATGTCCGATAGTCTACAGTGTTGAATTTAGAAATACTAAAACAAACTTAAATTCAATGTTGGAAAAGACTTCTTGTCGAAACGTTTGTCATAAAAGTTTCTTCTAGTATTTCTAAACTTTGGTATAGTAGACATATACAAGATCTGCACACTGAACACTATTACATGTGGCAGCAAAGTTTATGCAAAAATACAGTCATTTATTTTATACAAAAGTACTAGTACTAATGTTTCGGTCAATTCAAGACCATCGGTATACACATGATTCTTGTACTGAGGTGCTACAGTACTTTATATGGATAAGACACTCCTAAAATGAGTTTCTTCCTTATTTAGAGCGCAGAAGTACAAATGTCTGTGCTCTTCATTTCTGTCTTGTGCGTGTGAGTGAGCCTGCCAATTGCATCCCCCTATTAAACAGATGGTTTGCTAAAAATAAACTGCTTTTCTTCTTCTCTGCTTAGACTGTTTAAACCAATACCATAACCTCTTCATAAAAATGCAACTGGTATAGAATGCAGAAGTTATACAAAACTCATTAATTTTTATTCACTTTTTTCCTAATAATTCCTGTAAAATGTTGATGACTGCATCATGAAAAACAAGCAAAGCAATCTTAAATTTGAGTTCTGTCTTCATTTGGCAGGAAGTTTGTGGAGCCCGGTCAGGTGTAATGTTTCTTAACAGGCATTTGTTTGTATTGATGAACTGGTCCTGGCATGGCAAGTATGTAAGAAAAATACATTTACAGACAATCTTTGCGCGAAACAATGGTGCTCAACAATAGACCACAATACTTTGCCAGTATCTGATTACAACACAGTACAAAAAGCTGAAGGCAAATGATGCAGGTGCACATTTTCTGTAAATAGTTTTATTAGTAGTAAACCAAACAGAAAAGTTTACACATTTAAAGGTGGCAGCCTAACTGGAAGTCCAGAAATATCTCAGGTGTGAATAAACTCTGTATCCCGACAAATTACAAAGCCAAGGAGTTTTACAAATCAGTTAATACATGACATGTAAAGCATGTTTGAAGGAAGAGTGGGAGATGTTTCATCCTTTTGATTTACTCATGTCTGAAAATGACTTCACCACTACGTCCTTCTATGTAGTTATTAAATTAAGTACTGAGTGTCTTTGTCAATATTACAACCTAGTACACGGATGCCAAACCAGTTCAAGACATGCTTGCTGTAGCTGATCTGTGGAAAGTTCCAGGAACAAAATCTGTAAAGGACTGTTTCATTCCATTTCACCTGCCCCAGCCTCCCACTAAACAGAAGATGCCAAATCACATCATGAGCACAGTTGACACATTATCCCGTCTGCACTTCACGAACACTTGTTAGATGTTAAAAAAACACCTATTTCTGGTGTTTATAACACCTCCAGAGGTGTTTACTCTGTAAATATTATTGTACCATTAAATCCTAAAACAAGGCAACCATCAACAAGTGGAATTTGTAGAGGCCCCTCAGAGAGAGACGGCTCAGCGCACGGGCCAAAAACCCTGTGAAGCAAGGCCAGAGAACGGCAGCCAAGAACGCGGTTCGAAGTGATAAAGCACTTTATTTTGATGCTTTAAATCTCTTAGCACTCAGGCCTGCTTAATGTAACAGACCCACTGAGACGTTTAGCTTGGGCCTTGAGTCAAAAAAGCCACAGGGAACCACTTACTGAAAGAAGCTTCCCAGGCAGCAGGCATTGGCACTTTAGCCCCCATAGTCTAGTGCTGTGTGGATTAGCAGCTTTGTGGAACTGAGTGTGAGAGAGAGAGAGAGATGGGTCAGGAGAATGATGGCCTGCTTTGATACTGTTTCTGAGCCTTGTAAAACACATGTTGACTGTATCACTCCCGGGATTTTTAAATAAATGTATTTTAACCACAATGGGTCATACAGTAGCAAGGTATTTACACCAAATTAAATGTTATTTTTCTCCCTAGATATGCTTAATACAGCTAACGTTTACATCAGTCAACCCAGGATTAGACTTAAATATAATGGTATGTATTTAATTGCACTGTACATCTACGCATATAAACATTTACAGTGGTATATTTCCATGTTCATTTTGTAATGATTTCCCATGTGTATTCAGGACTGTATTATGCAGTAATGTGTTTTACGAAAGCAATACCACACTCCAGGTATTGGTATTGGTATTGTTTAACCAGGGTTCAATATCTGCACACCTAGGGGTGTTGTTCGGCACAAGGCAAAGCCAGGGCCTGTGTATTTCAGACTATATTTGAACACCCTAGAGTGTGTTATTGCACTTACAAAATGCCCAATGACATTGCCCCCTTTATTCTTGCCATTTTATAAACTATTTCACCATGCTTTACCATACTTCTCAGTTCTTTACCATATATGCATATGCTTCATCACCCTTTACTGGTTGTATACTTTGCATTGGTTTTAGCAGGTTTACCACAGGAAATCATTTATGTCTCTAAAGCACTGGTTATTAGTGCCCTGCTAAAAATTGCTTTAGTACTACTACAATATACTATAGTACTACTACAATATACTATAGTACTACTACGGTATACTATAGTAGTACTTTTTTTGGCAGAGTGGCAATATAGTATTGATATAAACCAGTATATATTTTGGGCAAATATGCCTTTCAATGAACAGAGCTAAAGTTTGTAATTATTTATTTATTTACAGAATTAATTCCATGGAAAACAATTGCAGTACATTGGAATAGGAATACAATGTTTTAATATGTACTCAAATAAATACATATAGATGTATGTGTTGCCTATCTATTTATTATGCGCCTCTCACAAGTGGGGGAAAAAAGCCTAGGGCCAGTGAGAGAAATCATTTTCAAATTTGACAGATTTGCAGTCACATCATTGCTTTCCTGTTTGGTCAAGCATTTTACATGTGTCTTCCACTGGCATTTATTACATTTAAATCAACTCCATAAACGAGTTATTAAAATGTTTTGACATAAGGCTATCAGTAAATAAAAAGACAACTTTAAAAAAAAAACATCCAAATGTCATATGTCTGGTTTGCATTATATTATTGGCATAGGATTTGACACAATTGGTTGTGCGATTGTACAAAGTGGCATGCAATACGTCCAAAAAAAAAATTAAATAATGATATGTGCCCTCCTGCAAAGAGAGGGTTTCTCCAATTTAGCTCTGAAACAAATGGGACTGATGAAAAAATATGTGATCTTCTGCTACAGTTTGGAGGGGTTCACAATTATATTTATAACAATGCAATTACAAATAAAACAATTTCAGACTAAAATCTAATTCGAAATTCATGTGATGTGAACATCAGTGAATGATACATTAAGCATTAATTCGTATTTGCCCTGTGCCTGTTCATAATAACCATTACTTAAACACTCAAGCATGTAAAAAAAGAAAGCAGTTATCCTCAAAGGTGTGCCCGTAAGACCAGAGCACTGCCCGAGACGCCATCTCAGGAATGGTCAGGAATATCGCAATACTGATGTAGTAGCAGAGGACCTAAAGTCATTCTACTACTCTGAGCTCTCAGTCTCTGCTTTTGCACAATTGCTACATCTCTATTGTGATGTCGTTTTATTATACATTTTTGAATAACAGTTAAATGTGCAGGAGAGAAAAATGATCATCGATGTTATGAGAAATACACACGTGTGCCTGTGACCAGCAAACTTTGAGGACCTTGTAATGAATTAAAGCCCATTGAAGTGAGTGGAAAGGTAAGCTCTGGACGTGAACCGCTGACCATACGGTTCAAAGACAAACATCTTACCATTCAACTAAAGAACAAGCTCTGTAATCAAGAGGTGAGTACGTGTCTTATGCTGATGTCAATATTATTAACTCAGCAGCCACTAGGAGGGGATTGCATTATTATTATTTAACAGACAATAAGGCAAACGTTTGCTGTATTTATTTTTATTTCTATTCAGGGGGGAACTACATATTCCATGGAAATCGTGAAATCCGTGATAGCCTTGAAAACAAATAAAGCCTTAGTCATCGCACATCAGCTGGGACAAAGCCACTGTCCGGTTTAAGGGTACTTTATTAGGCATCTATGAAATAATTTGATTCTGGCTCCAAGTTTGAATTCCCTACGAAATACTTTAAACACTGAATTGTTTCATTATTGCATAAGTAAAGTACAGTTTACCTAACCTGTCTCCTGACAAGCTACAGTGAATACTGAATGAAATATGCAAAGCCTGTACTACAAAGCACAAAGGATAAGCAAGGTCCATTTTTTATTAAGTTACACCGCTTTCAATAATAAAAATGACCTTCAAAAAACAATTCACTTTAACCCTCGTTTTGACTATGTACTGAAGTCTGAAGATCTGACAATCTTCTGTACAATTCCATGTGATTTCCGCTAAGGGGGTACATTGTATGCATGTAAAGAACACAGTCTGTAGAGAGTCACTCTAAGAAGAATGAAAGCTCTGTAATACAGATTTACATTGAAAGCCGGTATAAGATCAGTTCTCTTGTGTTTGCTTCCGTTGCCACCCACTGCAAAACATGACAACTATGATTCATAATGTGATTGAGCTTCCTCCAGGTTGAACTGAATCCTAACTAAGGCATCCGTTGGGTTAACACTGGATGTGGGCAATGTATTGCATGTGGTTAACCCAGGAAGTGGAAATGGACTAAACCTTGGTTATCCAGTTGAGCTAATCTCCATCTGTATCCCTGTGTGCTGCGGTCTGTCTATCCCCTCAGCTGTATCGAGCTGTTACTGTCTTCCATCAGACCTTCTCTTTGGGTGGTCTGTTACTTTATAGTACCTCATTCCTGAACTGTGCTTGGGGGGATCTTTTTAAGAAGCTAACCTGCAAACCTCATTTAGTCTGTGTGGTATTTGTTGCTGATATTTTTTCCGAGTGTTGCAGTGGGATAGGTTAGTGGTGACACTCTGGTGTATCACCTGTAATTAGAGAACATATTTGAGAGCTCCAGGGGGTGTTTTAAACATTTTAAAGTCATCAGGACATGATGACTGAGACATGAAAATAGTTTATAAAGTGAATATAAACAAGGAGAAGAATACTGTGAGTGTGGTGTCGATGACCCATACCAAGTTGTTAAAAGGATGATGTAAACCAGGGGTTCTCAACTGGGTGTCCATGGCCACCCGAGAGAGAAAGTTTCAAGGGGTCCTCCAAAAATAAACCAGAGAATGTGTTATTTTCCCTGCATGCTTAGTAGACTCTGAAACCTATTACCTTCAGCATATCATAAGCATGCACAGAAATGAACGCGTTCTCAGGTTATGTAACACATTCTCGGGTTACCTATGGTGTAATAGAGCTATTTCAGTGGGAGCACGATAGATTACAAAGCAGAGGAAAAATTGTTGGAAACACACACAATAAATACCAGACATGGATACATTTTTAATTCGACCATCAGCAAAACCCACAGAATGATGATACAGAACTTCATCCGTAAGGGCTGAAGAACAGCGAGGAGGTGGTGTTGTGAGTAAAAAACATAAAGCCATTATTAACCCTGCAAAATTAAGGAAATACCAAGACAGCTACTTGAATTTCGGTTTTATTTGTACTGGAAGTAGAGATATACATCAACCCGCAGTGTGTAATTTGTGCACAATTACTGTCCAATGAATGTTTGAAACCCTCCAAATTACAGAGACATTTAATTACCAAGCATGAAATATATAAACACAAGCAATATTAATTTTTTGAGCGAAAGGCTAAAAAATTGCTTGGTACTAAAGCCGTAATGTATTCCACAACTACCGCAGATAAAAAGCTTGTAGTGTCATCGTACAAATACTGTTGATTTGTCCATCAAATCAACAGTATGAAGCTCACTCTTGAAATCAGAAATACCTCTGTTAAGAAAGGGGAACAAGACTAAAAGGCTAAAATGCAAAAGAACACAGAAATTGGACTATGGAACAATGATCAAAGGTGCTTTGGACTGTTGATGGATGGACAACGACACCTTGGCCTTCTGCCAGTTTTGTTGTCAATTAATATCCTTATTCCTTAATCTTCAAGTATTGCTCATCCTTGTTAGACAGCTTTTTGGGTCTTCCAGTCCTGGGCTTGTCAATTACAGATGATGTTTCTTCGTACTTGTTGATTATGCTTCGGATACCACACCTTGAAAATCGTGTGATGCAAGCTATTTCACTCAATGTTTTTCCTTCTTTATGCAAGTCAAGGTTGTTATAATAGTAGAAAACACTAGTGGAGGCATTGAGTAAATTGTTGATGCTCATAATGCATTAGAGTAGAAAAATGGGTGAAACACAATAGGAGTCTTATATAGAGAGAGTTATATATATATGGTGAGCTGTGAAATTTTTATGCCGGGGGGGGGGGGGGCCTCAGAAGCAAGGTTGAGAACCCCTGCTGTAAACTAAGCTATTATTTATGGGTTTACAGTATAAAGCTACAGCAATATATTGTATATATAACTAATATTGTGGATCATGTTGTTGCTAATTTTATAACCTAAACATAAATATTGTATTACTCTTTCAGAACATTGCACTGGTGTGTACGGAATGTAAATGTGTCAGTACAAATAGATAGACTTTCTATAAAAGTATTTTTGTTATTTACTGCCTGTCTGACTCGTTTTAAGAACGACTCCAGAAATGCTATAGAACTCAATGGAAATATAACTTGTTGGGCCTTCTGTGTTCATATGCTAAGCTGAATGAATCAAAGCAAGTTTATGTTTGATGAACCAAGATGTGTCACTTTCTTACTGACAGTTGTCACCACCAATAAACAGTGTCAGGTTACGTCACAGCTTGCAGTTTGATGACAGCCAGCATTATTTTGGTTGAACCCACCACTTGTCATGAACGACTGGTATCAACATATAATCCTGTTATAGAAATTGACCGGGGGGTGCCATGCAGATTGGCACCATTCAGGAATGAACATGGTTAGCTGTGAGCAAGGATGCCGCATTTAAATCCTGACAATATCACATGCATCAAAGCTGAAGGAGTCAGTCCCAACTAAATGCAACTTTAACTAATAGCATAAGGAATATTGTGTACCCAACTGTACAAAATAAGGCTGTAATTCCTGCTGTGAACATAAGAAAAGTTTGGGAACGAGAAGAGGTCATTCATAGCACACCATTTGCCCCTACTCACCAGATCTACTTTAGTAGCACAGAATCAATTTTTTTTATTATTGTTATTTTTTTTAATATTCTAATTTACAAAAGGGCACTAAATGTAGCTGCAACATGCACATTAAGTAGTGAGTCTAAGTGCACCATAAGTCTAAATGTATCCCATTTACAAACAGAGAATGCATTAATTTACGTGGACACTATTTGGCTAATTTACATACCATAGCGTGCACACTACATGTATTGGAGCGAGAATTTAATGTGCATGATAATGTCCAACACTTACCTGTGACCACCGCGATATAAAAAGCCCCAGCAGTCCAGGCATATCTTTTGGTCAGTGGCTTATTGTGAAAGGTGGGGGTGGCTTACATTGACTGAAAAGGAGCGATCAACAGACTCAGCCCTCCGCAGGGGACAGGCAGAGGCAACGCAAACTAAAAACTGCACACAGTGGAGTTAGAAATTCTAGTAGAGGAGATTGTTTTAAATTATAATACCTTGTTTGGTCCAGTGTTTTATTTAACCATTCTATTATTTGTACCAATGTAATGAACTATAAAATAAAATCTAAGAAATTATAACATTCATTCAAGTTTATTCATGCTTAATATAACCTGTTATTTACAGGTAATTTTCACTGCTCTATATGAAAACTTTAATGCAAATAATGCTTCTATGATGCCATAATTATCGCTCACTTTAAGGTGCACATTACGATTATCACCATTTAGTAAACATGGTGTGAATAAAGCTCATCTCATTATTCAGAGCGGGGTGCCTCATTTAAATACATTATCATGCATTACCATACACATCACATATTCATTCTGATTACCATAGTGTGGCACAATAAAATCAGTGTGCACCATAATATGCCCATTATTTTGCATGATAATGAATACAATTGCAATAGTAAATATGGAAATCATGAAAGTGCACACTAATTACAATGATGGTGCACCATAATGTTTAGTACGCTTTAATACATGAGGCCCCTTGTGTTTTAAATGCTACTACTTCACCTGGCTGTTTCATGCAATTTATAACTTTCTGTGTAAATAAAAGTGCTTCTTACCTGTTCTAAACTTACTATTGCTCATCTTATGTTTTTGTCTTGACTTGGATTAACGTTATCTATACCATTTCAGATTTTATAAAGTTCAATTAATAACCCTCTTTGCTTAGATCCTGGCTAGCTTAAATACATGTACAATCATGTGAAGCTATCAGTGTCATTTTATTATGGTATTGGTGTGAAGTAGGGGTCCTAATCTTTATTGATTATTAATACGATCTGTGATCGATTAAATCCACCTGTTTGTTAATGATATGAAATTGTATTGAAAAACAATTGCAAGCAATCACTTTTAGTGACATAATGTTTTGTGCTGTACTGGCCATTTGCGTTTCTTTCAGCCAAATGCCATGTCTAAAAGAAAAAGATTAAAACTACATCAAAAACGTATATGTTACCATAAATTACCAGTTGCACTACAGCCTAGAATACTGTATTTAAGCTTTCAGGTTTGAGACTAACAAAGGTAACTTACTGAGTGCAATTTTATTTTAGTTAGCGGAAGAATATAGCTGTTAATTTTCTCATATCGCTTGAAAGAAATACGTTGAATAAATGTTGCAAGTTGCAGTAATTTTTTCTTCATTCAGAGATATTGTGAAATATTGGGGATAACTTCCAGCTGCTCTTTTGCCAAGGTCTTTAGAAGTACCCTGTGCCATTTTTCAAGATTTGTGCACTGTTTTTTGACACAGCTCTCAGGTAGACAAAATTAATCAAACCATTTTTTTTTTAATCGATCAAAGCCCACAGGTGTGATTAATCAAGTAATCATTAATCGATTAAAACCCCTAGTATGACTATTTAGCACATGAAAGATGAGGGACAATGTCAGGCACGGTGCTGGTAGACGCTTCCTTCTCAATCCTGACCCTGTACTCAATCCTCACCTGAACACCCACTGCCATTCTGTCCTGTGCCTCTCTCAAGGAGAGACTGACAATTGTGTGGGTGTTTTAAAGATGGGGCAAAGTTTAGCCCAACAAACATACTTTGTGACCTGTGCTGGATTTCAATCTAAACATACCATATTGCACTTCCCACAGAATCTCACCTGAGTTGTACATGCAATTATAAGCAGGTAACAATGTATTTAGCAGATGTCTGATGCTCCTGACTCATGCTATTTTTGTTATTTATTTATTTGAGAGTTCTGTGAAAGCTGGGACTAGTATTTCTAACCATGACTATTTTCTAACATCAAATCTTAGAATTTGCTATGTAAACTACTTGTAATACAACTACAGCTAGATAATAATAATAATAATAATAATAATAATAATAATAATAATAATAATAATAATAATAATAATAATATCTCATTCCAGTGGAGGTAATCAGTCACGGCATCTGTTTTGTAGTACGGTATTTAAGAGAGCCAAATCTTTTAAAAATGTCAGGGGTTAAATGCATGTGGAATCAGCTACCCACACAGTGCCACGTTATTCTGATTGGGCAGCGTTAGGTAAGGTTGCAGGCAGATTAAGCAGTGGGGGTCACATCTAGCACCTTGCCCACCCTCGCTCCCCAGGCCTTGCACCCTCATCAGTCACTACAAAAACAATCAGTAACACAAACAAATACGAAAGTGGCATAATAAGAGGCGAGGAGGATGCACAAAGCAGCAGGAGAATGTACTGTCAAAGCAAAGCAATGACTTGGTTTGCTTGTTTTAGTGCGGCAAGCTGTGATCCAAACAAGATGATACCGGACAGCCTACGGCCACCGGCAACGGTGCTCTGCTAGCGATGAAGAGACATTGAATCACTTGTGTGGAGAAAGCATATGTTTGCAACTGAACCATATTATTGGGTTATTTTTTTTCTGTTTGATCGTCTGAATCATTTATAAACCGTGAATAAGAGTGTATTTGTTTGTGACATGCATTTTAAATATGGGGTCACCACATGAGTTCAGGTCTCAGTATATCAAATGCACTAGCACCAAAGAAAGGTTACATGTTAAAACAACATGGTCTTGTTAAAGACCTTTAGAGGTTATATAACATATCAGGTTGTCAGTACAACTGTCTTTTCTATCCTTTTGCAGTTATACATCATCATAACACACACATGGTCCAATTGTGATAGCGCAAATTATTGAATGTATGATCATTTGGGGGAAATGGAGGCTGGCTGGCGTCTGTCTCTCCGTTTAATTTTTTTTAGAAATATCTAAAGAGCTGCTTATCCGATTGTGATGAAACTTTCTAAGAATCTTCTCAATTTATTGGGTGCAACACAATCAGAGTGTACTTTGAAACTGTATTGAGGTCATCTCTCTGACCATCTGTCTGTATGCCCCACGTTTTTACATGGAACTGCTTATGCAGTTGTAATGAATCTTTAACATTGAGTATCAGAATCAGGAGGTATATGGAGGCACCCTGTTTGTTTTTACATATTTCTAGATTTACCTACAAGGGTGATATAATGGAGGTGGTCGTAGGTACTTTACAGATTTCTCCATAAGTCTGGAGAACCGCTTATCAATTTGTTATAAAACTTGGTATTAATATTATTAAGCATGTTACTGACAGTATCAGATTCTTGAGATATAGGGGTGTACATGTCAATTTACATTTTTGCATATACCTGGATAATCGCTTATCAAATTGTCATGAATCTTCATCATTCTTGTTCTATACTATTCTGTATATAATGGTTATATATGTCATGGTCATCAGCGTTTACACTGATAGCTCTAGTTATGAATGTTCTGCCGTGGCAGGGGACTATGCTACTGATGGACTTGTTCCATTATGATTACGCTTGGTCCCGGCATACTTTAGCACGTTAGCACAAACAACGGTTAAAAGAACATCATTCCTGGTTGTTATTGCCAAGAATACTGTTGCTAGGCAGACTTGCCTTTCAGATTGGTTTGATTTCCGGTGGGAATAGTTATCTGAACACATCTTCCCTTGGGGAGCACAAGTTTCCTCACTATATTAGACCAAACAGCTTCCCCTGACAAACTTGTCTCAGCAAACAGCATCAGTTTGTCTTTCAGTCAAAGAGATACAGGTTGCTATTTTATTCTTCTAGCAAAGTCGTTTTTATCACAACTTAATTGTCAACAAATTGACACCTGTAATCCTAAATGAGTACTTCATACCAGATGAACATTTTGATGTCTTTAGATTTGTTCAGATTTTATGATTGAGTGCTCAAAGTTACTGACAGATCCTGTATGCACACTTCTTGCAAAATGCCATTAGACATGATTTGAAAATGATCTTTTCACATCTAAATCATTATACAAGTCACTGGGCTTTCAGCAAATTTTCCCCAGACGTTACTTATCATTCAAGCTTTAAAAACAACAGAAAACCGCTCTGCTCAGCATTGCTCAAAAGTGTTTACAATATTTTAACTTGTTCAGTAATTGCGTTGGCTAAAATGAATCAGATGTGTCGATTGTTAAATATATTTGCCCATAAAATCTAGTTAAGTTCTATGCCACGCAACAGCAATGTTTAACCGAAAAACAAAAATATTAATAACTTAATTAACTCTAATATCACAAGTAAGTGGTGAATGAGTTTGCCCCTGTGTTTATATTTTCCCACTAAGAACCACTGTGCTTCCTCTTTGTGTGTAGGGTGTAGCTGTGTACAATTAAACAGATGGCATCTTATGGAGTTTGGGCAAGAACTGCAAATCTCTGTGATGCAAAACTCACATAACGTATTGAGTGATCAAATGAAGGTCATACCCAGGAATTAAAGTGCTCTTTTATGTTGTTTTTTTTATTTCTTTATGTGATATTTAATGTTGGAAAATCAAGACGCAAAGCTAAAATGTGGGTAATATACATGACCCTATCATGTATATCACCAGAAATCAGACTTTGTTTACCTTCTCTACCATCAAAACTGGCTTTCCACTGCGTCATTCTATGTGCTAAACATTTATACTCCTGCAGCTAAACCAAACATTTATACTCCCGAGGATCTGTGTTATTTAAAATAGTCATGTAACAAAATCTAACTGTATACTGCCCTGGACTAAGTATCTCTCTGTCCTCATGGTAGAACTGTGAAGGAGTTGTAAAGAAAGAGTAAATCTGATTTAAACAGAGTTCTAAAATAGAAATAACTAATATTGAATTAGCAAATTCAATTTGGGATAAAAGGCAGTCTGGTTGTCAGCTCATGTTAGTAGCTTTAGAACAAGCATGTATTTTTTCTGTGTAAAACGACACTGTATTACAGCTGTTAAATAAATCTGTGAGCCTAAAATAGATGCAGAGAGCAGTGTTTTATCTGTGCTTTCTAGAACATTCCTTTTAAACAAGGCCTGCTTCCAATAGGAAACTGCATCGACTGAAAAATAACACATGGCTTTAGGGAATCGGGTTCCAGACTTCTTGAGGAATTGGCAAGCGTTGGCTTCCTGGGTCTATTTATCTGGATATTATTTGATAAGTGCAGCTTGTATGAACGCAATTAGGATGAACTCTCTTCATCAAAATCTATTTTAAAATTTAACAAGGAACAAAACTGATGTTAATTTTCCCCATGAGTGCGGATCTTACTCTCTGTCTAGCTAGTGGTGAAAGCTGAACAGTGTGTTTAAAAGCTGCTGTGCATAGGGCTAATGAGAATCGAGGAGCTGAAAGTCAGAACTATAGAATACTACTGATGCACGTAGGTTACTTGTTAGAAGACAAAGTAATGGATAATCTTAGAACCTGACTTATGTATAGTTTTAATAATACTAATCATAATAATAATAATACTACTAATAAATAGCACAAGTGCACACAGGTATGTTGCGGGGTGCATGTGCTTGTATGTGGCAGAAACCCTTTTAGAAAAGTGTTTAACTGAAAGAAATCTAATTAAAAAGCTTTAATGTGATCTTTATCAATATTACTAGCAGAACGTGCCATGCTGGTGTACAGTAATACAGCTTTTAAACATCTTAGTCCTCAAGCCTTACATCTGCAGCTTCAGGGGCTGTAAACTCAAAGGCAGGATCTATATATGAAGCCAAAGGAGTCACATACCCAAGTATAGCCCATGAGCCTATTTGCAAGATTATACTGTATTATTATTATTATTATTATTATTATTATTATTATTATTAATAATAATAATAATAATAATAATAATAATAATAATGTAGCAGCAGTATTAACAGCAATAGCAATAATATAGATATAATAATACTGTTAAGGTATATGTGTCTACTGGAGTGAATTAGCCAGTCTAAACTGATGTTTATAAAATCAAACGCATTATGACAATTGATTAAAGAGTGTTACGGAATAAGCTATTAAAATTGTACATTTTCATTGTGGGCTGTGGCAAAGTGCCCCCCCGTGTGTATTTTGTGTTACGTGTTGTGTGTAAATGTTGGTGTATAGTCATCGGTACACGGGATATAAACGGGTCTGTGTTTCACTTGTGATTTAAAAATGTAGATTTATATTTAGGCACGGAGGGCACAAATCACTTCACGTGCTAGTTAAAATGTAATGTGTGGTCACGGGAGTGCACTTAATTAATTCACGTGCAGTTGTACCGAGATTCCAATTGAATGATTGACTAGCAATCGAGTCTCGGTACAACTGCATAAAAACAGCATGTTTTCACTCACTCGGGGTTGGGTGTTCGAGAGTGGAGAACGGGTGTGGAGAGGAGGAAAGTTAAAGATAACAATTGATATCGCGTGCTGGTAGGACCAGCACGATACTTGTTTGTTTAAACTCACCGTGTTTGTGTGTCTGTCCATCCACCGTTTGTTAATGTTAGTCCGTTTTGTTGGTCTATTTATTTTGGCGTAAGTGCCGTGTCCTGTGTTTGTTTGTACAACCGCTTATTTTTCTGGTCTGTTTGTTTATTAAACGCTGAGCGAAAGCATTCGCCAGCTTCACCAAACTCTCTCTGTTGTTTTGTTCCTGCTTCTGACGTGACGTCACCGCCAGTCGTCTTTGTGACACGTGGTGTCAGAACCGGGAAAACAGCGCTCCAGGACTCAGGCCAGAGCGGGAACCGCAGTTTTTTGTTTGTTTGTTTTGTTTTTGGAAAAAGGGGAAAAATGGAAGGCTGGAACTGGAGAGATGGCTGCCAGGATCTGGAGGTCCTCCTCGGTGGTCTAGAGGACCAAGGCTGGTGCCTTGCCTGTGGGGAGTTCGGGCACCCAGTGGTGCACTGCCCCTACCAAGAGGGAGAGGAGGAACTGGCCCAGGAGAGGAAGGTGAGGAGGAGGCAGAGAAGGGGAAAGGGGAAGAGGAAGGCGGAGTGTCCACCGCCCAAGTCTCCACCAGCAGAGGAAGAATGCCTGCTGGTTTTGCCTCCACAGCCTGAGTGGGAGGAGCTCGAACGTCCTATGCCTGAGTGGGAGGAGCTCGAACGCCCTATGCCTGAGTGGGAGGAGCCCGAACGCCCTACGCCTGAGTGGGAGGAGCCCGAACGCCCTACGCCTGAATGGGAGGAGTCGGTGCGCCCACAGCCCAAGAGGGAGGAGTCGGTGCGCCCACAGCCCAAGAGGGAGGAGTCGGTGCGTCCACAGCCCAAGAGGGAGGAGTCGGTGGCCCACGGCCCAAAAGGGGAAGGTAGAGCGTCCACCGCCCCAGTCTCCACTAGCAGAGGGTGAATTCCTGCTGGTTCCACCTCCATTGCCATGGGAGGACTGCTTGCAGCTCCCACCTCCACCAGCAGAGGGTGAATTCCTGCTGGTCCTGCCTCCGCCACTTCCACCGCCAGGAGCAGAGCAGCAGGAGCTGCCTCTGCCTCCTCCACCAGCAGAGGGTGAATGCCTGCTGGGTCCCTGTCCCCAGCAGAGGGTGAATGCCTGCTGGGTCCCTGTCCCCAGCAGAGGGTGAATGCCTGCTGGGTCCCTGTCCCCAGCAGAGGGTGAATGCCTGCTGGGTCCCTGTCCACCAGCAGAGGGTGAATGCCTGCTGGGTCCCTGTCCACCAGCAGAGGGTGAATGCCTGCTGGGTCCCTGTCCACCAGCAGAGGGTGAATGCCTGCTGGGTCCCTGTCCACCAGCAGAGGGTGAATGCCTGCTGGTCTCCCCTTCCGAGGCGGAGCCGCACCAGTCCCCTGCAAGAGGGGAGGGCCGCACCAGTCCCCTGAAACAAGGGTAGACTACACGCTGCTCCCACCTCCGCCGCCAGGAGACTACACGCGCTCCCACCTCCACTGGCAGGAGCAGAGCAGCAGGAGCTGCCTCTGCCTCCGCCACCTTCACTGGCAGGAGCAGAGCAGCAGGAGCTGCCTCTGCCTCCGCCACCTCCATCGGCAGGAGCAGAGCAGCAGGAGCTGCCTCTGCCTCCGCCAACCCCACCAGCAGAGGAGGAATGTCTGCTGGTATCACTTCCCCCACCAGCAGAGGATGAATGCCTGCTGGTATCACTTCCCCACCAGCAGAGGATGAATGCCTGCTGGTATCACTTCCCCACCAGCAGAGGATGAATGCCTGCTGGTATCACTTCCCACCGTCACGAGGAGAGGAGCAGGAGCTGCCTCTCCCGCCACCAGAAGGACCAGGACTAGATGCTGGCGGTCCTCAACAGCCCTTGCATAGGCTGCTGAGGAAAGCATGGGGAAGAACCGCCCGCCGCAGTGGCCGAGAAGAGGGCCAAAACCCGCACCCCAGCTTGTCCTGACTGCCTGCCTGCTGCCCAAGGATGCCTGCCTCGCCGCCCAAGGATGCCTGCCTCGCCGCCCAAGGATGCCTGCCTCGCCGCCCAAGGATGCCTGCCTCACTGCACCCAAGGATGCCTGCCTCACTGCACCCAAGGATGCCTGCCTCGCCGCCCAAGGATGCCTGCCTCGCCGCCCAAGGATGCCTGCCTCGCCGCCCAAGGATGCTTGCCTCGCCGCCCAAGGATGCTTGCCTCGCCGCCAAGGATGCTTGCCTCGCATCGCCTGGGGTTGCCAGCCGCCCGCACGCCTGGGGTTGCCAGCCGCTCCGCGATCGCCTGGGGTTGCCAGCCGCCCGCATCGCCTGGGGTTGCCAGCCGCTCCGCACGCCTGGGGCTGCCTGTCGCCCGCGACGCCTGGGGCTGCCTGTCGCCCGCGACGCCTGGGGCTGCCTGTCGCCCGCGACGCCTGGGGCTGCCTGTCGCCCGCGACGCCTGGGGCTGCCTGTCGCTCCGCACGCCTGGGGCTGCCTGTCGCCCGCACGCCTGGGGCTGCCAGCCGCTCCGCATCGCCTGGGTTGCCAGCCGCCCGCGATCGCCTGGGGTTGCCAGCCGCTCCGCATCGCCTGGGGCTGCCTGTTGCTCCGCGACGCCTGGGGCTGCCTTTGCTCCACACAGGGTACAGGGTACGAGGGAGAAGTGGAGCTCCCGCTGCCGCCTCTATGGCCAGGGGCTCCTCCCGAAGTTCGCCTCCCGAGGGTCCGCTGCTGCTGCCGCCGCCTCCCGAGGGTCCGCTGCTGCTGCCGCCGCCTCCCGAGGGTCCGCTGCCGCCGCCTGGGGTCGCCAGGGATCCTGCTTCGCCTGGGGTAGTCGAGGGTCCTGCTTCACCTGGGGTCGCTACACTATGGCCAGAACCCCATGAAGGGGAGCTGTCGGCCATGAAGAAAGGGGGGAGGTCAGGAGACCAGCTCCCCAGCCGCATTCGTGGCAGGAAACACGGTGGCCAGAGCCCCACGGAGGGGAGCTAGCGGCCACGCGAGGGGGGAGGTCAGGAGACCCGCTCCCTCGCAGCAGTTTCGCTGCGGAATTGGGTGGCCGGCCCCACGGAGGGGAACTGCCGCCATGAAGAAGGGGGAGGTCAGGAGACCAGCTTCCCCGCAGCAGTTTCGCTGCCGGAGATTGTGTGGTCGGAGCCCCACGGAGGGGAACTGCCGGCCATGAAGAAGGGGGAGGTCAGGAGACCAGCTCCCCAGCTGCACTTTCGCGCAGGAGATAGTGTGGCTGAAGCCCCGGAAGAGGGAGCTGCCAGCCACGAAGAATTGGGGGTGCCAGACATTTCACCATGGCCACCCCCAGAAACAACTTGCTTCCCCTGTTCCGGGACTTTGGGACTGAGGGGGAGGTGGCCATTGAGGCCATGTGTGCTTTGCACAAGGGGGGTATATGTGGCAAAGTGCCCCCGTGTATTTTGTGTTACGGTTGTGTGTAAATGTTGGTGTATAGTCATCGGTACACGGGATATAAACGGGTCTGTGTTTCACTTGTGATTTAAAATGTAGATTTATATTTAGGCACGGAGGGCACAAATCACTTCACGTGCTAGTTAAAATGTAATGTGTGGTCACGGGAGTGCACTTAATTAATTCATCGCAGTTGTACCGAGATTCCAATTGAATGATTGACTAGCAATCGAAGTCTCGGTACAACTGCATAAAACAGCATGTTTTCACTCACTCGGGTTGGGTGTTCGTGAGTGGAGAACGGGTGTAGCGAGGAGGAAAGTTAAAGATAACAATTGCTATCGCGGCTGGTAGGACCAGCACGATACTTGTTTGTTTAAACTCACCGTGTTTGTGTGTCTGTCCATCCACCGCTTGTTAATGTTAGTCCGTTTTGTTGGTCTATTTATTTTGGCGTAAGTGCCGTGTCCTGTGTTTGTTTGTACAACCGTTTATTTTTCTGGTCTGTTTGTTTATTAAACGCTGAGCGAAAGCATTCGCTCAGCTTCACCAAATCTCTCTCTGTTGTTTTTGTTCCTGCTTCTGACGTGACGTCACCGCTCAGTCGTCTTTGTGACATGGGCACTTTAAGTTTAATAGCTAGCTAGTGGGATTACAGGTCACATAAACTAGGGCTGGAGGGAGGTCCCCTTGCAGACCCTGGTGTTGGGTGCCACAATGTAAAATGTGTGCTGTGGATCGAGTTCCCCACTTCTCTCAAGTATCGAGAGGGCTGTTCTCTGCATGCTGTCACAGTAGTTGGCTGTTATGCTAATAAAGGCAGCAGCCAAATGAATGACCTGTGTTCTGCTTGTAGTGTGAGATGACTTGCTATTTTCTCCAGCTACTGAGCAGTAGTAATAATAATAATAATAATAATAATAATAATAATAATAATAATAAGTCATCTAACAGCCATGAGAAACGCTGATACGTCTTTACTTGTAAGTGGGGCGCTGATGAAGCTGATATTAATAGATCCATACCACCCATTAGCCCCTCTGGATAAGTTGTACTGCAAATTAAGATGGAAGGGTGGTGAACATTACTGACAACCTCACTCCCCCTTTGCTGGCTCTGTGGAAGTCTAGAGGGGGAGACCTTGTCCCATTTTGAGGATCTTTAGGTGGCTCATTTACAGCCGTGCCCACCACTGTGTGCGATGTAGTTCGGCTGTAGCTTCAAACAGGGATCCAGCTGATACATGTGTGGTTTTTGTGCCTTGAAAATAATACAAATGGATCTTTTCATCATATTTTTTTTTTGGTTTCATTTCCATCATGAAGGCTGCTTCATCTGAAGCATGTTCACATTTTTCCCTCTAGCAGACATCTGCTGCAGTTCCGCTGATTAAAAAACCTCAGTGTTTCATTGCAGCTGATTTGCATAGTAATAGCGTGCATATTAAGCAACTACTTCAGAGGGTGGGCGGGCTAATGAATGCAGCAATCTCCTCTGTTTTAACTCAATTTTGCCTCATCCATATTCAGATGACCTCGGGGATCGCAATTCCGTTTCCATTGAAATTATCCAAGTCAGACCCAATTTGCAGTGCCCTTCCATTAATCCAATTAATTAGCACCATTGATATGTACTGTCTTCTAATGCAGCTGTGTTTGGCTGTGCAACTGTGGGCAGTCTGGCACAGTCTGGAGGAAACAAAGGCTGAAATGGTGGATCAACCCCCCTCCCCTCCCCTCCCTCCCAACCCCCGGCGCGCTGAGAGGATGCTGCTCTTTCTCTTGGCCCCCTGAGTCACATGACATAACTGTTACCTTCTATTTGGTTTGCAGCCAAATAAAGGAGCTTTCACCTTATTTTTAACCTCAATAATATATGCTTGACCCAAATTATACATTAGATGCTTGATGCCGCTGTTTATGACTATAGCCATTCTCTTGAAGTACCTCTAATTACTGTGTATTTACATAGTAGTTACTTTGTAAATGCATATGTATTTACACATAATTACAATGTTAGTATGCCTAGTTACAATGTACTTAACATGTACATCTTTTTGCCTGAATTCCAAACCTGAGCCTTACCCTTTTCTGATACAATTGTTTGTACATATTGCGCAAAATATGTACACGTTGAGAAAACTGGGAATCCAATTGTGATGAAACTTTTATTAGCATTAGCATTATTTGGCACATGTTATTAAGAGTGTTATATGCTGTGGATATACGGTATATTAAGAGTGTCATATGATGTGGATATATATATTAAGAGTGTTATATGCTGTGGGTATATGGGTGTATCTGTCCATCCATTTGTCCATTTTTATGTCACAGGTTTTACGTTTATCTCTATCCAATTATGATTAAACTTGGTAATAACATTATTTACAATAAGTTATTGAGAGCATGAGAATGAAACAAGTTCAAGGATGAAAACACACATCACTGAATGGTGAAGCTATTTATACAGCACTAGATGCTTTTATTCTGAAGACAGAGTGACTGATTGAGAGGTATTTAAAAAGATTACCATGTTCCTCTTATCTCATTATAACACCTTTCAAGTGAGATGCACAGGTTTCTTGTATAAACGAGACACAGAATAATATGCAGGTGAGTCTAATAAGATTTGATGTATTGGGGCTGATAATAAAGCAGACGTATCTTTTGGCTGGGATATATAACAAAAGACTTACAAGCAAGTCATATTCTGCCTTCTCAATACACTTGATAGTTTTAAGGGTTTAGAGTGTTAGAATTCATTACACTGCTGTCCCTTTTTGCTCTGTATGACCATTTGTAGTTGAAGTCACAAAAGCCTTGTGTACACACACACTGTGGTTAGCGTGACAACCGTATTAACAAACTGCACTCACTGCGGTAGTTCGTTGTACACACACGCCTTTCATTACTGAAGTGAGGCACTCCCTGTTTAAACTAACACCTGAACTCTGACCACCATTACACGACATTCGTTAGGTTTGTGTGGCGGCAGCATGGAGGCTGTGTTTTTGTTCATGCTTTTGGAAGAAAGTACAGTACGTAATTGAGAGGAGAGCTCGTCAAGCACAGCTATGCGCTTTTCTGTAAAACCAGCGGAGACGGCATTTAGTTTTTTCTGCACCGCTAAATACAGTGGTGATGATCTGCAGTACCTTGACGATAGATCGAAAAATGTGGGCGATCTTCCGACCAGAAGGCTGGAGGGAATGCCTTGAGTGGTCTCCAAATGACTGGATGAAAAATGTAAGGCGTCGTATATGCGTCTTTGTCATTTACTGAGACCTTTCCTGGAGTGCCAAAAACACAGATGAGACGTTCGGTATCGGTGGAAAAACGAGTTGCGGTCGCAATGTGGCGTTTGGGGACGCGAATTGTCCCATATTGTTTTATTTAAGTTGCAAAACCAAAAATACAGAGTTTTTTTTTTTTTTTAACTTACAACCAAATATTATACAACTGTACTTTGATTAAATAATAAAAAAGTATATTATATGTATTTACTATTGTTATGAATTTATATATAGGTGCCTGATGGGCAGCAGTGTGGCGCAGATATATAGGGGCGGCAGTGTGGAGTAGTGGTTAGGGCTCTGGACTCTTGACCGGAGGGTTGTGGGTTCAACTGCTGCTGTACCCTTGAGCAAGGTACTTTACCTATATTGCTCCAGTAAAAACCCAACTGTATAAATGGGTAATTGTATGTAAGAATAATGTGATTTCTTGTAACAATTGTAAGTCGCTATGGATACGGGTGTCTGCTAAGAAATAAATTATATATATATATATATATATATATATATATATATATATATATATATATATATATATGTATTGTTTAGCTATATTTATCATACGAAACTGTCTGATAAACGATGACATCATTGCTTGTGCAGAAATCCACAGAGCACCTACCGCTGTTGTTTTAGTGCAGTTTTAATACACACGCACAGTGGCTGCGCATTAAGTGACCAAACTGAATTAATAACGGAACTCGCTACTTGTTCTGAACAGGATTAACTCGTGCGGTTGTCACAATAGAACTCTGTGTGTACTTAAAGCATACAGTTCAGTGGTGCCACACCGCACATGTATGATTTTATATGCTTGAATCAGTAATTTAGCTACCTGAATGCACTGTAGTGTTACTAGTTAACCACTTGACTGCCACTGAATGCACAAGGTACAGTATATCCTGCTGGAGTAATGCAAAAAGCTTGTCTACTACTTTAAAGTGTAATTATTCCATTTGAATTAACCTTGACTGATTTAATTAATGTGTAAAGGGACTGGTGATGGCGCAATGGATTCACCTCTGCTGCTTCTTTCCTGTCAGTTCAACTCTAACATTGCACAGCTTGTTTGCGTGTGGGCGGAGATGTTGAAAGTAACCAGCTTCTCCGATCATCAGCTAATTTTTAGGGATTGATTTGGATTAAAACCATATACTGTATAACAGAATGCCACCACCTATCGTAGTAAATGAAACCCCATGTGTTTTATCTATAATCGTTTGTTTTTTTTTGCAAGAAAGCGAATCCCTGTTCAGCCATTGGTTCCGCCTCTCGCTTTATTTACAGTTTTCATTAGTTGAACTAGCTACAGATTCACGATGCCCTGTCTTTCAAAGTTGATTGACAGATGACTTTACCAGTCAAAGCCGTAAACAATGAGACATGTGAAGCCAAATTATGAATAATCAGGAATTGAGATACTCTCTTACACAGTAAACTGCTGTTATTTAATATGCTTGATGGTGGCATTCTGATCATGTACAAGCTTTTTACACAAGAATGGGGTATTCTTCTTGAGAGTTCATTTTCAACTGCTCTTTAACTTACCAGCAAGACTGGAGATACTCTGGGCTATCAACCAAAACCTTTCCAGCCCCAGTTTTAAAACATAATCAAAATCAACATGCACACTGTCCAGGGTGACAATACTCGACAGTGAATGCTAAGTTTTGTCAAGCAATAACCATTTTCCTGAACATCTGATGTGGATCTCAGTTCAATAGCTACCGACAATCCCCTTTTAATAAAACAAAGCTATCAAATATATTGTAATAATATATCTGTAGCTCAATACATTTCTCCCATTATGCTTCATGTTTTCTGTGGTTCTCAATTTTCTGCCTTCGCAATAGGCACCTGAAACCCCTCCAGAATGCATTTACCATGAAGCACACTTACAAATTACCATAGAAAAATGAATTGCTTTGACAATATCTAATGTTTTGTGACACAGCACAAATACGTACTTAGATCTTGGATTGAGGGAAAGTAGCTCATTGGAAATATTAAATTAAGCAATGTAACAGCTGAGAATAATTCAGTTTTCTGCTCTGCTGCCTACCATTTGGTATACTGTAGGAGGCAGCGAGGGAAGTGGTTCTCGATGGGCCGACAGGTCCAAGGCAGAGGAGAGCTGCTATATGTGACAGAGAGGGTGCCCACTATGGTGCTAACAACGATGTACGGGCCTTTGGCTATAGCTTGGATAGAGGACTAGATTACCTGGCTGCCGACATGTTAATCACTGAAGTAAGCTATGGCATTCATTCAGCCTTCAGCAGTAATGGAGGGACCCAGAGTATACCAGGACAACATGCAACACAGCAAGGCAAGCTACTAACAGACTGGGTTCATACTGTGATAATTCACCAACTGACTTTTGCCCAGCTGCCCGCTTACTTAATGGTGAATTTCACATTTAAAAATGGGCAATTGTTCAGTGAAATTTTATTACCAGCATGACCATTTAAAAAAACAGAGCAAACTGAAATTTCCAAAAGGGTCAACTTTTTCAATTATCGCATGTGTACCAACTTTATCCCCCGAGGGGAGAGATTTTCTTCTTTAATCCTGTCTTAAGTTGTTGGTGTGGTTGTCGCAGCGTGTAGGGACTTGATCAAAATCACAATCCCCCTATTTCACTTTTAGTCCTCATTATTTTTATTTTTTTTTACCAATCTGTTGTCTGAGCTGCTATCTATGTTCAGGTTCATACCTGAACAAGCTGGAAATTGGAGAAGACTTTGTCCCGAGGGGAATCTCTGAGCAGAGTGTTCTCCTTTGCTGGGAAGCAGGAGAGCAGAGGAAGAATGAAACAGCAAGGTTACAATGCTGTGAAATTCAAGAGAAATACAGAGGGGTTGATTTCATCCATCTTTAACCTACCGAAATATAGCTCCCTCTAGATTTTTTTTTTAGCATTTTACAGCACTGGAGACTTGTATTGTATTTCATCAACCATTAGCGATAATCCCAATCTAACCACAGGTGGATGTTTTTACCTGCATTCCAGTGTGATTCCCTGGTACTGTGAAATGGTCCAATAAAGTTAAGATGTGGCGTATCCCAGCTTGGTATTGGTTTGACCCGTTAGTGTAATTAACCAGGGTACATCAGCTCTTATGTAGGCCATCCATACCAAGCGCCTCTCTTTTAAAATCTTTGTAAAGTGATTGTAGCTAACAAAATAATGCCATAAATCTTACCTGCTGTGCACTTCAATTCTTTATATGCTGTAAGTCTCAAATGTCCACTTGTCAAAAAACCACAGTTTTAGTGCACCAGATTTTTTTTTTTTAAATTAGTATTTTATTTTATTTTATTTTATTTTATAAAGTGATATATGGTACTGCACTTGGTTAAAGAAATATCAGCTTGCAAGCCCTGTTTTCAGTTAGTGTTGCACTTCCTTGGTCATTTCACCCTTCAATGTCTTTTCTGGGTCAAACAGATTCAAGCGGTGCGGAGGCCTCATCTCCACAGAATGCAAACAGTACAGTAGAGTGCACAGAAGGGTACCCGAGAATGTAGCAAACGGACATCAATGAATTACATTTAAATTGCACCTGATGGCTTTAAAAAGATCATGGTTGTGGCCACACGTATCTTAATGTCTCCAACCTTTAACTATATCAAATCCTACTTTTCTCCCAGTGTGAAATCTTGGATGCAACAGGATCAGAAAAAAAAAGGTAAATTTGAACAATGAAAACTAAAATAATCTCAAGAAAAAATGGTTAAACTATTCAAAAAGGTCTTAACACTTAGTTCCAATAATGATATGTAGAGGACGCTGAGCAGTAAGGCCACCCCCCTGTTTAGGACACATGTTGTTGGTCCTTTGACTGGGTTAATCCTGATGTTTCACTATAAAATGCAAAGGGATCTATACGGTATAGCAGGACTACACATTGTAGGGTGTCGTCATTAAGATCTGTCACTGTTTAGATCATTAACATAGACCCCATTGAACTATAAGCACTCCGCATATGTCCCAAAAATGAAATAATATTTACTTGCCTTAGAACACAAACTTGAAACAAAATGCCCAAACAGACTGCATGCATGTCCCTTTAAGAGACATGTCAAGATAGTGAAAACAAATGGCAGTGTATTCCCAGAAGGGATAAAAAGGACTTCATTTGTGAAGCATCCTTACCAGAAATCTGGTAGGCTACGGCAAGTCCTTGGTAAAATGTGAGCACTCACTGTAATAATTGTTTAGGGTCAATTATTCCCAAGTCGGGAGCTATCAGACTGATGCGCTCTAGCATGCTGCTATTGAGTTACTGAACGGTGCATTAGCATAAAAACAGCTAGCCAGCGATTTCCTCCTCTCAATTGATGCAATTTTCTCTTAAAGGTACGATTTTCCAAAATGCCATTAAAGGGTTTTTAGTTTATTAAGTAACAAAGAACCTTTTGCTTGTGTATTTTTTCTTCTTTTTCCTGCCTTTCCAGATAATGACGTCTATTAAAATGTTACCTCTCCTGTCACTTACACCGTGTCGACATATGGAAATGAATCAGGATTTAATGGCCGCAATTACCAATGATTTGTGCAGGGCATAGATAGTGTCTTAAAAAGCAAGTTTCTTTATCTGTCTGTATTATGTTTTATGGCGTCTTGAAGCTGGTAGTAGTTCATAGATATCCCTTTGTTAAATAGTTGTTCAATTTTGATTTCAGACACCATTAGAGGAATAAAAACCTCTTAAACCAAAGTGAATGAATTTTATTGGTTTGCTTAATTCAACAGTAAATTGCTATAGAAGAGTCCTTTACTAATTCACTAATTTCACTGTATAGGTAAATAGACAAAATGTAGCTACACTACTGTCACCCATTTGTAACAGTATTTATGCCATGTAAAAGTCTATGATTGAGAAGGTAATATTGTGTTAGACTGTAAATTATGTTTCTTTGCATACTATTTTAGCTCATTTACTATGTCTATTCAAACACTTACTTAAATGGGTGCTAGTGGCTGCTCAGTGTGCACTGCAATACAAATGGTTGTCTTTTTTTTACAAAAAAATATGGTGTCTATTTTGTATTCTTTACATTTTTGTGTGGGGGTTGTAAGGGGTCCAATGATCCCACAGTTCATTTTCATCCCCCTACAGTAAATTTGATCAAATGTGGCATTATATTTCTATTTGTAAATAGTTTAGATGATAACGTCATAATACTGTGTTAATAAAGTATACCTTTACAGGCCTAGGGTATCGTGTATGATAATTCTAGCCATTTGAATTGACATTTTCTCTGCTAAATTCAGAACTGTCACACAGTTTAGACAAAAAACAAGTTCTGCACCAGATTTTTTCTTTTGTAACTTCCACTTTATCTTTTAGGCTCAGAATAGCTCTTCCTATCCTGTGCTTTTGTGTTTGGTGTAAAGCAATAAAACTGTTATCCTGAGCATCAACAAAGAGACTAACCTTCTCGTGTGTTTTTTCTTTCTTTCTTTCTTTTCTTTCTTTCTCTAAATTCCAGTAGCTAACAGCTTCCTCCTCTTATCAGGCTTCTCTTCCGAAGCTGACTTCATCTTTAGAGCGCAGTAGTTTCCTTTTTACCACCCTCAAGAATAGCGCCGAGCCTCTATATTCCTGTCACGTGCACCCCAAAGGTTACATGGCCCATTTCTTATCAGCAGCAGGCACTCCGAGCATTCTGGGATATCTCCAACTCAGTCCTGTCTTTTCAAGAGCTATCTCACAGAGTCTGGTGCTGGGCAGCTGACCCCAGTGACCTTGTTTTCTTCCCAGAATCTTTACAGAATAAAAATGAAAGAAAAAACCAACTCTGGTTAACTCTCCTGGGAAACGTCTGATGAGATTGTTCCAAAAGACGACTTAAAAGAAATGCTCCAGGCCAAAAGTACAGTAGACTAAAAATCAATAAATACCGGCAAAGCATTTTCGTGAATAAAGTGTGCGCATTTAACAAAGGAATGAAGTTCGATATTAATTGTGCATTAGAGTATCTCTATGTTTTGAACCTTAAAGGTGAGGTTGTTGGTTAACCTCCAACCACAAAAAGAGGAATTATACAAACAACCTCAGAAGTGTTGGTCACTGTCACTTGACTTGCACTTATTGGAATCTATTTAGAAAAAAATGTCTAAAGCCACACAGGTTGCAATATTTCTGTGCAAAGCAAAGGGCATATGTCCTTTCTACTGTATGGTCTCTAGCCGTACCAACATATTTAACTGAAGAATGAGATTTGGTCGTGCCTTTACATTCTTTTATTTAATTAGCTGGTGTTACCTGACAAACAACTCTGTTCTAGCTCTCAACTCACCTTTTGCATTCCTCTTCTCGATTGTAGTTCCACAAATTGCAAGGTTGTTGTTAAATCGTGGATACATAAAAAAGGGTTAAGTTTGGGATACACTTCAAAATGCAGTTAATAATATGTACTTCATGCACTTCTCTCACAACTGTGTCATTGTGAGGATGATTTTCCCATGGTTATACTGTGCCTTTATTACAGTTTACCATGTTTTGTTTTTTTTTAATATGCAATACCATACCTCTCTGGGCTTCACTATGCTTACCTTTGCTTTACCATGCTATCACTATGCTTTATTACACCTTACTATGCTTTTACTATGAGACACTTTTATAAAGGACCATGCTGGACAGTTCAAATCTTTAGCAGTTATTTGAAGAGGGGATGAGTTTATTCAGGGATACCAACATATTTATTGAGCACGGGTCTGCGTGGAGTTGATGCACAGTTATTATGCACAGTTACAATGTACTTAACATGTATATCTTTTTGCACAATATATGTAAGTACACAATTGAAAAGGGTTAGGTGTAGAGTTAGGTTTAGGTTTAGGCATAGGGTTAAGATTATGTCATGCAAAAAAACATTACACATTAAGTACATTGTAACTATGCATAATAACATTGTAATGATGTGTAAGTACACATGTCTTTACTAAGTAAGTACTATGTAAATACACAGTAATTAGAGAAACTTAATGTAAAGTGTTACCTTGCTATAGACTATTACATGTTAAAGGGGTGCCAGTTAGCTTTATTTACGCTGTTACTGATTCTCTTTTTATTATACTTGGAATATTCTGGTTGTTAATTCAGGATATGCAGATAATTAACCCCTGCATCCTGTTACCCTTTCTTTACGTCACATGGTATGATTGCATACATCACATGAAGCGATAAGGTGCCGAGAGCATCAACTTCACCTATAGCATTGCCTTTTGAACTATTGGCTTACTCTAAATGTATGTGTTAAAAAGAAAAGAACCAAAAGATGTTTTAATAGAAGAGAAGGGGTTATATTGCTAGTGCTAACAGGTAAGATAATAATGTTAAAGCCTTGTTTAGCCGTCCTATAAGCACAGGAGAGATATAATTAGTTCTGTATGTTAGTAACATACATGTTTAATCAAGATTTACCATATTTTTCCCATCTTTTTTATTTTATTAACTGATAAGAGATGGTGACCATATAGACAGGTTTTTACTGTATATGCATTGACAGAACATCTATTATTTTCTTTTATTTATATTGAATGAAAACTCAAAAATGGCCTTGTTAATACCTTCTGACAATACACGAGAGGCACTTGTTAAAAATCCTATTTGTTAAAATGCACCATTTGTTAAAAACTTGGCAAAGAGTGGGTTATAATAATGAGGGTGGAGTGCTGTATTAATAAAGTTAAAAGCCATCTCTATTATGTACGCTGTTAGGCCTGCATATTGTAAATCATAGCGTTGTTGGACCTTTAGACTGTAAGGATATTTTGAAATGTATGCTGAAGATATTAACATCTCCCTTTGTTTGCAATGTAGACATGCATTTTTGGAATCAGCTGCACTGCTTTAAGGTGTGTGGGAGCTGCTTGTTACTATACTGCCCCCACCAGGGCCACTGTGTGAACTACAATCAGTTCACACCTCTGTAAGTTGGAGTTCTGGATTCAAGACAAGCTCAGCTCCAATCACAGATTTAGCATGAACGATGCTGTTCTTTAAAAAAATTAAACTAAAAGCTATTCATGTATGACAGCCTCATCATGGTAATTCACTAACTGGATTCATACGTAGCATTATATTTGTTTTAATATTTAGAGCTGCCACCTAAAAAACATGTATTATTTATTTTGCAGTATTTAAAAAGATGTCCTTCAAATCTGCTGTATCATATTGTGAATGATCACTCAACAACAACAACCCCAACGTTAGGAAGCTCTCATAAGTTGTGTAGCTATTTAATGGTAGAATTAAAAAAAAGGCTGTAAATGCTATTACTAAATGCAAACATATACAAGATAAATATCTGGATGGTGAATGGTACAAATATAAATGCGGAAGTTCTGCTTGGTAAGGTTAGGAGGTGCAATCTGCAACCAATTTCCTAATCAACTATCAGGCAGGTAATTACAGACAATAATCAATGCATTGATTATTAAAAAAACAAGCAACAAATAAACCTGGTATGCTATTCACAACAGCCTTCAAATCCGATTGAAAACAGGAATGCGCTTGTAATATAATATACAAGTAAGGCTCCAAATAGGGCACCAGGGTGATTAATCGAATGTTTAATTGAGGCTTGCAAATAAGAGCCATGGCAATCAATAATTGATTAGCTGTTATATCTCTAGTAAACGTATTGCAAAAACTCTTCTTAATAACACTTTACTCCAGTGCACAGTATTATGATAAAAGTGTAGACAATGTATGAAGAAGAACAGGACTATGGTAAAGCATGCTTAAGTGGTCACTTAACTATGGTAAATGTATAGTATACGCATGCTAAATGACCTGTGCACATTTTTGTATTGGCTCTGCCATATTGTTCTCTATATATTTAATTTTAGCCAGTACCGGTAATTCAATTTCACCTCTCCCAGTAATGACGAAGTGTGGAAGACAGAGAGGTGTAATTAGTTTGTCAATGCAGTGAGCACTGCATTGGTACTGTGAGTGGAATCTGGGAAGCAAGATGCAGTCAAGCAAGACAAAGCCTGTGTCAGCCCCTGGTGTACTGAGGCCACAGAAACAACAATCTCAACATGTGCCAACGCTTCTTGTTTTTCCTGCTCTTGAATTGTGATTTCATTTTAATAAGGTATGCAGAAGCTGTGTGTCACTACTCAAGAAAATGCATGAACGGTTCTGTATTCTGTTTTAAAGATATATATATATATATATATATATATATATATATATATATATATATATATATATATATATATATATATATAAATACACTATCACTTAGAAATATGTTGTAACCTAATGAGTTCAAATCGATAATATGAAGACATTTCCTTTAAAATATATGAGCAATACACAATCTACCCTCTTAATTTATCGTATTGTGCACTGTATACAACCAACTTACAAAGCAAGGTAATTTTCTTTTAATTAAAATCTGATTTATAAGAACTTATTATCTACGGTTGATCCTGTCTTTTATGATATATGAGTGTCTTCTCGTTTTGTATGTTGCTGTGTTTGTATGTTGCAACCTCCATTCCTGCTGCTCAGCTAATCTCATTTTACCACCTAAACGCTGAAAGCAGTGGTTCAAAAACATGTGCTCTAAGGGTTTTACTAGGTGAGCCACTTGGAAGCATAACACTGGCACAAGTGTTGCACTATATTTAAGATAAAGATTGTCAACAGGGTGTCCAGGATGGCACTAATTCAATGTGACATATCTGTACATTGTGTTCATTGTTCTGGACGGATACGTGACCATTCCTCAATGATTATCGACTCTGATTCCTTCAGGAAAGTTGGGAATGGAACTCTTCAGTGAAGTCTGTTATTTTATTTTTTTAAACATCAGTAAGTTGAACAGTCTTGGCTACTGAAGCACCTGCCAACTGAACACCCACTACTCAAGATTGGCCTACTGCAATGCTCTTTTGACTGGGGTTACTGTTAAAGTACTCAATAGGCTTCAGTATGTGCAGAATTTAACTCATACCTCTTCTTGTGAGCACATAACACATGTACTGTATAAACTGCACTGGCTCCCTGTGAGGGATCAGCTTGACTAGACAATTCTGCTCCTTACCTATAAGGTCTTAAATGGTGCTGCCCCCGTTTATTTGAGAGATCTATTACAAAAGTATATTCTAGCACGCAATTTAAGATCCATGGATGCCGGATGTCTTATTCAACCTAGGACTAGGCTCTGTACTATGGGAGACCCAAGCTTTTTGTAGTGCTGCCCCGCGACTATGGAACATGCTGCCCAGATCTATTTGAGATTCTGAGTCTGTGGATATTTTTAAATCACTCTTAAAGACACACCTTTTTAAGATAGCTTTTGCTGATTTATTTTAACTTTTGATTTGTTTTATTGAACTGATATTTTATCTGTACCTTTGTATATTGTATTGTTGTTCTTGTACAGCGCTCTGGGTCTGAGAAAAGCGCTCTATAAATAAAATGTATTATTATTATTATTATTATTATTATTATTATTATTATTATTATTATTATTATTATGCTATCAGATCTGCTGTTTTGCCCATTGTAACTAGTTTAAAACAGGGAGATGCAGCTTTGATATGGTACACTTACATAACAAATGTATCAGCCACGTCAGGGATAGGCTATTTGTCATGTATATTACATATCATAGCCTCTGATGTTTGATCAAACCCTTGTTTATCTCAGGAAGGTGTTTTGGGAGTAAAATGATGGTGCACACAATAGATCCCCAAATCCAGCAAAAAGAAACTCGCAAGTCAAACCACAACACGTAAGTCCTTTAAAAAAAAAAAAAAAAAGTGGCTTGGCACACACCAATCTGTAAGTATCAGCAGGAGAAAAGAATATGAGCCAATTCACAATTCAAGGTAAATACCCAGAACATATTGCTTTCACACAGCTCCCTCTCCTCTCTCCATTTTATACACTCCATTGCAGCCTGAAATGAAATAGGGTTAAACTGCGATCCACACGTTTTTAGTGGGATGAAAACTACCACTGGGAGACCCAGGACAATTTTTATATAGAATTAGAAAACAAAAATCAATATTTAATTATCTGTGAGCTTTTTGTGTCACTGCATCTTTAGATCACTAAGTGTGCAAGCGGGCTGCCACTGCGTAAGTAAGTCATTAAAGGAGCAGTATCTTTTTACAAGCCATTTATCGGCCTGTGTTAAACCCTAATGTACAAACCTGTGCTTTTTGTTCTTGCTATAGAAACTCTGGACTCGCTTCTCATTTCATTTTACAATGGGTTCATAAACAGAAATAAATAAAACAGCAGCAAATAAAACGTGTAACATATTTCTTATTCTGTGACATTCGAAATTTAGTGATATAAATTTTGCTTTTAACTCATGTAAAGGTATCGTGCCTCACACAGTACTAGAAGATAGTTACATTAAAAGTTCAAACAGTATAACAAAAAACACTAACTTACTCTAGTATTAGGTGTGTATGGTTATTTGTAAATTTTAAAAAATGCATATATTAGTCCCTTTAGGGTCATTCCAGCTCAAGTGGACCAACAGAGGTCACTAGACCTCTTATGCCAATTTATTGGCATAAGAGGCGGCAGTAGTGTGGGCTCTGGACTCTTGACCGGAGGGTCGTGGGTTCAATCCCAGTTGGGGGATACTGCTGTTGTACCCTTGAGCAAGGTACTTTACCTAGATTGCTCCAGTAAAAACTCAACTGTATGTAAAAAATAATGTGATATCTTGTAACAATTGTAAGTCACCCTGGATAAGGGTGTCAGCTAAGAAATAAATAATAATTATTATTATTTATTGTTGATAGGGTATTATTTCCAATTTAAGACATGTTCTGCGTGGTCATCCGACGCTGTAGAAAATCGTGGAAAAAGAATTGCCGATTCCAAATTAAAAAAAAAAAAGAAGTGACAGTCTACCTTAGAAATTGTTAGTCGACTAATCACACATAACGTGATAGTGAAGTAATTGTGAAGCGCGTGGTATTACATGAACAGAAGAGCATTCGCAAGCCATTAATATATAAATTACATTTTAGAACATTAATAAATAGTTAAAAGATGAGAGCACCTGGCATTATCAAATACCTGACATTAATATTAGTAGTGTCAAATTAGCAGTCGATTCTACACCTACAATGGTAGTTTACAGGCTTCATAGACAAAGTCCAGTGTTTCTATAATAATACATTTAATTTTGACTTTATATTGAGGACTGCAGCCATAAAATAAAAGCAATCAGACTAAACTAAAAATATATATTAGACAGCAAATTATATGTGATGGGATATTAAGGTTCATCCTTTTCTATTTTTCTCTTTCTTTCAAATTTAATTAAAGATAAAAGCATTAAAGTTTATCGCGGCATACTTGTCCTCCTCCAACAAGAAACATTCATTTCATTTTTGGGGCGATGTAATTGCTTTATGGTAATCACTTTAAAATCTGATTGCTGTTCAATTTCACCTCCTGTTCACATTTTTGTACACTTTTATGTGCTGAGATTACAGCTTGTTTTAAATGTAAGGTAGTATGTTAGGATAACTCGGGGAATTGAAAGTGGAATCATATTTACATTTCAGGTTAAGTTAAGGCAGATACAGTATCCAAATGTCACTGATTGCCAACACACTCAATAAAGTGAATAAAACCATTTAACAGCAGGAAGAAAAAACCCCAATGAGGAGCAGTTTATTATTCGCTAGTTATTAGTTAAAAAAATATATTATCCTCGGCAACAGGGGTATAGTGGAGTCGGTCGTATATTTATGTGCATTTCTCCATATATCAGGAAAACTACTTGTTCAATTTGATTAAACTTGATATAGAGGGTGTCTGTCTGTTTGTATAGTTCTGCATGTCACACTTACATCTTTAGATATATCTTAAGAGCCACTTATCTGATTTTGATGAAACTTGGTGTCCACATTCTTTAGCATACGTTATTAAGAGTAACACCCTCTAGGGACACACACAGGTGCATGTACATCCGTTCATAGCTGTACCACACTATCCTGTGAATCACTTTTCAAGAAAACGAGCATTGCAGTTTCACATTAGATACTAATTTGTACATGATGCATCTGACATGGTCATCAATGTTTTCGTCATACTGATGGCTCTATTTTTGAATTCACAGCCATGGCAGGGGGTGTGTGTTACGTTCCTTTCAGAATCCTTTGACCTTCAATGGCAATGGCGTAAACATGAAATGTGTAGGTTTTTTGAAACAGTATCCTTGTCTATTGTGATGTGCACATGCCCGTCTCATCTGTATTTTATTGATTTGGTGTTCTTTTATTTTAATTGTAACCTTCACTCTTGTGTAAGTCTGACCATCTTTGCATTTTTGCATTATACTTCATACTTTTTGGACTGGACACACCCAGACACGATTCAAAAGCCGTCAATTTTAAAGATCTAAACAGCGGCGGATCTTAAAAGTTCTATATACTGTTTATGCTTCTAGTTTCCCCAGGGGATCATTTAACGATCCACTTATTAACACTAGGTAACACTTTACATTAAATGTCTAATTATTGTGAATTTACATAGTAGTACACAATGTCATTATGCATAGTTACAATGTGCTTAGAGTAAGTAGCCGGCTTCAGAAAAAATATAGCGTTATGCGTCCCCACGTGTTGCTACAACTGTTTATATAATGTCCTGTAATTTATCTTTTCATTGTTAACATCCTGACAACTTTTTACACTTAAGACTTTGAAGTCCGTTTCAAAGCTCTTTTCAAAATGTCTGCTCTAGTGCACTGATAATGTAAGGATTATTGCCCACATTGTCAAACAGATAACACAGCAATAATGGTCCATGATGTGGTAAGGAATAGAAAAGCCAGAGCACTTGTTGTGTTTTTTCTGGTGTTTTTTTTTATTTTTATCACTCTTCCTGCAGTGGTTTAGAGAACAGATCTCAAATCCCAGTGCACTAGAGCGGCCATTTTGAAAAGAGCTGTGAGACTTCAGTTATAAGTGTAAAAAGTTGTCAGGATGTTAACAATGAAAAGATAAATTACAGGTACGTTATTTAAACAGTTGTAGCAACATCTGGGGATGTTTAATGCTATATTTTTTGGAACCCCGCTATTAGTATATTTAATGTGTAAATCTTTTTGCACGATGTATGTAAGTACACAATTGTATCAGAGTTAGGGTTAGGGTAGGTTTAGAGTTAGGGTTAGGGTTAGGGATACAGTTAGGATTGGGACTAGGATTAGGGTTAAAGTACACATTAAGTACATTGTAACTATGCATAATAACATTGTAATTATGTGTAAGTATACATGTATTTACTTAGTAACTACTATGTATATACACAGTACTTAGAGACACTTAATATAAAGTGTTACCTAACCTATGTGCAGTAAAAAAAATGTCAAAAATAATACTGATGTGTGGTGTAGTCTAGCTGATTAAACGGACTTGTTTGCATGTGTGTGTTTCAATGGCTCTTTAAGAACTCCCTCCTCATTGATAAACGCTGCAGTACTGTATATGTATGTAATTCTCCTCATAATCAAACCCATATACAATATCTGATTACTTCAAACCCACCAGTTTTATGAGGGATGAGGCAAAAAAAGACTCTTTTCAAGGCAAGAAAAAAAAAAACAGTTTAGCAGGAATCGGTTACTGCAGTCCTGCACTTCACTGAGCATTTGATTCATAGCTAAATTAAACCATGGGCTTGCAGTCAGGAAGAGCTATCAGAGCTGGACTTATACTTTTAGAAGGATTGAGCAAAGTTTTTTTTTTTTCTTTTTTTTTTAATGCTCTAAATCACGAGGCAAGCTCATCTGAACTGAATCACTGATTCACATTTAAGGAGATCACTCCTTTAATGTGAGGGTCTTGCTCATGCAATATAGACTTCTACAGAGCAGGCCAGATTCAGACTTAACAGTGACTCATTGGAATTGAATGTGCTACAGAAGAATGAAACTGGGGAGGGTAAAAGACCCAGCGTTAATATTCTTACATAAACTGGGCAACAACCCAGACCTTTAAAAGCTTTCACACCAAGTTTCAGAGTTTACACCTTCCCCTTTCTCTTAATTCCATATCTTGTTTTTTTACTTCCTTTAGCTACACAGATCTCAAATGTGTTTTGAAAGAAGCATTTAATTTTAAAACCTGATATCTGGCACTATGTTAGGTTAAAGGAAATACCTTACTGTCAGGAATCAGTTTGCACTTGCACTTCCTGGGTCACTTCAGCAGTGTCGTCTGGGTAAAAGCATGTTACCGGCTGAAAGCATGTAAGTCAATCAGGAAAGAAGCAGCTGGTTGGTTAATGACAGGAAAGAAACCAATAAAGGGGTGGGGACAATGTCACCTTTCCCTGCGCGATTTTCCATGTGTGTGTGTGTCTGCTAACCGGGGGTAATTTGCAGGTAAAGTGCTGGGCATGAACCCCAATACTGATACTTGCAGACCACCTTTGGAGTGGAGACATTATGGCCCTGGGCTGAATGGCTGGTGTTGTCCAGAGCTGCTGGCACACTGCCAGGCTCTATCCAGTGCCTTTGTCCCTGAAACAGTATGTACTGTTCAACTTCATTGACTCTCATGGTATACAATATAGCACTTAGGGCAATGCATCTGTTTCTTTGAGAGTTTTACATAACATACAGTACACATTATGTGTCTGTCTTTTGTTAAATGAACAGCTCCTGCTTCTTTCTTTATAGAATGTCAATACAGATTCGTGGCTCTCTTGTAGTTAGTTATCTATAATGTGTCATGTGTTTGTTTTTAATTTACATGTTAATGTTACAAAATGAGAGTCTTATGAGAGCACCGGCTTTAAAATCCATCTAAAGCTAATGTGACTTCCAGGTAGCGTCAAAGCCTGAAGATACACTATGGTTCTTTTGAGAAATGTCCTCCCCTAACAGCCTCTCAAACCTAATTAGTGCTAATTACCTAATTGTCTTATGGGCAGGTGTTTGAAGTTAGGAGGCACAGGTGAATGTGTGATTAGATTCAAATAAACACAAGGTGCTTATATTAAGTGGAACTGAATTAATACCCATCACAGTTACAGTGTCTGAATTTAACCTGGGTGAATTATCCTGCACATCTCTCAAGGATTTGTTGTGGCAGCCACCGCAGTGAAACTGTGGAGTTTAACAACATGGCAACTAGGTAAAACTCTTTACTTTGCTTTCATGCTTGTTTGAGATACTGCTTCAGTGCTTTCTAGAAACCTGGTTGTGTGACTGACTGTTATTAGTCTAAAGTGCTCCTGTGCTGACATTTTGAAAAAGCTGTCCATTGCTTTTTTATATAGTTAATAGTGTTTTGGTAAATAAAAAGTGCTGGGTGGATTTAATATCTCATTGGTAGCCAACTCTAATGTCATCTTTCACTTTGACCACTGACTTAAGATGGATGCCATATTGAGGTCATATTTTTTTTTTTAATTTCTGGATGATAAAGACCTAAAACTTAATAATATTGGTTCATACTGAGTAACAACTGATTTTCACAGGTATTGTACAAGGAAAATTAACCCTTTCCTGCTAGTACAAAACTGTCTCCTCCACAGTGTCAGAGCTTCAGATCTCAGAAACCATTTAAAGTAGTGACTTCATATTTACAGTGTTAATGTATATAAACCCTGCATGCTGCTGTTGGTGTTAGTGATCAAGACATCAACCTGGCTTGCATATTGAGGTAACATTTGCTTTGAGGAAAATGCTGAAGAACAGTCTAGTCTGGGATGTAGCTGCTTTAATAGAATGTCCTGAATGTTACCTATAAGTGATTTATCATAATGGCCACAAAAGTGCTTGTCAATTGTCATACTATTATTCATGTCTATCGAATCCTATGAAGGCCCACTTTCCTACATTGCATCCATTTTGTGATGTGAGTGTCATCTTCAAACAATATCACATCATATGTTTAATATTTACCACGTCTCACATTGCTTAACATTGAAGTTGCTTAGCGATGGCGCCCACTTTAAAAAAGGGATGCAAGGAAGGAAAGATGACCTTAAAATGGGCAGATGGTCTTCATAGGATTTGATACACAGTAGATTAGAATGTTTCAGAAAATCTACCCGATAGAAGGTAGATTTCACTGGCAGCCAATCTTCCACATTTGCATCCTTAAATAAATTTAATATAAAAGGTTTTTGTTGGATCAGTACCGCCTGTTAGCAGTCATGCAGAACTGTTTTTTGAGTATAATAATTACTTTATTATGTATCAATAGTTTTGAGCCACTTTGAACAGCCAACTTTTTAAAAGGCATTTTTTATCTATTTGAACTTTGAGTTGAACCCAACCCCATGATGTACACTGACAAATGCCAGTCCTTTTATTTGTCCAGTAAATTAAGCATCAACCTTTTTATCAATGAGTTCTAAAGCTATATAACCTACTTTACTTAAAAAGTAAAAAAGCAAATCCTGCACTTTGGCTGGCTCCTGATTCATAATAAGCAATATGGCAGAGGTTTCAAGTCATAAACTGCTACAATGTTCATAGATGCGCTGGGTCGTTTCAGCCAGGAAACTGAGCAGCATATGGCTGAATGGATAATTGACATAATTGTTGTTAGTTGGGCTATTAGCGCACTTGAGCCACACCAGCAACCACTATACCGTCTTCAATAGAGTTCATTTTACTGGGATACCAAGCTCCGGTTACTGTTACAGGGACATTTCCCATTGCTGATTACCTCATAAATAGGTAATTGTAATCATAACCTAACTGAAGTCAAGGGGCATGAATAATGAATGGAAACAGGTTGAGATCTTTAAGAGTGTGATGGAAAGTTTCTTTCATGTGGAATGGCATTCTGATAAAGGGAGAAGGAAAAGTGTTTGGACAAGAATCAAGCCTTCACTCTTTCAGGTGTATTGCATGTTTATATATAACTAATATTCCAAAAGCCTTGATCGCTAAGAAAGGCACCTATAATGCATTCTATACAATGTGGGCGGATCCATATTCTTGAAATGTATTTTTTTTTACGACTGTAAGTCGCCCTGGATAAGGGTGTCTGCTAAGAAATAAATAATAATAATAATAATAATAATAATAATAATAATAATAATAATTCATCTTTAATGCCTGCATATGTACCACTGGTAGGCTGTGCATACTTTACTGGTACAACTGGTGCTGTCGTCTATAAAATAGAGTTGCTTGGTAACGCGTAACATATCTCTAGAATTCAGAAACGTGAGGATTAACTAGCTTCTTGCATAGCCAGCTACAGTATTTCTAAAATCTTGATGGGATACATGGGAGCAGTCGGCAGAGCGATTTACAAGTACTGTTCCTATATTGAGAGACAGTGGCTTTTTGTTATAATGTTATAATGTTTGTGAGAATATACAAAGGGATATAGTACTGTACATGTCACACTTCACGCACTTTTGCATATGTCTGGAGAACCTCATATCCAGTTGTCATGAAACTTGGTGGCAACATTATTTTGCTTAAGTTACTGAGGATATCAGATTCTGGGGATATAGGATCTGTCCGTCCATCCATTCACCTGTATGTCACACTTATATTTGTGCATATATCAGGAGAACCACTTATCCAGTTGTCATGAACCTTGGTTGGTTGACAATAGCTTCTCTATTCTTCAAGCACAATCTCTAACTGTATATCATGATTCTGTGCATCACTTTGCAGTTTACCACATTGGTGTTGACCACATTGGTTGACCTGTCGTATACTATTCACGCAAATGGAATGAACCCAAGTTTCAGCGTCTCTGATGAGACGTGACATTGTGGACATGGAAAGAAACTATTAAAAATAGATTCCACAGATAATTCTAGCAGGAATTACATTCTGGTGCATTGTAAGCATGAAATACACTAATTTGAGGTCAAACTAAAAAGCTAAAAAGTTAGCACTGGCCATTGATACTGTTTTCAAGTGTGTGCTGCCATTGAGAACTGTGTTAGTTGAGACTACAATTAAAAATAGTTGTTGCCACTTGCAGTTAGACACCAGCATGTACTTAATTAAAAGCAAACAAACATGTGCTCAAAAGTTTGAATTCTATGTGGAGCCAGCATTACACTTCAGCCATCAACACCAGACAGAAGAATATCTACATCATCATATGGAAGGAAGCGCAAATGGATGGAGACACAGATGGATCACATTAGTTTACTGTAAAGCTACATCTTAGTTGGTGCTTATCTTGGCGAGAGCCGAGTTCAAATCAGCATGAAGTTTTAACATCTACTCTCGTGTAATGGAAATCATGACACTGATGTGCCAGGAGTTTAAGAACTTTGACCTTCCAGACCCAGCAATGACCCAGCTTCCCCAGTTTACTGCAGTGCAGTGATGATGAACACACACTCTAGAACAATCACTGTTGCTACACGCTGTTTAATGTTCATAGCATGTTATTTTAAATTAACTGTACGAATATCCTGAATTAACATAAGAATGCATAACCATTTTCAGCACAACACAATGGGAACCAGCAATGTTCATAGTAAACATGAGGGATCACAATTTTAAAGAATGGATGAGCATCTTTTTTTACAGACACTCTCTGTAACTCTCTTTTACTGTGGAATGACCCTGGTGCACAGCTAACGTGCAGGAGGTGTAGGCGGACCACACTGATAAAAGTGTTGGGCACGCTGTGGAAGCTGGTAAACATTCTAGTTGTTTACTGCCTTGTGAATGCACTCCAGGTGTGAGTAATGCAGTCATACACCCAGAGCAGCAGATCTCCTGGACTCTATGGTTCGGAACTGAAAACATTTATCTTCTTGGGTTTGCCTAGCCAGCTATTTCTATTGCAAAGTCTGAAAAGGTTAGGCCAGTTTGTATTTTCCGTGAGAGAAGTCAAATGAATAGAAGTGTATACTGTAACATAGCCTCTGGACTTTATCTGGAGAAGTCCCCAGTGAATGTAATCATCCAGTACTGGAGGGAAAGAAAGTTGTCATTACTGGAATCTGTCAGTCGATTGTACCAATGATAAATTAATACATCCCATGGTCAAGACCAAGACATCTGCCAGCAGCCCTGGGTGAATTAGCAGTTGAAGGAAAGTTGACACACTCTGACACACTCACCCTTGTTGTCAGATGAGCTGTGTTGCCTCTATGTAGTCCTATGGCAGTCCTGAATGCCAAGATCCAGGGGACCAGAAACTATGTGGGGACGCCCATAAACATCTGTTGAAATGTCTTGTAGATCGATGAAACTAAAAGGGAAAAAAAATGGTTCCGTGTACAATGTGTTATGTGAGCTCTTAATCAAAATCTGTGTGGCTGGAAACTTCATTTTTGTTGTGGTTTGTGTGTTTCAGAGACTGACTTCACCACATTTTAGGGATGCTCGTGTTTAGGTTTTCATTGGAAAAATATATGAGCAAACAGAAAAACTGAGCAAAAGTATAGTTGGATCCCATTCAGGATTTCTGCATAATCCAAACTGAAGTATAAAATACAACTGCATAGCAAAACGAACGTCCAACAGAATTATTGCTGATAATATTGCAAGTGTGATATGTATTTAAAGACCCTGTATATAACTTCAATAACAGAAGCCAGATTGTAAAGACATGTTATGTAGAAAGTACAAGATAATGTCAACCCTAGCTGTCACTTGCTTTGATTTCTATTATAGTCTCCTTAAATTCTAAACGTATTCTGTTCCCCCAATGCTTTTTCATTTGTATATAATTATATTGTACAACATTGGCATTTGCTAAAGCAACAACACATTACAACACAGAAGAATATAGCATGCACTTTCGCACTTTTTTTAGGATTTCTATGTATTATACACAGGTTATGCATTGCAAAAGCACCATATAGAATACTAAAATCCAAGGTGTTCTGTACGTAAATATAAGACCCAAGCAGCTCAGTCATATTGTACTCTTTATAAATAGAGTGCACATTATATTATAAAATTGACTGTACTGGAAGCTACAGTTACAACCATTATTATTATTATTTGTTTATTTTGCAGATGCCTTTATCCAAGGCGACTTACAGAGACTAGGGTGTATGAACTATGCATCACCTGCAAAGTCACTTACAATTACATCTCACCCGAAAGACGGAGCACAAGGAGGTTAAGTGACTTGCTCACTTAAAGTGATGCAATGTTGCAATTGTGTTTTTCTGATCAGCTTTGAATGAGAGGCACTTCATCAGTCCTGCCACCAGGCAGACGGAAATGGAAAATGCATTTTTTTTTAAAACAACAACAGTGGGTGCTGTGGCCTTCCATTAAATACTTATTGAAGGCAAAGCTTTAGGGACAGAAGCGTTCAAAATCCTAAACTAGGGGGCAGCTTCAATATGTAGACAGGAAGTCCGGTTTGTTTTTAACACTGCTGGTGTTGAATTGCAGTTGTTTTTCGCTTCTGCCCCTTCAGGTAGTGAAGTGTTTTACCATCACTCTACGGTTCGTTTTCAATGTACAGAATACATCATTGCAGGCCACGCCAGAGTGTATTTGCAGCATCACACACTTAAACTGGAGTGAAAGTGAACCCTGTTAATTGAATTAAATTATGGCCACTTAGGTTGCCTATGTGATTCAGACATTACTTGTTTTTACAACGAGTTTGTATGTTTCACTTGTTTTTTCTGTTTTATGTATAGAGCCTGTTTAATTTTACAACACACGATTACATTTCCTTTTCATTCCCTTGTCTGGTGCTGTCACTACTGTAACACGATACAGTTATCATTATGCATCTTAAGACACAGCACAAAACCTGCCTGACAGTTGCTTCACAATCCATGGACAGTGACAAGTATGAACTAATTACCTCTCTCTGATTACAAGGGGCTGTGGGCAGAAAAGGATTTTAGTTCTTGGTTCAGGTTTATTTGAAAATTAAACCTCATCTTTTACATTTTTGGTCTGAGCAGTTGTGTGAATTTCAATTACATTTATTAAATTAACTGTGCATGTTACACGGAAACTTTCCCTACTGCCATTGGATCTAGGACAGTATGGCATCCACACAGGTCCTCTCCATCATAAGGTCTGTTCACACTCGGCTTCCCAAAACCATTTTCACAGGCTTTCCACATGTTTGTTTTTGAGAGGTCGGTTTTCTAATTCATGAAACAATTAAAAATAATACACCGAAATGATGCTTTGCCTCGTAATTACAGTGCTGTAACCTGTGTGAATCGACACATTGTTTTGCATTCCTTGAAAAATGAAGAGAATCTGTTTAGGGCACCATGTTGAGAATGTTTATAACTGTCACCCTTGTCAATGGGTCTGTGAAGAAGGAAATGACATCAACACTTTCCTAGTGTTTTGAGAACACCCTCATTTTTTGTGTTTGTAATTAGCTGCCAGGTTACAGTGGGGAAAACACGACTGGAAGCAATGTTTTGAAAATACAACTTTAAAAATACAAAATCTGGAGGGTTTTTTTTTTTGGGGGGGGGGTAATGATACCTATGCTTGTAAACACAGATCATTATACTGTATAAAAATTATTCCACATACAGTAATTCATTAATGTATATTCTAACCTTTGTTTACTGGGTCCCCTCAAGAGGTTGGTGTGTCGCAGACTTGGCATCACTGTTACATTTTACAGATTTTTTGTCCAAAAATCCATGCAAAAAAAGTGAAATCATCTCTATCCAAGAAAGGATTACTGATTACCTGTCTTTGGTCATTGATGCTTTTCTTGAAATCTTCACTGCGGAACGTCTAATGACGGACTAGTGCATAGGTTCAGGTAGCTGATTTAATTGAACCACTGTGATTTAAAATCCTTTTTAAATTTAAAAGAGCTATCTTCATGTAGATTTCCACTCCAAAGGTTTCAAAAGCTGTATTTAAAATTAAATACATATGTAAATAAGAATAAAGGGTAGCTAGTTTTTGCTTAAGAGGTTTTTACAGGACAAGTCCGCTTCTCATTCGCACTGTAAAGAGGCTGCAACGCAACATAAGTTTTTGTTGGCATGTACACAACTCTAGCGTCATGAGTGAGAGTGGAAAAAAATATATGATGCTTGTTTTAGACGATTTACTTGAGGTAATAATGTATTACAATTTGCAATATTAATTACCTGGAGTTTCTTAAGTCTCACCGCAGACAGGCGATCTAGCTCTTACACCAGGTTGTCAACTGATTGTTATGATTGTTAAACGTATGTGGAAAACATCTACCCTTATTTATTTGCCCTTATGTATTTTTTTTTTCCACATGCTGTTTGGAGGTTAAATGACTTGCTCATGGTCACACACAGTGAGTTAGTGGCTGAGATTTGAACTGGGAACCTCCTAGTAGCAAGCCCCTTTCTTTAACCACTGGACCACCAAGCCTCTTCAGACACTATGAGCAGTACTGTGTAAAAAGCCCCGAATCGAAGAAAGCAGACCACAAAACACTAGTGGTCATTATATCGTATCAGTACTTGTAAATTATTAAACTGTCTTGGTCATATAAAAAGAGACATGAATTAAAGCACTGTCAAGTTAGTGGTTTTTAATCGAATGTGATGTTAGCCTTAAAGAAAAGGATATTAAAGGATCACATTGATTCAGCAACGCCAATATGGCTAGGTAACCTATTCCATCCCCTCACCACTCTCTGTGTAAAGAAGTGTCTCCTGCCCAGGTTCTGGTTCATATGCTGTGCTTATCGGGGTTAACTTTGTCACCTCCTTTTATAAACTTTGATGAATTCCCCCCCAATCATTCTTTAGTCTAAGCACTTCAGTATGTTTTGGTGGATGGTGCCTGGCTAGTTATTTATTTATTTTGTATTAGATTCGCCAATGCAACGCTTTGCAGATTGGCTCTGGGTCAGGAACAACATTGCATTTTCTTCTAATACATTTTGCCAGTTTTTGTTATTTTTGCTGTAAAACCACAACTTGCATGCAAATTGTAAACTTGGTTGCTTTTCTGGAAGGAGAATCCGCCCCTAACCAACACGTCATCAGCAAGCACATACATGCTTCATGTGTTATTCTCCCATGTCGCTTCTTTTGTTTCGGCCTCTTCCTCACCAGCCACTACCTTGCAGCGTGCCTCGCCCTGGGGGGAGGTGGCCCATAGCCACTTCCTATCAGCGGCACTGGGATGCATGATATCGTTCATGTTTTCCTAGCCGGCCTCGCTTAGGTAGCTGTCGAGCACCCACGGACGAGGCCTCCGGCCAAATTTATCATTCACTCGGGCCCTGAGCGCCCATCACAGTTAATTAAATCATTGTCAATTGCAAATCAATAAATCATCACATTGCGGATTCTCCGTGCTCAATTATTGTATCAGCAATCTTACTCATTTGGCAAATCTCATACTTGCTATATGACATTTTCTAATCAGCATTTAGGGTATGCATGCCTAGCTGTGGGCATGGTCCCATGCTGGTATTGGTCCAAAGGAGAATCTCTAAAACAGGTCACTTCAGGGGTAAGGTGAGCCATTAGCCATCCGATTGGGTTCGCAAATGGAATCTAGTCAACTTCACAGCAATGGGCCAGTAATTCTTTGTGGATTATGAGCTGATATTGATTAACTGTCTCTGTAGAATTCACAGCTGACCGATTCCTGGTCTTTCCAGTGATGTGTGACAATAGGGGAATGGAGACCAGTGGACCTCATTATGGGAATAAAGTAATAGAACAGCAGACGAAAGATTGTGAATCTATACTTCTGTGATTTGGCTGACCCCATTGTGAAGTAATGTTGACTGAAAGCATGTTGCCAGGGCTGATACAAACCAAACTTGTGGAAGTGATTTAGGTACGCAGTATGAGCTCTAAAAGGTCTTTCAGAAAAGTACATCTGCTATACATCTTGGGTTTTGACATCCGTTCTTTAAATTTGTTTTTTACTGTAGGTTTTCTGATCCATTAAATATGTGAGTCGTGTAAGATTTCTTGACATCCTTATGAAATTGCATTAGTAGATCAATAACAGCCATTGAGTACTGCATTGTATTAATATCAATGCATCCCCCTTGTACCACAGTCTCATACATTGTGGGCAAGGTACAGGAAGAAATGTACATGTTTGTTCAGTTAATATTGATATTAGTTGGCACATTAAGACAAACAACAATAAGTGTTGAATCTGTGAAAATAATTCACTGTTTTGAGAGACGTTAGGCCACATAAAACATTTCTTCCTAATTGATACTGTTCAATAACGAGATTCAATTGATTGTTAATTTGGTAATTGGGTTTGTTTTTTGCTTTTTTGTTCCACTTCGTTCAAACAGTTAGGTTTGTCTCTCAAGTTGTTGTCATGAGTTCTCACAGTTTGAGTTTAAAATCCCACTTACACAAACAAAAGTGTCTGTTGTAAGTGAAGACAGTAGCGATGACTGTGTTTTAGATGTAGAACATGAAAGTGTTTTATTAAATAAATAAAAATGAAATAAAACAAAGGAGGAATGTGAACTGGGAACAAAGAGTAAAGTTATTGATCGTTTTGCCAAACTTAAAACAGATGAAGACCTAAATACCATTGCCAGCAATTGGTTTTCGAGACGTACTGAAAATGAAAGTGTGCTGCAAGCTTGTTTGAAAAATGGTTAAAGCCAGGAAAGAAACGCAAGAGCTGTGTTTAAATCTCACGTCTGTGTAATTGCTGGAGATGCACTAAGTGATGATGAAATTGCTATTGTTCCTGAACCTGTCTAGAAGATATGTGAAATAAAAATTAGAAGGGGGTGTTTATGTGGAAATTAATTTTGTGGTAAAATGTGGGGTAAAATTACAGATGGGAGATACCTAGTACCCGAATAGTATGCAGTCTTTACCCTAGAATGTAAGGTAGGCATTATAAAATGTGGGTGGAAAAAAAGAAATCTAGTTCTGTTAAATCTTGCTGTTTAAATGAGGAATGAAAAAACTCTCCCAGAATGCCATAGCTATCCAAGCTCTCCCAGAATGCCATAGCTATCAACACTGATTGACTGGCAGGTTTCAAAGACAAACTCTGTCTGTATGAAGGTAAGGACATGTGTATAGACCTGAATGCAGGGTATGTTAAAAAAAAAAAGTTGTTTGTGAATAATATATTGTCAGTAAGCCGGATTAGTGAAAGTTAGGGATCCTGTTAAGTTTAGTTAGTGCTCCAAAGAAGGAGCTAGGATTTACTGGATTGTGCCAAGTCAACGCCCTGGTTTGAATGATCGCCCACAAACACACCATTAATTTCCTTTTTTTTAAAAACCAAGAGAAAGCAATGCATGAGGGGAAATATCATGGCTCATGTGAATAGAAAAAAACTGCCTAGAAGTAGTTGCTCTGTGCATTGAATGATATAAACGACAGCTATGCAGTCAAAAGGGCTGTGACACGATGTACAGCAAATAGTGAAGCTGCACAGCTTCTATAGCTGTCTGCACCTGACGTATTGCATTCATCTCTGACAGAAGTATGAACTAGCCTGTGGAGTTGGGCGGTTTCAGATCAGATGATATAGACTCTGCAGTCTGATTGATTAAGCTTTTCTGTTATGCTACAATCCATATTTTGGATAAAAATAAAAGAAAATTGACACTGCAAGAGCTTGTAACTCAGGCACCATTTTTTGTATTGAACATTTTAATGCTATAGTGCTACTTTGGATGTTAATTTATTATTTTGTGTTTGCAGTTTCTTACTTGCAGAGATTATGTAAAGCCCTTTGTTTAGTGGACCGAAAATTTCACAAGTTTATATATTTTTGAAATGTAGCTATTTTTTGTTGTTGCATTTTTCACTTACAAATGTGGCTTTTCATGATGTGGTTTTGCACTGGACACTGCAGCTTTAAAGTTGGATGTCTGTTTTGTGAAAAGATTGGAAATGACATAACAGTGGACATACTGCAGCAGCTGGTGAAAATTGTATTTCACCAGTCATTAAATATGTTAACTGCTCTTCTTGATTCTTTATCGTGACTGTGTGCTGTGCTGTACCTTTAAATTTTAAGATTGCCTAATTGTAAAGGTAACCTATCTACCTAAAGTTAAAGATACTCCCTCTGCAATAATGCTGTAATTTCACCCCTGCCCGAGTCAACACCCTCCCACACTTCTTCCTTAATGACAACTTTACACCCCTGGGCATTGATGCTGCAGAATCCAGGATTTTTGTTTTGTATTGTTTGTTAAAATAAACCGTTCCCAGATGGAGTTTCAATCCCAACCAGACTGTGCTGGATTCCAGTCATCACCCCCGCGCGGGAAGACCCCATATCCAATGGCCTATCCAGAAGCCCACCTGGCCATCATTAGTAGCACAACCTTAACTTTCCAGCACTGTAGACTGGATGACGAAAGCGGACGGGGTCACTGCCTTGTTTGCAAAGCCTCCCCAGACAAGCAGCCATCTACATATATCACTTCCCATTTATTTCACTCGGTTAGATACTTGCACTTTACCACCCACTCTGCACATTCCATAAATGAAGCTGGAGACCTGTTTTATTGCTGCTATTAGAGATTGTGTCCCTCTTTCCTCAGGCTCTTTTAATTATGTTATTAATCAATGTTCTATTTTAGCGTGCCGGAATGGCTTGCTAAATTCACACAGCTCTCCTGGATTGCACTGGAGCTAGCCTGTACTGTAAACCAATGCCATGCAGATGGCACTACCTTACAGTTTCCAGTAATTAATAGCATTGTTATGTTTCAAAAAATCTGGTTGTTTTATCATACAGTATGCAAATGTTACAAGGCCCCAACTGGGAGCATAAAGAAAGCCTTATTGTCTTCATGCCAAGATAAACTGTTCCAAGCAGTGACCAAGGTAGGGCCCACCGTGACTCACTGCTGCATTCAGTGGCCTGTACTGGTCACATTCTCTGGCTTCTAGGATTCAGTAGCTTTGTAACATCCATTGCTTAGGTTCAGCGGATGACAAGAAACGATGGCTTGAACGCTGGAATAGAGATCATCAGTTCTTCTGTCTTCCTTACAGTCACATTTGATTTATATATATATATATATATATATATATATATATATATATATATTGGATGCGTAACAAAATAATTAGTAAATCTCACCTAATATGTATTGCAATATTTAGGCCTCACAATTCAAATGAAAGTTGCACAGATTATGGTAAATGTGTATTTGATTCTTAATGGTATTTTCTTCATAGCAATTTCTGAGCAAGAGGGCCCAGCTGATTACATTTTTTAGTCCACCTCGTCCGAGAGGGGTCACTTGAAAGTAATTCCGAGACATTTGAAATATGTGAGTCACAGGAAAAGCTGCAATCGGTCACTGAGAATGAGAGACAGTGTGGAGAAGTTGGTGATTTAAAAATAATAATTATAATCTTCTTGCAATACTCCTACTTACTTCCTACTGAAAAAGTCTTGAGTTAAAAAACCATCACAAGACAATGATATATTTTAGTCTGTAACCTCTTTCCTTACAATAACATTTCCCTTGCCTAACAAAATAACCTAATTTGCCCAATAACATGGCATGGCGCTGGGCAATTATGAAGTACCATACATTGTGAAGCCTCATCATATGACTTACATCTAGCTCTGCTAAAAGACCACAGTTGGATGACTCCTCTGGTTTCACGGTTTTCATTATTTTATTAGTATTTGGTGGCTTGGTACATATAACATGCATTTCTTATAAGGTATTGTTATGCCAGGGGTCTCCAATCCTGGTCCTGGAGGGCCGGAGTCCTGGTTTTTGTTCCAACTATACCCTAAATTACTTAATTGGACCAATTAAGCTTCTAATATGCACTTAATTGGTCCAATTAAGTAATTTAGGCTACTACTGGAAGAAAAACCAGGAGGGACACCAGCCCGCAAGGACCAGGATTCGAGGCCCCTGCTCTCTGCAGTTCCCAATAATAAATCAATCTTGGCTGTTTTTAAAAGAACGATAACCAAGGCTTTAAAATCAATGTGTACCTATTAGCACTAGGACCAGTATTGCTGCTTCTCATCTTCGTGTGCATAATTTGCTTTTTACATTCATTCATGCCTCTGCAAAGGTATGGACCAGTTAGGTATGGACTATGGAACAGTTTAGCTGTTGTATTTTTAAGAACGACATATCATGGAATGTGTAGAATATGATTAGACTTTTAATAATAGTGTCGACACCAGTAGAGAGCATCTTAATATTAATATATTGTCTCTGGCCTTTACAGTATTACAGTTCTGTTCAGCTTTTTGGGGATACCTCGTTAATTTATTAAACATGTGCAGGACCTTAGTGAAAACTTTCATTCAGAATCAACATCTCAGGGAAAGAATATTGAATAATGTCTGTTGATACATACAGTTGTATATCAGTTGTAAATGATACATGTTAATAGTATTCAGAGTATGACAATAACAAAACAGCTTGTCCACATTGGCTAATATTCTAGCCAGGACACTAACAGGAGTGCTATTAAGTGGTTTTGAAAGCACTGTATATGGCAGGGTGACCAATCCTGCTCCTTGAGTTCTCAATTACTTAATTGAACCAATTATTTTCTTAATTGAACCAATTATTTTCTTAATTGAACCACTTGTTTTCTTAATTGGTCAACACTAACATGTTTCCAGGTCTTTGGTCATTGACAGATTTAACACTGGAACCGCCACAGCAGTCATTTTGATGGTTACATTTCAAACACCATCAATATTAAAATGAAAGGCAAACTATCGGATACAACTCAAAAGTTTTATTCCAGCACATCATTCTATCATTATTAAAATTTAAAGTAGTCTGCATGTGTGAAAGATACACGGTTGTCCGTTCATGACTTTTCCTAAATACATGTATTAAATACCCTGATGGCGTTTGAAAGGCAGGATCGCAAAAATAAAAACAATTATAATCCCTCTACCTGGAACCGCCAGAGCAGTCATTTTGACAGCCTTTTACAATACATGTTTTTAATTTGAATATAGCTTACAATATTCTATTTTATTTTTATATACATGCCTGTTATTATCTCTACTGGACCTGGCAGCCATCAATTATTTAGTTTTGTACAAGGAATGTACCAGGGAAAATTTAAGTAGGAGAGATTTCATCTTGAAGCTAGCCACAGTGCTTCGGCAGAAACATTTCGATCAGAAAACTGCAAAGCAGCAGGCTGCAGCAGCTCAGCTTGGATTCTGTGCTGCACCGAGAGACACACACGCAAGAGAAAACTTTTTGTTTTAAATTAAAAACTACTTTTATTTTTTAAAGTTTTGTATATACATTATACCTGTTTACACACTAGTTTCTTTTGAAATGTTTATTTTATTATAGTTTTTCATTTTTTAAGTAGTGCTTTATATGTGGCAAGTTAGAAAATAAACCCTTTTATGTTTAATTGTTAATTTAAATATGGTGTTTCGGCTGTGCAGATGTTTGATATGATTGTCTCCCCTGGTATATTGTGTAATATAATCCAGGGTTCACATAACTTTTAACATTAGGTTATCACGAGAGTACCATCAGAAAGGGTTTGGTACGCACCAAAATTAGGGGTCATCATCAAAGTCGCTGTCTAGCTCCACCTCCTCCTCCACCAGTTCAAACGATTGGGATGGGAGTGTCAGAGACCACAACAATTGTTTCTGAATGTTTAAGTAGATTTGCTGGTTATTACAATTTTTAGTAAAATTTGAAGCAGCCAATAATAGCTCTAGCGGGGAGGGACTAGTTAAATTGGAACCCTCCCAGAGATCGTTGACAGAGCCCAGGGATCCTGAGTCTCCGGAAAAATCCAGGTGGCAGGTATGGCTCACCTTGCAAGCGTGAGCACCTGTCTTTATGAAAAATGCTTTCCTGTTAAAGGTACTGACAGTGCGCCTTTGCGTCTTCAAGAACAATATGCTTTTTTTTTTCATTGGTTAGCATGCGTACCTGTGTACTAGTTATGTGAACCCTTGAATATAATGGTATAGTACTTTTAAAAGTATTGTATATAGTATAGTATTTAAAAAGAAATTCATACCATCGATGTTGAATTTTAGTAGATTGCACACAAATCCTTGTATTATACTGGTGTACACCTGTGCTAAGAATGGAGACCTCCTCAGAATGCCCACATAGAAAGACAGCATTGCATAAAACTCATAATAACTGTCAGTTTATACAGATCTGCAATAAAGTCTTAATCAAACTAAATGTTATGAATGTGTTACAACACCATGTTTGTGTTTCATTTACAATCCAGGCCTCGGTGAGATATTTTGCTTATAATGTTGCAGGGACGTTTCTTGCTGTTTCCATGACAACAAAAATCCCCTCAGACACTATTACATCTTGCATTTAAATGACAAACACATCCCTTAAACCCAGTAAGACGTGCGTTATCAAAGGGTGACTAATTGATATAAAGAAAAATGTTGGTGCTGACTGGATTAGCTAGCGTTTGGCTTGGAGTGAACAAAAATAAATAAAATCTATTGTACCAAGGAAGTACAAAATGCATAAATATTTAATTTCCAGAAGCCAATCTAACTACGATTGTATTTCAGCAAAGTTTGGCAGTTGTAGCCCAGCTAATTCTTACTTGACTTGGTAGTTTTGATTATACAGTAGAAATACTAACATGGTTCGCTCACATGTAATTTTAAACTCAATATCCTGTGTTAAGTTAATCACATTAAAATACATTTACCATCCTGCCCAGAGATATGCTATAGATTTTCCTGATTTGGCACTCAGGCACTTTAACCCCACCCCTTACGACATTGGACATGACCATATTTAATTTAATGATGTCAAACATTAGAGTATAACCACAATTTCTGTAATTACAGGTATTTATTTTCATATAGCATATGTCTATAAAACTAGGATATTTAACTTAAATGAAGGGCCATTTTCAACACAGCTTAATACAGGAAATGGAAAATACAGGCCCATTTACCCACAGGGCTAAAGTTATCTTTACTCCAAACTGTAATTTGCACCATCTTTTTGTGAATTTAAATTGGTAATATTACAAACTACGTACTCAACTAAATCAACTAAATTCAAATAATATGACAGGATAGGAACTTGTTAAATGCTGTCATATAGACCTTTTATTACAAATTAGAAATGATGTACGCATTTTGTTAAATGAAAATCCTATGCTTAACTAAATTCAAAACCTAAGACAAGCAACACTCTGGATTTTATAAATAGACCTCATTATGGAGGCATTTAGAATATGATTAGTATCTCAGTGCTCTGTCCTTTTTGCCTTTGCCTGTAACTAAGCATATGTCTTTACATGGGCCATATACAAGTTCTTAATTGCTAGTAATTCTACATTTTAAGCTTGTGTACCGAATCATGTGCACACTATCAAATTTTACTTATTTATTTATTTATGTCCAATTGTTTTTCCCTCGTTTTCTCCCATGCATGGCCCTGGTAAACCCTAAACCAGATCAGCCATAAGGCATAGTGTTGCCAACTGCTTTACACAGTCTTCATTTCATATGGATCTTGGTAAGTATAGTTCACTGTTTATCTGTGTTTCTGTTATGTTGTCCAAGAAAGGTAATCCTGAACACTAATTGCTGAAATAAATGGCAATATCGGTAATCAAATTACAGGTTTTAAGTAATTTAACTGATTACAGTAACTAATGTGTGGTAATCAGATCACAGTACCTTGTATTCCTTGACTCCCCAACACTGTGTATTTTAAATAAAAACAGAACGCATACAATTGCTACCAGTTGTTCAACAGTTAATAAATATATGCAGTGTAGTGTGCCCATTTCCTAGCTAGTGTCAATCCATGGAGATTTCAGTGTTAATATAAGCATCCCTCTTCTCCTCACAAAGGAGGTGACAAACACAATCAGCACAAGGAGATTCATAACCAGCCAGCTCGTTCCTTTTGTTATATTTGATCAAAAGAATAACCAGACAGAGCTGGTTTTCAAGGAGCGGGTTTGTATTGTTCAAATGTCTTTTAACTTCACCCTGAAAGACCTGAGAAGCGCTGCCCAGCTGTAATATATTAACAGATTTTACACTTGTAAAATTGCTTTCATGCATTCTGTGAAATGCCTGCTTTTGATACATGGCTAGCTGCACCTCGTCTCCCAAGTGTATTCGGTTCTATTCCTATCACCTTTATTATAACCTGTACGCTCCTCAGAAAACGGGAGCTGCTTGGCTCCAAAGCAGAAGGACATTGTGTTCTGATCTTTGAGTTTGGAAGTGTACAGGCTGCAGTAGGCTGGATTAGGAAGCAGCTACTTTTATGTGCAATTATTTTATACAAAACTTAGTGCACCAAAGCCCCCCCTTTCTATTATTTATTTTTAGCAGATGCCCTTATCCAGGGCGACTTACAATTGTTACAAGATATCACATTATTTTTACATACAATTACCCACTTATACAGTTGGGTTTTACTGGAGCAATCTAGGTAAAGTACCTTGCTCAAGGGTACAGCAGCAGTGTCCCCACCTGGGATTAAACCCACGACCCTCCGGTCAAGATTCCAGAGCCCTAACCACTACTCCAACCAGTCCAAGGTATTCTGTTCCGTTACATAGCCCTCACAGGTCGGGAGTGAGATTTACCACAAGAATCACTGTATTTCTGTCACAGTTAATATATATGTTAATATAAATACACCTCATGTGGTCACTATTCTGTTTTTAATCTGGAGTTCTGCAGTTCAACAGTGGTGATCTTTTCTCTTCACGACTCGCCCCAATTACACTTCCAGTTTTGTTCAGCTCTGCACTCAGTCATATTGGAATGAATTACCTGACAAATTAAAACATCAGCACTATTCATACACTTAAAAGCAGACTGAGCTCATCCTCTAATGACATTTGCAAATCAAGCCTCTTGTCAGCACAACATTGCTCACTGACTTGCTGTCCCCTGCTGTTTCAATATGTGTTTTAGCGCTCATTATTTCCATATCAAATATGTGGCTCTGTTTCCAAGCTTCTTTTTCTATTTTAAAATAAAATAGATACTGGAATATTTTCAGTATTAAAGTGATTCTTGGTTTGTACTGTATAGATAAAGTATACTGGACGAGCTCTTTATTCTTTAGAAGTTGGTGATAAATAACTGGTTTTGATTCATGTGTGCGTTTTACTGACTACAGTCTTTAGTTTTAATAGTACAAAGCTAGTGGCTGTACCGTCATAAGCATTGCACAGTAAAACTGTCAAAGCAGTGCCATTCTGGATTTTAAAAGAAAAACATATCTGTGCCTTTCTATAACTTTCAATTTGCTATTTCTCCATATATTCCAAAGTTATTGCAATATTTCTTTTCAGGATCACTATATATCATTTTGTATATCATCACTCAGACATTCAAAGCACACCTGTGCCCTCAGTAGAACTCTCAACCTCTAATCTCTAAGCCTCTAGAGCAGGGTGCCCAATCCTGGTCCTGAATGGCGATGCCCTCCTGGTTTTGTTCAAACTGTACACTAAATTGATTAATTGGACCAATTAAGCTTCTAATAAGGGCTTAATTGGTCCAATTAAGTAATTTAGGGCACAGTTGCAACAAAAGCCAGGAGGGACATCGCCCTCCAGGACCAGGATTGGCACCTCAGCTAGAGCAGTGATACTCAGTTCTGACCCTTGAGATCCAGTCCTGGTTTTTACTCCAAGCAGGTTCTAAAGTAGACCTGAAGAGTCAATCAACTAATTTAGGAACTGCTTGGAATAAAGACCAGGAGTGGAATGAGTCTTGAGGGCCAGAATTGAGTACCACTGCTCTAGTGGTAGCAATAAATGCAAAGAAATGAAAAGCAGAGAAGTTTGTAAAAGCTCTTCTGAGACGAGGGGGGCTTGGCACCACCAGGATGTGATGACTGAAACATATGCAAAGCGATTCTAAACAACAACAAGAATACATTAATGAATTCAACTGTTCAATTTCATACCATTACCAAGTAGCTCTTACTTTAATATGCACTGGTTTAGATCCTTAAACACCAACGCTGCTGGAAAATGTTAAAACCAGTAGGCCCAATGACCTTGATCTAAATTGATACAGTATAATGAATATCAGAGAGGGAAAGTGAAACTGTCATAAAATATATCTTAAAATTCTACAAATATGAGTCTCTTTCCTCTTGTTACTGCTTTGTACTGTAGACCTCTACCCAATTCAAATCCACATATGAAATGGTACTGTTAGAGTGGGCATTGGGAATTAAGATTATACCATACATGTACGATTGTGCTGACATGATAAGTGCTGCATTTAAAATAACCTCAAGCATCAAACAGCAGCATTCCTGTAAATCAGGTGATTTCTCAATGTCAGGGTCATTTGGGTGAGAATATTTCTGTACGTGCTGCGGCCCCTGTAGCCACCTCGCAGGTTTGGGACCCTCTGCTCTGCCTTATAAGACCCTCGTTTTGCATACTTTTTAGAGACTGAACCACCACTCATCCCATGTTTGTATTTAAAAATACAGCAACACAGTATGTTGAATTATTTAGCCTGACCGATTTCTCAGTATGCCCGACCTCTTGAGAATCCATTCACCGCCCTTATGGGTTTCCTTGACTGGAACACTTTACATGAAGTGTCTCTAATTACATGCAAAAATGTGCAGGTTAAGTACATTGTAACTATGCATAATAACATTGTAATGATGTGTAAGTACACATGTATTTACTTAGTAACTACTATGTAAATACACAGTAATTAGAGACACTCAATTGAAAGTGTTATCGACTGTTCTGCGTAACATTCTGGGAATGGATACCAATGCAGATCTGTTTAGCCATTGACATCAAAGGCCAGGCCCAGGTCAGAAGAGCAGACTCTCTCAAAGTGCTGTGAGAAACATCTGGAAACGCACAGAGGTAGCAGCCTGGTGTAACAAGGACTGACCACTAGATCGCACAATAAAGATTTGTGATTCCTGGATCCAGCTGGAATTAGAGACAGCTTGTGATCATGCTTTGTGGAGGGTAACTTTAATTATAAATCTTTTTTTTTTTAAATCTAAATTCATTGATTACAAACGTAGTTTGTTTTTATGGGTTGCATAGCCAGATTGAAGAAAGAGAATTAGTACCAGATGGAATAATTACAGTAGAAAACAAAAACTTTTTTACTTTGTACGCTTACAGAATAAATTAAGTTTCTCCATTAATCATACAGTATCTCAGTGTCAGGCTATTGCGTATGTTCTTTTTTCCCCAGAAAGTACATTAAATGCAAAAGGTTTCTTCAATGGCACCACATTAAATGCCTTATTCACCCCAGTCATTCAGCATGTATTTATCTGTCCCCCACGTACCACCATGCCTCCAGTCTCCCAGTTCCAAGGACTAATACACACAAGAGCAATGCCTATATAATATTTACAGCACGATAATGGTTTTATTACTATACTGAATGTATTATTGATACTATGTGATTGTGATTGATGGCACCTGTGCATTTACTGCTAAGCACTGACTTCTTTACTATCTCCGGATGCAATTTCAACAATACATTTAACAGTACTAGGATTCTCCTTGCAACCTGTTCTTAACAATAAATAAATAATTCTGTACATTTCCACTGCTTTTTGGAGGGTATTCTTTGTATCATGGTGATGTATGTGATACAGACCTCATTCTTTTCAATTATTACGAGGAATTATAAATTAATTTCCTTTTAAAGGGGCAATAACCAGAATACTCATTAACATTCAGCCTTTTTACAGGGCCTTTATTTTAAATGTATTTAAAGAGCTATGGATTTCCCTAGTTCAGGAGCAGCTATTGATTTGCAGTTGCCAGATTTTCTTTCACCATAGACATATGTAGCACAGGTTAGATCAACAGAGTATGTTCAAGTGTAAGAGCCATTTAGTGAATCACGTTTCCCATGTATTGCTGTCAATATGCAGTGCCTGTTCACTGGGTGGCTCTGGCTGTTAGAACTACTGTAAAAACCTTTGTATAAGTCTATTTTCTAGGTATTTTAGGGGTCCTAAAAGGGGGAGCGACTTATAAACCGGTGTGACCTATAGGCTTTTTCCTGAAATTGTTGTCTCAAAAGGGGGGGTGACTTATACATCGGTGCGACTTATACACTTGTTTTTACGGTATGCATACACTTTGCTGATCTAGCCTGTGCTACATATGGGGTCTAAACAGTCTTCTGCTCTAGAATGTCGGTCAAAGTACCAGAATCAAACAGATCATATACAACATTGAAATAAACACTGTATTTCTGAGTAATCGCATCATTAAGTGGTAATTGTGCAATTATATACAAATAGATTTTGAAGTGATTTATCCCACCACCACAATATATACTGCTTGCAGTGTATTCCCTATACTGTCAGCACTCACATATCCAACCCTATAAAATTTTGACTTCAGCGACGGTTCCAACCCTTGTCCGTTTTTTCAGGGAACACAAAAAAGATACAATGTCAAAAATACATAGCTGAAAGGACTGTGTTTAAAATAAGTAGGTTTCCATTTTGATGTACTGTAGTTGGTTTTGTTGGTACAGTACTATATTTTCAACAGAAGTATTTTAATTCAGAATGATATAATTCTGAAAAAATCACTTGGACACGTGGAATGTAATACAGTACATACTTTTAAATTTGGAACGTATTGTAGCAGTATGTAAAATTCCCCATTAACGACCCAACAGCAAAATTAAATCAAAATGTTACCTATGCACAGAATTGTGTAAAACATAAAAGGCAATGCAATTTGGCAAAAGAATAAAAACAACACCAGTTTCCAGAATTAAAACAGGATCCAAAGTCGGTATTCAGAATTACAGAATATAGTGCTTGATAAGGCCCTAATGTCACAGTTCACATGCAAATGAAAATGCACAAAAGCAATTAAACATCTCAGATTTAAAACAAACATGCATCACAGCATCTGAAAGTGTTTAATGATTAACTTTCACATTTAACATAACTTGTCTCGTTCGCTTTGTTTTTGCTGGATTTTCGTCATGTGAAATTCAAGAAAGCGCTGTGTAACTGCACAATAAAGACAGACTGATTTGGAATGCAAGCAAAACTAAAACGCGGACTGTGACGGATAAACAAGTACACTGTAACATTGAAGAGATGGGCTTTGTATCAGAAAACTGGTGATGGAGTCGGAAATCACGTATGACAGGTAAGTGCATTAATTTATTACACATATATATATAATGGGGATTGATTTTATTCTTAATACAAGAGTGGTAAAACGCGACTGACGTGTATCTGGATAACGGATATCCTTATGCTGACTGCACTACTGTATATAAAAGCCACTTTTCCTCCATTGGGTCCCTGATTATATTAGGGACTGTAGGGAGGTTGTATGGAGTGCTCATTAAGCTATAAGAACTCTATTTTGAGTATTATTTATGAAAATGGTTTTGTTTGTTCAAAGTAACTTTTACAGTTGCAGCTGGGACAAACGCAGCGTGAGTCATGGTGGAATTGTAGGGTTGTAAATGGAACAAATACAGAGCTACTTGTGTTTTTACTGGTTAAAAGCAGCAGACTGATGATGGAAAGCATCACTCAAGCTCGTCGGTTAAGGCTTTTGGTCTCAGACTCGGACCTGCTTGGTGCTCCTTGAGGGAGAAGCCTGGAAGCCAGGGGCCCTGCAGAGACACACTTGAATGGAAAACAGAACAGCCTGAGCACCACATGACTGACTGTGTTGCCAGGGGAAATTCTAGCCAGAGAGGTCAGGGGTGGCGGCTTCAGTTCAGTCATATACCTGGCAGAGATTTCTGTTTGTGTGGAACAGCCTATGAGAGAACAGACAGTTCTGTTTCTCTCTCTCTCTCTCTCTCTCTCTCTCTCTCTCTCTCTCTCTCTCTCTCTCTCTCTCTCTCGTCTGGAATTAAATACAATGCTTTTTGTGATACAGCCAATTTTGAGGGGGTAACTAAATATATATATTTGCCAGTTCTTTCCACTTTAAGTTGCAAAGTCCCTCTTTCTTGGCAGTACTCGTTATCCAGGTTCTTGAGAAGCAGATGTTCCATTTTTTATTGTACAAACAAACAGAAAAATCTAAACACTTAACCATGTTACTGTGTGGAAAATCAAGTCTGTGTAAATGATGTCTTGTCTGTACGCTTTTATTTCTGACTCTGGTCTGTATCTACAAAATGTGTCTGTTAGTGATTTATTTTCTATGTACGATTTGGCTAACCATAATTATAAATACACTGAGACATACTGACGCATTACTTTTGCTGGGATGGGTAAATAAGACAATCATAATAAAGTATTGTATTGTTACATTTTCTTTGTCTTGCAAGACAAGACATGTACATTACACATGTTTCTTTCTATAAGCTGATACTGCTAATACGTTGTAACATTGGCATTTATGCCATGTTTCATTTTAAACAGAATGTTCATTGTATTGAAGTTTAGATAATGCAGTAGGGCAGGAGTGAAATGACCATACATGCTCAGAAACTGTTTAATGCTGTAAATTATTAGTGTGAAAAGCAGCACATTACACCTGCATTTCAGGTAACATTAACTTGTTTATCTTTTGACTGTTAATCTGCAGTTACAACAGTATCTCGCAGACGCATGCAGTGTGCGTGGTTCCCGGTTCGCTCCCAGCTTCCACTCTGTTACACAGTGAATGATTAAGCTAAGTAAGGAGTTTTCCAGATTCTTGAAAACAACTTAAATCACTGCCTACCACTGAAATATCACAAAGCCTCCACAGAAACAGCCAAGATACATGTGTGGGTTGTGGAACATGGTTTAGGGATCCACAGAGGAATCTTAATTGTAACAATAGGAGTTGAATGGTCAGATTATGCCGAGACAATATCACAATATGTGTGTATCAATGAACACATCTTACACGTGGACGTGGAAGTAGTATAAATCCTTTCTTTTCCACCTCCAGGGTTAATTTCCCCAACAAAGACAACAGGGATCCTCATATGCTAAGTTACTTATCTAATGACCATGATTGTGAATGGCAGGGGCATGGTTTCAACACGTGCTGATCATGCATTATTTAATATAGAGGTTACGCCATGAGCGCTCATAGAGTACTGTAGTTATTCCACCAATGAGAGGGCCAATAACCCATGATCCCGAAAAGGTTCGAGTGGGTGGTCTACAGCCATCCTCATGAGTGAAATAACAACAGCACTCCATGAATGTCCACAGCGTATTCTGCTTACGGTACACAACAATGCAGCTCAATTTGGAAAATTACTTTACGCACATCAAGCTCTGCATCTGCTTAGCAACGCAGCATCATTTTGGAGGTTTACTGGATTCTGAAAAGAGATCCAACAAAACAAATTCAGCAATGAAATAAGACATTTGATGCTAGATCTCTCAACATTTCTTGCATAAAAATGTGCGTCCCAGTTGGTTGTGCTTAAATTTCAGACGTTGCTGCATACAAACTGAGTGGAGAAGACATTTTGAAGACAGATTCTCTTCAATCGTCCAGTCCTGGCAGGAAAGTTCCGCTTTATCTTAGCTCTGTCAGAAATCACGTTGGAATATGTAAAAATAAATAAATAAATAAATAAAGTGTACTGTTCTCCTGTGTACTCAATAAAGGAGTTACTTTTTCAGCTTGACAAAATTAATTCAGGACTGAAAGGATTAAGCTGAATTGCCAAAATGAATATTTTGCATTTGAGACAGCTCAAAGTACACTGAACAAAACTCTAGGCAAAACTCTATGGGACTATTCTAACAGTTTTTTCCCCACTGAGCATCTGTCATCAGAAGCCCTTTACTCACCATCTAAACCTATTCTAAATTTCAAACTGGTAATTAAATTAATCACAATACACTGTGAGAAGAATTCAGCCACCTTAGTCAATCTTTACTTCCTCACCCCAAACAAATAGGAATCCTGCTTTTGCATTTGCAATTCATTCATTTGCAGTCTTTGTGAGATGTTTGTATTTTCTGGATTCATTTTAGAAGCAGAATGGATAATTCTGCAAAAGTATTCATATAGCATTGATTCAAAATATATTTTGCATTCTTCACAGTAACCATGGATTGAAGAATCCTTCTGTTAATTACATGTATTCTTTAAAGGACATATTCCTGTTTAAAAAGAATGATTATTTTCCAGTGTCATGTTAATAATGTGTACTATTCTATGGTGTTGCAGTCATTCTGAGAGGTTCTGGGGTTTGTTGTTCTAATACTGAGTTGCCATGTTTCTCTAAATCTGCCTTCACCTGGCTTTGAGCTTGTCTGGAGCACCAGGATGGAACAGCTCTCCTAATTCCATTTAAGTCAGGTGACCAGTAGGTGGGCTGGCAGAGTTGAAAGGTCTTCTTGTCACATGATATGAATGGAATGAGGAAGGCTTTTCAGTCATGGCACTTATGATTCTCCAGACAAGTTCTAAGGCAGATAAAGGCACATTTCAAGAAAGTGACTAAAACTCCTTTTGGAGCAGCATAAAATAGCGAAGGAAATTGTAAAACAGCAATTAAAATGACATTTAAGGCTACTTACTCATTAAGAAATTATTCTGTAGTTTTTGCTTCATGCAAAAGTAATTTTAAACATGTATGTTGCTCTAATTAGTGACTGATCAAATGATTTCATGGTATAATTACATTTTTTATATATTAAATACATCACAAAAAATTGATTTAAAAAAAAGGAATGCATCCAATTTACTTGTATTTATTTTAATCACATAACCATGTTGTTTAAATGCAAATGACATATTTAGCTGTAAAAATTCAGCTTTTATATTTTATTGTTAATAATGTTTTATTACTGTACATAATGTGTTAGAGTAAATTGTTTTACATGTCTTATAAATGACAGCCTCTGTTTCAGTGACTTACAAGTTGAGTTTAGCGTTCTCTATTCCAGTGTTGTGATCAGTACCTCTGCTAGAGACATGCGATGGAGCTCTTGTCATAAAGATTGGCCAGCAATGGCCTTGAACTGATGAATATCAGGCTGTACTGCTCAGGCAAGCAAATTACTCCCACCAGCCTAGACATACAGTGTAATGTCAGTAACAATTCATTTTAAGGGAGAACATTTTTTTACATTCATTAATACATATAAGCCACTTGAATTGAAATTTTCATTGGGAAAAGAGAATTTTGAGCTCATCTTCTAAACCTGGTGTGTGGGTCCTGCTTGGTTTGTGTTCAGAAATGGGTTGAGTTGGCTGAGTTTTCCACTTAAGATGTGTTAAAGTTCCCTTCATTTAAATTAAATAAGCCAGTTTTTGGACATAGAATATAAAGCAGTTGTCATTACAGAAAGCATGATATAATTATTATATATCATTATAGCACAATGTTCCCTTAGTAAAATTCAAAACTTTGCAAAACTACACTAAAGAGCTGTTATGTTTGGTTTTCTTTTTGGTTTTGGTTTATCACTAATGCATTTCGAAAACAACTTGGTGTAAGTAAGAATGATCAGTTTTTTTTTTTACTCCTGTATTCTTCTTGTTGTTTAGAGTCACTTCTGTTTCAGTCATCACATCCTGGGGACTTTTAAAAGATGTGCTCCCAGTAGAGCTTGCAGGAATCCGGTACACCAGAGTGTAACCATCAGCCTGTCACCCTGCAACACCCTGTAAACACATCAGTCAGAAATCCCATGTGCTATTTCTTACACCCAATTGGGGCAGAGAGTCGCAGGGGTTCAGGATGAAAGTTATGCTGGAGTAACATTAGATAAGATCTCATTGGTAATGCATGCCCATACCATGCTGTTCTTTAAATGATGATATACAAAGAAAAAGAACATCGATAGATGTAATGATACTAGTAAGCAGGAGAAGCCTGCTATTGTAAGCAACCAGTCATCATGCAAGTAGACTCACCATGTATGTGGGTTGTTTACTGCACAGTTTTAAAACCGTGTTACTTATTTAATGAACAAACTGAAAATAAAGCAGGTGCTTCCATTTTCCACTACTCCTGTGGCTAGGTTATTGATTAAGGAGACATCCAATAAAGACCTATGAAATCTGCCTCATTCATGTGGGGATGGATAGACCGGGAGCTAAGCCTTGAATATCTTGCTGCAGATAGCAAGTCTGATCAACTAATATCTTGGGATGTTGCTACACTAGTTTTATCAGAGCGACTGTAGCAGTTTCAAGCACTCAAGGAATATAGCATAACAAAGCAACCAGCTTCTTGAGTATTAAGAAGTCCTGGGCAAGGTGTTATCTCCGCAGTGAATTGTGGGATTGTAGTCCTGAGCAAGGTGTTATCTCAGTGCAGTGAATTGTGGGATTGTAGTCCTGGGCAAGGTGTTATCTCTGCAGTGAATTGTGGGATTGTAGTCCTGGGCAAGGTGTTATCTCCGCAGTGAATTGTGGGATTGTAGTCCTGAGCAAGGTGTTATCTCCGCAGTGAATTGTGGGATTGTAGTCCTGGGCAAGGTGTTATCTCTGCAGTGAATTGTGGGATTGTAGTCCTGGGCAAGGTGTTATCTCTGCAGTGAATTGTGGGATTGTAGTCCTGGGCAAGGTGTTATCTCTGCAGTGAATTGTGGGATTGTAGTCCTGGGCAAGGTGTTATCTCCGCAGTGAATTGTGGGATTGTAGTCCTGGGCAAGGTGTTATCTCCGCAGTGAATTGTGAGATTGTAGTCCTGGGCAAGTTGTTATCTCCGCAGTGAATTGTGGGATTGTAGTCCTGGGCAACGTGTTATCTCTGCAGTGAATTGTGGGATTGTAGTCCTGGGCAAGGTGTTATCTCTGCAGTGAATTGTGGGATTGTAGTCCTGGGCAAGGTGTTATCTCTGCAGTGAATTGTGAGATTGTAGTCCTATGCAAGTTGTTATCTCTGCAGTGTATACCAATGTATACTGGACAAAGAAATGCAAATACCAGAGGTTTAACAAAAGGTCATGTTTGTGTGACTAAACAATTGCATTTGGTAGTTTTGCACCATATTTTAATTGTCAGTACTGCAATAAAATGTCAGTCACCCGGATGAGAGAAAAATCTGCTTCCAACAGGCTTTTAAAACACTCAATGCAGAAGTGAATTGCCCTTGATTGGTACTCAACTGTAAATGTGAGGGAAGGCCAGCTTTTCTTTGATGTATTTAATACCTGTCGACAAATACTTCTTAAAGGTAATTACTCGGAAAATACAAGTATCAACAAAGGGACTTCATAGCTGCAGGGTTATATGAACATTGCATGCTATGTGTGTTGGTTGTCATGACAGTGACCTCTGACCTAATATGGCTGCCACATTGCAGTCATCTGACTTTTGAAGCTACTGCATAGAAACAGTACATTAATCTCTTAATATTCAGTACACAGCTGTATTCTTAATCTTGATTTTCTTACGCCCCTGTACCAGTCCCTCCAGTAAAAGTAACCCTTTCAATGCTGGAGTGCTTTAAACTCTGGCCATATCAATGACACTACCATTTTTAACATAGGGTCTTTATTGTTGGTACACAGTACTATTATATGATTCTCTCAGTAAAGTTCCATTACACATTAACTGCTTCAGTGCCAAATTCCTTTAACCTCATATTAATGATACAGATCACTTACTTTCGGGCATGTTTTTGTTCACCTTTTATAGCAAATGTAATCATTTCATAAAGTGTAGTTGGTATGCAGTTAAAAATAGAATGTATGAAACCTAAATTCATTACAATGAAAGGCATATTAATTCCTGGATTCCTCAATTGTTATGATATTTCCTTGAAATGTGTTAAACGCAACTTTGAAAAATAAATACCTTTGCCAAAATGAACAGGTGCCCAGATACTGTGGTCAGAACATTTTCTTGAACAAAAACAAGATCAAACAAATCATAACAATGATGTTGAAATCAAAACAAACCATAAATGACGTTGTTCTTTGGATTGATGTAACTGTCTACATGTGTCACTTTCATATATTTTTTCATTTAGCTTTTGGAGACTTTTTTTCCCTGAAACTATTTTAAATAAAGAACCCATAAAAGTGATCATATCAGAAGAAATAAATTCATACACTTCCATTCGCCAGATAGGTGTCACATACACTATGCAAGTATGAAAGATGCACATATTATAACAGATATGTATTTTAAATCCAAACATTAAAATATTCACAGCACATACAACACAACTGTCACAGCTGTATATTCAAAATGAGAGATCCCAGCATGAAGAAACATTGGTGACCGTGACACGTATCAGCAGTATGCACAGAGTACTATGGAATAAGAAATGGTAATGCAATGTTGCATCACAATTTATGGTTTACCAGATCTCTGCAAAAGTTTGACATACATACAGATGGATGTACGAACAGACAGACACCATATATTCACTGCTGCTTTAATTTTGAACTGTAAACTATACCTTGCTGCACTGTCAAGATCTGACCAGCTCAAGTCCCCTCGCTTGATTGTGCAGGAATATATAGCAGGGTCTTGAAGGAGAAGAGACTCTTGCATAGAGAACTACTAATATATCTCCCAAGAAGCAGAGGAGACAGTGCCTTGTAAGCTTGTTTAGGTGTCAAGAGGGGAGAACCTGGAGCAACAACATCCCCTAGGGAAGCAAGCCCCACAGACCCCGAGCATTTATGTAATGAATCATATTTCCATCCTTTGCCCTTGCAGTGTTTTACAGCTGAGGGAAGACTGTAGCAGTGTCACTGCTGATCTCTCTCCACTTACACTTGTAGTTTATTGTTTCAGACAAGCGGCATCCACATCACGACAGGCCCAAGCTTCAATGCTTACTTTACCGGAGGGAAAACTCCAGTTGCCTCTCAAGCACAAGGCCTGGTTTTGTTTATGGCAGGAGGAGGATGCATTCGCCTTCTATTTTAAGCTTAAGTATCCCCTTGTGTTATCAAGCCTTTTGAGTCTTTCATTGGTTCGAGTTGATTTAAGAAGTGACCTCTGCCTTTAAATGAGCCTTTACGAGGTGATGTGAGTCTGAGGGGAATTACTATAATGTGACGTATCTGCTTTCTGGGACTGTTTTTACACACTTTAGATTTTTATAGCAATTTAGAGAAGGAATGGATCAGTTGTGGCATTTTGTACTGCAGACTGGAGTGTGTGTTTTGTGTATTAAAAGTAAGTAGCTTTGAATTACACTGTTTTCCACAGTCTCCTTTTATGATTTCTGCAGGGTTTTTATCGCAATTATTCAGATGTTGTGTTTTAACTTTTGTATATATTTTTGTGTTAATGTGCTTTGAACTGAGTTCAGAAACTGCTCTGCTGTTCTAGTTGCTAGATCAGCCAGAAGTGTCTTTATAGAAGTAAGAGCCAGCACCATCTGGTGCACAGCAGCATATTGCCAGTGGAACAAAAAGATACTTGAACCTTTATACCGTATATTTTAAATAGATGGCTTTTACTTTCATGAAGGCTTGGTTATATTCAAGGCATCTCGAACAGAAGAGCAGCCCCTGAGCACAGATGCAGCATGTGACGGCTACACCCCGCCCTGTGTGTTTGTATTTTTTTTTGGGGGAGGTATGGAAGCGCTGATGCGCACGTTAATAACATCATAAAAGATTCAAATAAACAAACACTTATGCAAAACAAAACGGCACAGTGGCCAACACAAACAGACAAACAGGCACGGAACCAAATGCCTCTTTTAGTTTCGATTTTACTTCTCTCACGACTCACAGACTCTCGTTCCGCCTCTGAACACAATAACCCCGTTCAGCATTCCCCACAGGTTTTCTCATACACGTGGTCAATAGCCAGTTTGTCAATAATAACTCGCTGTTGACCACACATTCTCACAATTTTTATCTGGATTGGGCATTTTAACCCCATCCAGCCTGTAAAACAATAATAACAATAAACAGTGTTTTTAACACACCAAACCATACATTTAAATAATAATAACACAACACAAATACAGTGCCTGTAAGTTGCCCAGAGCTGCGTTGTCCTCAGACTCTGTAGCTCTGGTGGCTGCATGGTGAGTCTGTAGTGTGAAAAGAAGCGGTCGGTTGACGGCACACGCTCAAAGGACAGCGTGTGTTCATCTTCGCTGCTCCTGAGTCAGCGCTGGGTGGTAGCGGTGAGCTGAGCCTAAAAATGAATTGGGGTGGTAGCGGTGAGCTGAGCCTAAAAAATAATTGGATATTCAAAATTGGGAGAAAATACAAAAAAAATTGCCGACTACTAAATTAAAAAAAAAAAAAAGTGGTGGTGTTTCTAGGATATCGATATGGAGGGTCCACAGGAACCCCTCACCCACAGAGTGTAACTTAAACATATTTTACAGGTGCGATTGTGTAATATCATATAACATGTTACCAAAGGTATGAACAACATTAACTTTCGAACATTTTTGGTCACATTTGAGTGGATGCATTGTACCGCTTTTTCCTCAAATAAGCGCATTGCATTTCAAAGCAACCCTTTGGTATTTGTGTAGCTGTTGAAGACATTCATTTAATGCCTCATGTTGCTATTTACAGGAATATGCATATAATACAAGCCAACTATTTTGCTGCATATATAATGGGACTGTATTACATAGAACACCACACTGACTGGTACCGGCACTGTGGTAATGAATAGAAAAATACACAAAGATATGAGCTAAATATCACCCAATACCAGTAGATGCAAAATGTATTAACATGAATGACCTATTTTTATTATGCCATTGTTATCATGTGGAGGACTATGCTGCAAGGTCTGTAATTCAACTTCAAAGAAGCAGGATACATGTGTTCTAGTGTACATATAAAGTGACCACATTTCTGGTGCCGACAACCCTGATGTTATATTATTCCCAGTCTCCTCTTGTAGCCGGCTCCGTGAATTTGATTCACTTCATTTCTCTGTTTAAAACCATGTAACTCTTGATTGACGGCTTCACCGCACCCCATGGGACAGCTTTAGCCATTCATTTTAATAGAAGAGCAGTCAAACAGGGTTTCTCCCGAGAAGAACGCACTGCCGCCTCCAATGCTCTCTACTTCCAAGGCTATCTGGGGCAATATTCCTTAATGTGGTTCTGTATTTATGAGAGATGGAGACGGCAATGATGTACTCAAATCAGGGCTGCCCTTACCCTTTGATTCCCTGAAAACAGAGTTTAAATCAACTCATGCAGTTAAATCAACTCATGCAGTCGGATACGCGACGGATTCCTATACTTTTGTTACATTCATAGGTTTTAATACATCTTTTTATTAGTAATGAGTGTCTTAAATAAATATTTTTAACCGCATACATGCTTGTTTATTTGGACTACTGTAGCCTACTGGGGACATTTTGGATGTCAGGTTATTGTGTGGAGTTTACACCGCCCATCGCTTACTCAAACATGCCCATTGTAAGCGGGTCGACTGTAGTAGTATTATTAGGTTTAACATTAGTGTAATATGTATGATTAATATTCATGGTATTATTATTATTATTTCTCTTTTCCAATGCTCAGAAGTGCTTGTGCCACTGCTTCATGTTCCAGCTTTTTATAGTATTTTTGTCCTTTCTTTTTTCCAACAAGCCTTTGAAAAGTGACCTCTAACCCATGGCTAGCATCTCTGTGTGTTAAGTATGATTATTTCACACAATGGAGCGCCATTATGCTGCACTCCTGGTAATATCGTTGTGACACTTCAGGCCTGGAGAGCTCTCAGAGATGATGCTTTCCTGCCGCTGGCACTTGTTCAGGATGCCTGGTGAACTAAATTGATTTTTTATAGCTGCTCTGGAGCGACTTTAATGAATCTGTTAGTAGCTGCTCTCCACTTAAACCCTTTTCCACCCTCACATTTTACCGTCTTAAAGATTTTTTTTTATATTATTAAAAGAAAGAACATTGCTTATAAAAAGCAAGGAAAAAGCAATAAGGGAAGGCAGTCTGCCAGTGTGTTCTTGCTTATCATGGCTCAACAGCATTGCAATGGTCCTCTTAGTGCACAGAAGCTACAGCAAGTCTGTGGGGACCTAGCGTCTCACTAGATTAATGTACTGTTTTATTGTGATTTCCTTTTGCCTCTAGGGCACAGCCTCCAATCTAGCCCAGACTAATGTGTCCCAACACTGTTCCAGCCCGATGACTGTAACATGAGTTGCCAATAGATACCAATTAGGGGATGCCAGATAGATTTTTAAGGGCCATGCACTTTGTAGACCTCTTTGTCCGACGTTTGGCAAACAGTGTGGACAAAGCAGTCAATCAGTTCAGCAAAACTACAGCACTGTGAAGCTGCAGAAATGAATTACAATATCCTGGATAGAAAAATGTACTGTGAAGACCTTATTGAATAATAAATGCTTACCTGTCATGTGGTAAACCCTCCCCAGCATATCTATTGATCCTGTAAATATTCTGACACAGGGTCAAATCCAGTCAGAAGTGAAAGGAGTTTGGCAGTTACCCGGTACAGTAAATCATTTTTAACATATAGTACTCATTCTTTCCCTTCTTCCTTCCCTCTATGGGCACACCATTAATAACAGCCACCTCTTGTCTTATATTTATCAAAGTGGGGTCTGGTCTGTTCTCCACCAAACTGAGAGTTTAGGATCGCCCATTGGTCCAACAACGCCTGGTCACCACCCTCACTTTCTGTCAATGGCTGTTCCCCGGTCTCATTAAAAGTCTCTGGTCATTGCCCACGCCTTTACCAGTACGTTTTCCTCTGACACCCACTCGTGTTTCCGTATTTTCTTGTATAGGCTGTCCCCTGTGTTTATCAGCTCTTCGGGCTCTACGTGTCTTCTTTAGTTTTGGGTGAGACACAAATAAATTGTGATCGATAAACGGGAATATTTTTGCCCCAGGCTCTTTTGAGTCAACTTTTTCTATGGGGTTAGCCAATTCCCCTTGTATTTTGACCAGCGTATTAAACACTGGGTAATCTCTACCCAGTATCACGGCGTGTGATCATTTTGGGACACATGCATTTCCCCACGAAATTCAATTCTAATTTTAGTAGTAGGGTAAAGATGTATATCACCATGCACGCATTTGTGATACCAGTCTTGAGACCATGCTCCAATTCTTGTGGTTTCACAAAAGTAGGGGAAACCAATTTGTAACCCTTACAATAATACAATTACCTCGTTGTATTCTCCACAGGTGTATTGTTGACTGCTCTGATTTTGGCCGACTGATGACACCTGGTGGTCGGTACATTGTTACTACAGTTTTACAGGGAATAAGGCTTTGGACAACCTCAAGCTTACATATTTTTTCTCTGTGACCTTACCACAATGTATAAGGAATAATATATGCCATGTGTGCATTTCCATTTCCCATTTCCAAAATGTCTTTTACCCAAGTTGAAGCTGTAGTGTTGCACAGTCATGTTTAGTTTAACACTTATAATTCCTTGCTGTCTGTTTTGTTATTTTGTTCCTATGTACAATATAACTCTGGGAGCCAAGAGCAATGTTTCTGTGCAGCAGTAGGAGGTTATGCACAAATTAATTTAGATTCTCACAAACGAAAAGATTTTTTCAGGACTGAAGTCTACAAGATTTAAGAAAAAGGGTTTTTATGATTTTATTCAAGTTTTATACAGCAAATGGAAATTAAAATGCTTTTAGGGAAAAAATAGTCACATGAGATGAATTTGCTATCTTTTTAGTCACCGGAAACCATTTAAAAATGCTATTTAAATACTTGTTCTAATATTTTTATGGCAGTTACCATGTATAGCTATTTCAGTGTACCAGTAATGATTATGTGTCTGTATATTCTTGGGTTTACGATAAAGTAGATATGTTGTGTGTAGTGTGGTTATTATTAATATAAGAGGTGTCACCTGGAGCAGTTTGGGTTCTGTGTGACATTATATATTATATAAGAGACACCTCCATTATTATTAATCACAAAAATAAGGAACTATTATTAAATATAACAAGAGTAGTTTTTTTTTCTTTTAGAATTGCATTGTGTGTTTTATGCACAAAATGACATCTACTGTGTACAAAAGAGACGTGATTTATAATTATGATAACAATGGTCTCTAGTTTAATGAATAAACCATGGTGTATCTTATTAACACCATTTTCAAATATTGCTGACCTCAGTTTACTGTATTTTAAGTGCCGGTGTATAGTTATGTCCTGTAAACAGCACGATTAATATAGAATTAAAGGGCATGTTTAGATGATGAAAATAACCCCGGGTCAGGCTTCACTCTCGGCCTGTTGTTTGAGGGAGTTCCTCATTAAAAGAGTCTGTCCCTTTAAATGAGAAATTTCCAGCATCCACGGGGAAGGGAAGGGAAGGGAAGGGAAGGGAAGGGGGGCAGCAATATCACCACACATACAGCCATCTCTCTCAAACGTCTGCAGCTGCTCAGCTCAACACTGGGAGCTGACCTCGTGCTTCAGGGACCAACACAACTCTACTGAGCACACTTGCAGCCTGGTGTGTGACACAAATGTTTTCCAACCAGCAGGCAACACACTGGTTGGTAGAGCCCCTACAGCGCGGCTCCCCTGGGTTTCACACAATATGCTCAAGGGTTGTTTATGCCAGAAACTTTCTCCTGCCATTAAACTGAGAGACAAAAACAAAATACCCCTGGAACATAATATGGGGCGGTTTATATAGGCATTGCTGCTGTACAGAAGAGTGTGAAAGTAAAACTGAGTTTATATGGGTGATGTCTAGAAACAGTTCATTATGTAGGGGGTTTAATCTTGACATCTGCATGGTCAATCAATTAATCCCTCCTGTTTGCTAGTGATATGAAATTGTATTGAAAGACAATTACAAGTAATCACTTTTACTGACGTAATCTGACATTTTCTTTTGAGCTGTACCGGCCGATTGTGTTTAGACTGCCCATGTCTGAAAGAAAAAGAAAAAAAATGCATCAAGAGAATGTATATTACTGTAAATTAGCAGCTGCACTACAACCTAGAATGCTGTATTTAACAGATCCATTTTAGGTAACTTTTATTTCAGTTAGCTGAAGAGATATGTAATTTATTGAGTGCTACTTTATTTTAGCTAGCTGAAGGAAAAGTAAGATATATAACTTAATTCTCTGATACCATTTGAAAGAAATACGTTGAATAAAAAGAAAAATCAACTTAATTGCGATTAAGATGATACGATAAACATGTAGTACTGTCGTGAAAGCAAATGTTGCTCATCAAATGTTTCTTCATTCTGAGATATTGTGAAATATTGGGTATACCTTCCAGTTGCCCTTTTGCCATAGACTTTAGAAATATCCTTTGCCGCTTTTTGATACCGCACTCAGGTAGACAAGATTAATCGATCAAAGCCCACAGGTGATATTCATCAATCAATCAGTAATCGTTAAAAAGAAATATGAGAATATGGTATTCACTGGGCATGATTGAGAATTGATAATAGGAGAGATGTGCTTTATGACTTAGAGCTGACTAAGGAGACTCTCCTTGTCTCGCTGGAGAGCAGCCCTCGTGGAAGTGAGACCGAATCGATCAGTCTCCATGGCTGGAAAGCAACCGATACTTCCCCAATGGAGATCTAGAGGTGAGGAAATGGGAAGATGACAACAGTGTTAGATAGATTTGGCTGAGGGTCCCCATTCTGGCTGGGAACTTTCCCTGTGGAGGCTTAAGTCAGCGCGACTGGGCTTCTAAGGTTGGGAAGTGAGCTTCACTTTACCCGCAGAGGGGACCGTTGCAGAGGTGGAGAAAGGGAGGATGGTGGAAAACAAGAAACACAAGACAGAGAGCAAACTCATGGCTTGGTGTTTAAATAGGGTTTAGCGGATGTTATTGGTAAAAGGAAATAATGGGGGTATATAACAATATATAACATTCTTTATTCCTGTTGTCAGTGGTTTCCAAATATTTAGTTGAATGCGTTATGTGAAAAATAAAATAGTATGCATTTGCCCTTCATTTAAATTCAGCACTGTACATATCACCTCCATAATAGCTATATAACACTGTATAACTGCATGCATAATCCTTCAGAATCACTTTAAAAACCGACAAAACGTGCTTATACAGTATTTGTTAAATGGTGCATTTCAGTGGTAACACTAAACTTTGTAAAATGTTGTTTCTCATTGAAATTTACACAGTTTCTATTAGTATGTATAAAAGGAAAAACAATGTTCTGGTATCTAATTTTATTAGAAAAAAGAAATGTATGAGAAATTGTAATGTTCCTTCTTTAAAGCCGTTCAGGGTATAATGGAGGCGTACACATGCGTGTCACATTTCAGAGTATGTCTAGAAAACCGGTAGTAAATTGTCACAGAACTTGCTATGGGCCTTTAGCACAAGTTAAACAATATGGCATAATTTGCCTTTCTGTATATCAGAGTTTTCCATACAGCGATTTTCCAATTGTGATAGCATTTTCTAAGTACCTTCTGTAGCAAGTTATAAAGTGTATTAGAATCTGCGGGTACACGGAGGAAACCTGTCTGACATCCACATCTGCATACAGTGCAGTGGAATAATGATCAACTGTTTTGTGTTACTGAAGGGTTTTGAATGTACAGTTGGGGCTGGGGATCAAGGGCATACCCGTTTGCATTGGTTTTAAAAGTATCCAAGTAATCTTCACTAATGTATTGTTTAGATTCACTTTGTAGATCATTTCTGTTTCAGTCATCATATAATGGTGTTTTTTTTTTTTTTAAAGATAACTGTGATGTTTTATAATTGACTTGCTTGCTAAACAATGTAATTTTGGTTGTGGAGTTAAGTTGGTACCCATTGCTTGAACAACAGATAAACAAGTAGACTGTAGTAATAAACTTGCACTTTAAAAGACCGAGCAGTTTTAATGTTCATTAAATAAAAAGAAGTCACGCAAGAAACTGTATCACTAACATTCCCATAGGAACCACCTTTTTTTTGCTGAGTAACTTCCTGCTAGCTATTGCCAGAAAGTACAAGAAAAAAATTAATCTTTTTCCATAGTATTGTCATGCATGGAAATGTTCTCATCGTCATAAGGTTTATTGGGATATAAGGAAATCAAGATAAGGGCCGGTGGACTCCTGTAGTAAAAAGATCATGTTATGTGGTTGTGCTGCCACACTGACACAGAAGCCCTAGAGCCTGGGAACAGTGAGACAGTGGGGAGCTAACAGGCCTGAGCTTTTTTGACAGGTCTGTTGTTATTTATAGCCCAATAGCCTGAACTGATAGCACACTTGGGAACTAAACTCCTGAATCACTTCCTTATCTTTAGGACATTCAGTACCAGGGCTATGACTCTTAACTTGGTTTCTGTTTTAAAATTATATTTATATTTTAATATGCTGGTGAACTTCTGGAACCTGACTTTATTGCCTCCTCCTTGATTTGAGGCCTAGCAGTAATTATCAAGCTTGCTAACTGTTTGCCAGTACACTATGTTCTCTTGCATGCTTCTGTCCACGCTTGTCAGACTTTACCAATGAACTGGTCATGTAACAATGAAAGGATGTCTGTCAACAAGGCTCCTGAAATATTGAAAATATTTTCCATGACAAACATGTTGGGTAGACTTGTGAGGTCTGATACAGTATTTCTCAGAGAGCACCACATTAATCCAAATTAAACATATTTTTTAATGCAGATCAGTACAATGGGTCTACAGTAAACTATGTGATAGCCTGTCTCCCAATGCTAGTTTAATTTGAGATGATTATTAGTAGTGGGTAGCCCTAACTGTTTTCTACTGTCCTGTAAAATATTCCTTTTCCTGTGCATTCTATTCCAGTAAAATATTTCTAAAAGGCCACCTCACCAATTAGGGCACTTATTTTACAGTCCTGGTGTACTCTTATTTAGAGCAAATTTGTTAAAGGCATTAGTTAAAGCAGACATATATTTGTTTTCCTTTTAGCACAGCTAAAAATAAAATTAAACAAAAGAACACATGAGACAGTTCTTTTCCGAATATACAAACAGCCAAGGCAAAGTGGTGAATGTATTAAGATGTGATGTGTGCAAAAATGAATGCAGGTGCAATAGGGGCTAACTTCAAGTAAGGATAATGCTGCTTAAACAACTTAGTAAATACATCTTATGTATACTCTATATATAATGCACATGACAGAGCTGCCCTGGGTTGCATCCTTTGTATAAAGCACACCTCCGATATTACACGCACCTCTTAAATGTTTCCATAGCAAAAAATATATAGTATACTGTTTATCTGACCAACCCCAACTGAAATGCAAAATATCGAAAATCCTTTGGCATTAATAGTATATTTGTTTTTTATGTTTTTTCTTACTTATGTTTCACTTGACATGTACCTTTAGATTCAGTAGGAGGTTCTGCATTACCGAAAATGGATAACATTTTAGAGTACTTTTAGAGTACTCATTAAAATCATATATTTGAAAAGTGGATCATTTATTTATGCCAGAAAGTTATTTGACTAGGGCAAAACGGGCCACAATTTATTAGCATTCACTAATACTAATTTAGCAACTTGCTATTTGTAAACAAGTTTTATTTAACAGATGTGTATGTATGAATTATACAGAAGCCGCACCACAATGGAGAAACACATTAAAAATCACTGCTCAAACTACACTACTGATTATTCAAACATGCCACCCCCCTGTCCTCAACTCGCACATTAAGTATGCATTGATTCATCCTTTCCCTGTGTTATAAATTCAGCATTGATCTATACCAGATCAATAACCTCATTCAGATGCAAGAGGCCACCTCAGGGCACTGCAGCCCAGCACCAGTTCAATATATATATTTACCTGTCAATAGGCAGTCAGCGCCTTGGTCAGGGCCAAGTTGGGGTCCCTCTTTCCATGGCGATGGCAGATTAACTTAAGCAGGACATATTTATGGATCAGACATGAGCGCTGATTAAAACAAGGCCCTGATATTGGCTCCTCTGTCGCAGCTGTTGTCTGCTAGGTTTTCTGTATATTTATAGTTCAAGCTGCATGCTCCTGATAGAACCTGCAGCAGTGCAAGGTTATAAGAGATACTTAAAATAATGTTCCTAATATTTAAATTCTTACTGCCTAAGTGGGGTGATATGGTTCTGAGTGCTCCAGTTGAATCTGGTTAGTGAGGTATAAGTTACTAAATGTATACAGACCTACAGCCAGCTTTTCGCACACTTGGGATAATCTATGCAGATATATTAAGCAGCAGCTTGTTTTCGAGTTTTGTGGTTGTGCCATAAAGTTTTATGATTACAATATTATCTTTACGGGATGTTACTGTGAATATATTTCTAAGAGGCTATTTTTATTATGGACTCCACGTGAATTATGGTCTAGAAAAGGTTGTAATTGCAACTTTTCTTCCCTGATAATGGAATGGAAATTTACTACCAAGCCAAAAGAACAAGACGCTGCTTTTTTCAGTCCTGTAATAATTGGGTGTTTCACTGTGTGCCGTCCTTTCAGTAAAGAGAAAAGCAGCTTTCTTTTGTTATTTACAATCTTTTTTTTTCTTTGAATGTATAACCCAGTCAGTTTGTAGAAGGTGAGTAAGTCAGAAAGCAATTACTTCAAGATATTTATATTGGAGAGAACTGCCAAGCTGCAACATCTTGTGTAAAGGGATGGTTGGGCCCCATTTACAGGGGAGCGGAAATGGAGACTGGTTAGTGAATTGGAGTCTGATGTCATTTATTTTTGGATTTAGCCAGGAGATTCTGTGGAATTTCTACTTTTATGAACGTTTTATAATTGGGATCCCATTATAAACTGTCTGTCAAACAAATGAGTGCTTCTGAATCCCAAAGCATGTATCTTCAAGCACGTTGTTCTTTAAAAACAAATGGGCCATGTCCAGTTTTGAATGTTTCTGTGATCTGGGCCACTGTACTGTAGCATGTCTGTTACTTGTCACAATATGCTACACACACTACAGGCTCAATCTGTTACAGACCACTTGTGACCAAAGATTCTGCCAGTTTTTTTCAAACCATTCCAGGAACACCCGGGACACTGTCTTTATAGACAGGTTGGTCATTAGAGCACCCACCCGCCTGTCCCTATTTGATGTCAGAGAGCTGTTTTCCCATGATTGTTGCTAAATAGTAACACAGCTTAGCTTTTTTCGGTCTCTTGGATCACATTCCACATAAACAGAGAATACACCATGAGCATTCAGGGAGTGCTGTAGATGTTTCATGAATGAGGATGGCCGGTTGCTTACCACAGGATTCCGTTTATGAAGTATACTGTTTATAAGACAAGTACAAGGAACGGAAAAGAATGTTTAAACTTAAATTAAACAGCTGCACTGAGAGAATTATTTTCCTTAGATCAAGCTCCACATCTGCTTAGCAAAGCTGCATAGTTGGGAGCAGGACTCTTTGCCTGGTCATTCTGTTGTTGGGTTTGAATGATTCCAAAACTTGATGCTAGATCTTCCAAATGTTTATACATTTAGATAAGGTAATTCTAATAAATTCAAGATGATGTTAGTATTTACATTCCCACACCCAATCCATTAATCTCAGCACAGAACATTAAGCCTCCTTACATCATGCTTTTTGTATTTATCCTTCTATTCCAGGTTATGAAACATTGCTCATGCCAGAATTAATCAATTACTACTGAAATGTAACCACATTCCTGATGTAAATGCAATTTTGCCAAGAAACTAGAAATGTTTGCTGCAACTAACTTCTGCGCATGTACAACTGTGGACATTTTGCGGCAAAAATGTTTTGCTTCTTTGTCAACTGAAATGGAAATGTATGTAACTGAACGTTTTGTGGCAGGGAAAATGTCACGTCACCAAGCACTTTGAATACTGTGTTCAACTACTTTAAATGCAGAATTGAAACCAGAGGACCCAGTAAGGACATTTAATGGAGACAGACATAGGACAGAGGGTGGAAGACTTGTTTTATACAGTGTGGTGAGGGTATGGATTGGGTTATCAAGCCACATTGTCAATGCTGAATCACTGGGATCCCTTTAAGACCTGAAGTATTGGGATCAATGAGCTACTAGGAGCTGGACAAGCATTGATGGCCTCATCTCGTTCATAATGATTTTTCTTGTAATACAACAGTCTTTGCATTTGAAGTGCCAGATTCTAGTATAACTACTGTGTGTATATTTTCTTTGGAAACTGGTTAGGATTCTCTAAGTATTTTATCATGCCACTACAGGTGATAGTGAATATTTTCAATTAACCAGTCGTGGTGGATCAGTGGAAATTCATTGAAAATCAATGGCTATTTCATTTTCTTATTTTATTATGCTGGCTGTCCATTTTCAATGGCCAAGTTGTCATTTTTTGATAGGGGTTAAATATTAAAGCATCGGGTCTGCATTAAGTGATATACACAGTGATCTGAGGATTGATCTCCTGAGTATATTCATATAAGGAAACCATGAAGTCATCTGAGATAATAATAAAGATCTGTCGTTCTCATTATTTTTCATAGACACAAGAACAGATCTTTTGCCCTTTCATTTAGATAAAGTATGCCTCTTTTAACTGGCCTTTTGCACGCATTACTGCAGTAAAGATTGATTCAAGTATAATATATGGGGAACATGAAATGTGGCTGTAATTGTACTGCATTTTTATTGCAGTTATTTTACAGGTAATTTGGAGTTATTTGTAAATCATGCTTTATTTTTATTATAACAGAATTTGTAAGGAACCATTTAGATGTCAATATTTAAAAGTTAGATGTTAATCTTTAAACAAAGATCTAAATGGTTTCTTGAATACTTAAGTGTGATAATTGCATGCTAATTAATACATGTTGTAGAAATGCTTGTGTCGGCTTCCCTTGGCGTTCACTATCAGATCAAGGTGGCACTTAGTATGTACTGAGAACATGGCATGTGATCATTTATTTATTTATTTACATTTTTACAGCACCTTTAGCCAAGGCACTTTACAAAATTATAACAAACTGGTACAATCAAGAAAAGTGGGTAAAGAAAGAGAGTAAGTTTATTGGGCTATGGTGGTGAGATACAAATGTGTTGCTTTAGGAGAGCAGAGGGCCAGAGGCTAGGTCAGGGTCAGGGTAAGCAGGGTCATAACAGGAAGTCAGGGACAAGGAGTATCAATAGAATGGGCTAGGGAGAAGAGGGAGGAACGGAAACTACGTAGTGTAGGTGACTGTTTTATGTCAGGTGGGAGTTTATTCCAATGAAGAGGTGCAAGAAGGAAAAGGAAGGGAAACAGGATTGGGCACAGGGCGAGGTGGGACCGAGAGGGACAATAGGGAACATAGTAGGTGATCAGTGCAACCAGATAAGGTGGGGCAAGACCATAGAGAGATTTGTACAGGTAAGGGTAAAAATTTGAAGAGGCAACGATAATAGACAGGGAGCCAGTGTAGCTGGAGGAGGAGAGGGAGGTGTGGACGGAGCGTGGGAGGTTAAATATGGTGCGGGCAGAGGCGTTTTGAATTAGTTGTAATGGTACACAGGCGTAAGAGGGAAGCCAAGGAGGAGGTAGTTACAGTAGTCGAGGCAGGTGAAGATAAGAGAGTGGACCAGAAGTTAAGTAGCAGAAAATGAAATGGAGGGGCGTATTTTGTGGATGTTGAATAGGTGGAAATGGCAAGTGCGTGTTATGGCCGAGATATGATCAGAAAAGGACAGGGTAGTCGAAGATGACGCTGAGGTTATGAGCAGCGAGGGATGGAATGAGGGACAAGAGAGGGAATGAGATGATGGGGCAGGGTGGGGGGAGGGGTAGGGAAGAAAGGGATTTCAGTTTTGATGGGTTGATGAGGAGATATCGGCGCACCATCCAAGATTGGATAGCAACCAAACAAGATGATATACGGGTGGCAAGGTCGGGATAAAGGAGGGAAACAAAAATAAAATCTGGATGTCGCCAGCAAAGAAATAATGGGGAAGTTAAATGAAAAAATCAAGGGGGAGGGGGGAGGTGAGGCTGTTGAAAGAAACAGCAGAGGTGCGTGAAGATAGGTATGACTGGAGCCAGCCAAGGGGCGTGCCAGAGATACCAAGGTTAGAAAAAGTGGAAAGGAGGATGGGGTGATCGACTGTGTCAAAAGCAGAGGAAAGATTGAGAAGAATGAGAATAGAGGAGAGGCCAGCATGGGAGGGGTTGGCCAGATGATTCTGGACAGTGAGGAGGGCAGTCTCAGTAGAATGGGAGGGACGGAAGCCAGATTGAAATCGGGGTAGAGGGAATTGGTGGAAATGTAATGTGATAGACGTGAGTGGATGAGGGAGGCAGGGACAGGGTCGAGGGGGAAGAGGTAGGGTGGGCCTTGGAGATGATAGGATGTGGAGGAGAAAGCAGTAAATAGGGCATTAGAAGCAAGTGGAGATGGGATGGGAAGTTAATAGACAGCTATGCAGTAAAGTGTGAAAACTACCATTCACAAGGAGACTTTACCACAGTACGCGCTTGGAATTGGCTTTTTGATCAATGGAGAATAGAAATTCTGATGTACATTAAACAAGTATGAAAGACTGATGGCCAATGCTTTTTCCTGGACATATCGGCCAGAAAGCAACTTAATAAAGAACCAAGTGACAATGTCTGTGGGCAATTCTGTAGTGTGTTGACTATTGGTATCCGAGCAAAGTGGCTGTTACTATGAACTGTTAATTCTAAGTGTTACATATTGGTGTTGCATAGGCCACAATGTATCAGACAAGTTCGTTCCAAGCATGCCTTTATTACATAGCCCAGATCCATTATCCACCAGTAATGGATGTGTGATCAATGAAGAACATAAGTTCTGGGGTTCATAACGATTGTTAATGATCTTAAAGAACTAAGCATCCTACAAAAAAGAAGAAAAAATGGAGTGCTAATGTGTGGAAAGAGCTGTTCAGTGTCAGAACTGCGTGATCGAATCTAGTAATGATAGGACATTGCTGAATTCATTTGTAAACGAAATGATCTTACCAGAAATCATGTGTTGGCAAAAATACAACTTTCAAAAACCTTCATTATGTAATGTCTGTTAAGTGTAGCCTAATATTGCCACTTTTGGATACAATTCAAAATACAGGGACCCTAACTATGCTGTAGTTTCTCTGAACTTACAGTTTTGGCATAATGCTTGTTAATTATTTTGGCTAATCTCACAATATCATTGTAATTGCTCATTTAAATGCCTGCTAGGTTCGCAATGTACTGGATATTAAAGTAGGATATCAATGTGTCTAGGTCAAAAGAATCTGCGACTCTGGGAGAATCTACAAGTAAACTTCACATCACAAAGGGCTGGTTTCATAGACCAGATAACATTAGGTTAGGTTTCAAGATAACATTAGATAGTCCAAGATAAATTCTAATCAGGTTTCTGTGAAACCAGCCATAAGGGCTCATAAATGTAAGCAGCAGCTTGCTGTTTCTTTGTTGCTGTATGATAGTAGTATACGTCCCTTACCCAAGGGTGTGCAAAGGCCAATGCTACCTGTGGGACTCCAACCAAGATCGGCAACTCGACATGACCAGGATGTGAAACCACATCATGGCATGACTCACACAAAGGACAAACTCAGCTTGTTTGTAGTAATACACAGACGTTTGATCATCAGAATGCCTTGGGCTTGCCAATAGTCTGACATTGCTTTTCAATGTTATAAATGTTACATGTCAAATGGGCCCAATACTACACTTGGTCTAATGATTTGTGAATACCCACCAATTAGACCCCACCCTGGTTATTGCAAGAGGTTTGAAATGTCTTGGGTAATAACATGGTTAAAAATACAGAAGTGCAGCATTAGCGTGGTGTATATTTTTTCCTTGTCAAGAAAAGCAGCAGTACTTTGCAAAATGACAGCAATTACCATAATATTAAAAAGCACTACAAAGGCTTATTATATTTCAATGTTCAATGCAAAAATCATCTTGTTTTTTTTTGTTTTTTTTAAATTTTGGCCATGAAATTTAAATGAAATAATGTCTTATATAAAAGCTCATTGCAAATAACAAAAATATGTTAATTAGTTCTCTTAAAAAACATAGACATATGCCAAGCATATTAAAATAAACTCACGATTCATTTCCAACCCAATAAATCAATATGTTTATAGACAAGAGTTGAGGTTTTTTATACTGGCGAGGGAGACGGTTTCCTCTAAGTGCACTTGATGAGTTCTTCATGGTCCTTTTTAATTGAAGTTATTTGGAGCTTCCACCGAGTCTGATTCACCCAAACTAGTGGCTCAGCTTACAATGGGCTGTGAACGGCTCAGCGATTTGTCATCGAGGGTAATAGAATTTGGAATCCAAATCTAAGTGAATGGCAGAGATAGGATTATAGGACAGTGAACGTCTGTGAATGAGAATATCAGTACGAGTTGAAGTGAATGAGATACAAGTGTCGACTTAACCCATACACAGACACTCGCTGTCCTATAAATATATAAAAACACACTATATTATATTCTACTTTATTGTTAATATACAAGTCCTCTGCTGTCTATGATTTATTTTACCAGAAAGTAGCAGAACATTTCTAATCCAAAGTGTTGCATTTTAAATATGAGCATACCACCAGTATCCCAGATTACTGAAACTTCCTTAACTTTTGATAGAGTAGGTTCTCTCAAAGTTGCATAAATATGACATGCAGTGCTAATTTTAAAGTGAAATATGTTTATTCAAATGCTTTTTGGTATTCTTTTCAGATTAGGATTAATACAGGTTTGCTGTATGTTATCAAAAGCAGGCAAAAAGCCTCAGCTAAACAGAAGGGGTCCAGTGATAATGCTAATAAGAGGTAAGAAATTGCTTTAAAAGCATTTATTAAAACTTTTGAAACCTACATAAATACTACTTGGAAAGGTTAATACTTGGAAACTTAAGTTACTGTGTAAACCCAAACATGTCCACTATCTGATAATCTGAAAAAAACAATAGTTAGAGTTGGAACAAGAATATATTATTGTGATATTATCAGTAATATATGATTGGGGAATATGTGTATAATTGATGTTAATCATGACACTCATCTAAAAGGATAAGCACTACCGCTATAAGACTTTTTGTATCACACTCTTCCTGTATACAACACGCTTGTCCCAGATTTGTATTTGTTTGTGGGGGTGGTAAATAAATTGGGTGAGGGAAAGTTACTTAAATTCAGTCAGCCCTCTAGGAGAGAGCAGTGGTTTTTTATAAAGCCAGCAAACTAAAATCAGACAGAACAGAGACAAAACGACTACTATGTTGAGAGTCACGGTTAATAGGAGTTCAAACATAATTTAACATGATCGTGAACATTTTGATCTGGTAACAGAAACTTGAATTATCAGCCAACCATAAACACAATGTCTCTGAATTACTTGCTACACTTTACTAATCATGGACTCCATGTACAGTACATTATTTGAACTGATGGCTTCAATAATCATCTGTCTGCACAATATGGTATTCAGCACTGGTGAAAGATCTCAAGAGAAACACAGAATTAATTAGGGCATTGTTCGTCATCATTTAGTCTAACAACATGGAATGCCAGGTAGTCTTTGATACCAGGTCCCTAACATACAGAAGTAGCTGCTGTAAGGTCACTGGCCTAGGCAGTGTACCATTTTGCCAGCTATGTTAAAACCCAAGCAGCCTGCTTGTTTCTCATTGCCAAGGGGCAAGGCAGGGGAAGGGTGAAGGTAGGTAGCTCCCCCAGTGCCTGGGTTCAGACCTACATTTTGTTGTGCTTCCTAGAGGCTCAGATATTTACATACTTCATATAATTACCATCTGTACTGCCAGAGGCAATTGCTGGATATGGGCCGATTCCATCTGTTAATGCATTTGTTTTCCTTCTAATGTTCCAGGATAAGTTATATTACTTTCTGGGCAATGTATATTCTTTATAGTGGTGTTGATGTATAGACATATGTACATATCAAATAGCAACACACACATCATGGATTGATCTGGTAACAAAGAAACAATGTTCTGCCAACAATTCATAATGTGGGATGTTCAGCGCCTCTGTGATTGCAATCAAGTTCAGCTGCAGTGCTTAGCTTGGGAAGTCGCTAGGGCTGTACCTTACCTGCTGGTGGAAAATAAAGGTCATCATAGTGGCTTTGCTGAGGAACTAAGTATGGAACTTGCTCATTAAGCATTCCTTGTGAGGAGCAATCCCCCACCACACCTACTAATCACATATAAAATTTCTGCTGGCAACTTTCTCTAGTTATGGAAACTTCTCAAGCAAAATTTAAAGGCATGCTTCACTTTGACCTGTGGCCTAAGATGGCTGCCATATTGTGGTCATGTAACGTTTTGCTTTCCAGATGATAGACCTAATGCTTTAATGCTCATATTTCAGAGGAACGCTGTTAGGTTCCTCCAGACCATCTCAATGCCAAGTAAAGGTAAGGTAGATTTAAAGAAACATCTGAATAACTCAATATTGGAGAAAAAGAATCTGGAAGCACTCAGAAAACACCATAAAATAGTAAGGGATATGTGACTAACATATGACTAAACTATGATTCGACATACCTATATTCTTTTTTTGGGGGAGGGGCGTGGGGGCTGTTTTGGAAATGTCTTCAATTTTAGAGTCAAGAAAACACCCATTTAAAGTTTAAAAATCTACTTTTCTTTTTTGAGGGAAAAATGGTACTAAGTCTACTGTTATAATGGAGTATGGAGCTTAAAATGTCTGTAACAGGGGCATTTGTTATGTATGTGGGTCGTTACTGAATAATCATGAGGCAAACACAGAGTGTTGACACGCCACACAGGCGCGCAGATTTAATAACACAAGTGCTGCCACTAGAGTACCAGCAATGGTAGCCCTATTGTCCCATTTAATAAACAAAACAAAACAAAGCTAAAAACAACATTTTGCCACACAAGGTGAACGCTAGTCCCACTAAAAGGAATGTCCCGCTCCAGCAACCTACTACTCTATGCAAACCCTCTCTATACTGTTTGGGATCAACATCCTCTAAACTGACCTACCTCTGTGCTCCTGGAGTACTGGCATTCTCACTGAGACTCCTGCCTCTTCACACTGCCTTTTCAAACGGCCTCGGCTGGGCAATGCCTTCATGAGCACCGTCTTGGAGCGGAAGGGTTTTGTGTAGTAGTTCCTGAAGAGCGGACGCTCTCCTCAAAGTTCTCGCGTTCTCGCTCAGCACCCATCTGTTTAGCAATGGACATGCAGCAGCCTCGAACTGTGGCGTAGATGATTTTTGAGCTCCGCGCAGCATCCCCGGGCACGCCCCCAAGCCAATCCGGATCTCCCGATCTGCTCAGCGCCTGGTGAGCCTATCTGCCCAATTGGTTGCCCAGCAACGCATCTCTGCTGCACACACTTGTGCAGGAACCAACAACAGGGCTCTCCCTGTCACAATGTACTACAGGTCTTTGGAATCCATTCCACCTTTGACCCTTTCAGGGCTAAAATATATGAAGAATATTAAAGGAATTCTTAATGATATGAGTCTGAGCTCCATATATTTTCCTTCCATTTCTCCATTGTAATCAAGTGCTTTTAACTTCTTTATATGCAGGATGTATTATCTTAGCCAGGATGAGTATACTCAATGCAAAACTAAAGATAAAATGAATGGAATAATTAAGAAACAGTAGGAAATCTTTTCATTGGTATTCAAGTTGTGTATCTCGGCTTAGGACACAAATGAAGGGAAATCATGATGGCTTGACCAGAATTAATTGCTTCCGTTTCATACAATAATGTTTTTCATAACCTGCTCTTTCACATTATATTTTTAGTTATTAGGGATACAACTATAGTAACTGGAATTTGATGACAACATTTATATTTTCCTTAGGTGCAGTTCAAGGCTCTTCCAACGGGTGAAGGTACTGATCCATTAAAGTGTATACACCGTGATTCTGGTGCAGATCCAGTGTTGTATGTGTAAATGAGCTATTAATGCATTAAGGTAAAAAAATAAGTTAATACAAGTGTTAATAAAAGTGTTCATTCTGGCACCTGGGGATGTAATTGTTATTGAACCAGGGCTGGAGGGTGGTCTGGGATGGGTGTTGATTTTGATACCGTAATGTGTGGATGTGTTTTATGAATTGAGTTCAATCTCTAGCAGCCATTAGAGACATCTGTACTCTGTGTGCTGTCAGTGTTGTTGGCTCATATGGAGAAAAGGACAAAACTAGCAAAGCAACCCAAGGTACTCTACCATGCAGTTTATTATTTAAGACTCCCACTGCATGTCTCTGAGTGGGAGAGACATACGGTCAGGGGAGCGTATGTTCACATCCTGGCTGTGAGAAATCGCTGATCTTTTCTGGGGATGCCACAGGAAGCGTTGAAGGAGGAAAATTCAGCATGGACTGTCAATGGCCCCTACTGGCCATGTGTCCGCTGAAATCAAGTGGATATCGACAGGACTGATCTTTGTGCTCTGTGGGCTTGCTTGCCGGCTTCTGATGTTGAGCTTCTGGGTGTAAAGAGGTTATTGGCTTGGTGGTGGGATCGGAGGACGTCCACTGGCCTTCAGTTCTCCTAAGCTGTTGTGGGTAATTGCTGCGTTGAGAGAGCAGAATTGGACATTCTATATTAGGGAGAAAACCAAGGTAAAATAATTGGGCTTTGTAAAGTGCAGAGCATTTTGAGCCTTTCCAACTTACAGTAGAGTGAGTCTAATTATACATGCTATGTACTCTACTGGTAGCTTAATAGGAATAGGAAAACCTGGAATGTCTCTTACTCAAAGGGAATCTATGTTGTTGTTTTGTTTATCATGGGTTTATAGACATTAAACCTGCTATTGTTGGTAAGGCAATGATGTGTTTGTGGAGTGTCCTCTGATGTCTTGAAGTTTGATAGAATAGCTCCATAAAACAGAGAAATAACACTAGCCATAAAACTGCACTGTATTTGTTGGAAGTGAAGTTAATAAATGGTTTGGCTAATGCGTTCTTCAGTGTATGAAGAGAAAGAAGACATTAATTAAATAGTTTTACATCAAAATTTGTGATTGAGTGTTTTTAAGGATGTTCAATTTGTATTGTTTCCCAAATGTGTGTGGGCCCTTTTTCATGTATGTCTCTGTATAAGACTCTGTATAAGAGTTGATAAGGTCACAAAATATGACGTTTTAATGAAAAAGTGGCTGCAATTTACAATTCCAAAGATAGCAGTGGATTAAACTGGGATCCAGTTACTATTGTGTTGAAAATAGAAAGATTAAAATATCATACAAAGGGCTCCCGAGTGGCACATACAGTAAAGGTGCTCGGTGGAATGCAAGATGCGCCTATAGCCTGGATGTCGCTGGTTTGAGTCCAGGCTATTCCACTGCCGACCTTGGACAGGAGCTCCCAGGGGTGGAGCACAATTGGTAGAGTGCCGCCCGTGGGAGGGAGGGTTAGGTCGGCCAGGGTGTCCTCGGCTCACCGTGCACCAGCGACCCATGTAGTCTGGCCGGGCGCCTGGCCTGCCTGTGTGCTGCCCAGAGCTGCAATGTCAATTCCATCATAGTCCAGAAAGTTTTGGCCTGGCTAGGGGTGTATAATTAAGTTGACAACAGAAATGTTCAACAGGAAATCAACACTTCATCAAGCGTACTGCCATCTACCTGGAAGCTATTCTAAACAAAACTACAGTACATGGCACAAGAATGCCCCAGTAACAGCACCATAAACAGGACCAGAGAAACGATCCCAATCTGTTGACAGGGAGTTTTCTGGGCACGCAGTACAGTATGTTTTTGTTTTCCACATACCGCAGACCCTGAAACAGTGCTTCCAAGCTGTTGCTGCAAACCACATGGTTGAGGCCAGTCTTCACTTCACTAATGTGGATCTGCTATCCAAGTTGTATGCATGATGAATCCTGTCAAGGGAACTCATTTAAAAATGCACTGGTGCAGTTCTGGTTCCCACAATATAAAAGGACATTGTAGCTTTCGAGGGTGTCCAGCGAACAGCAACTCGACTAATTCTGGAATGATATGAGTTATGAAGACAGGTTGAGGGAACAGAATCTATTGAGGAACAAAGAAGGGAGACTTGATTGAAACAATCCTAAAAGGATCTGACAAAGTTAGTCAATATTTTAGACACAACAAGGAGACCATGACCAGAAGAGATTGAGTGGAGACAGACTTAGGACAGAAGGTAGGATGCACTCTTCTATGTAGGGGTTACCAAACCAATACTTTACAAAGTTTTGGGATAAATTAGGAACCAAATGGCCTTATGTTCTTATACTCCTGGAACCATGGATCTTTACAAAGCCTTCAGTGGACAAGCAAATCCTGCACTTCATAAATGTAATCTCAGAATTCACGTGAAGCACATCAAGAAATGTGTTACAATACATCTCAATAAACAAAACACTGTTTATGTTTATTTAAGTATCACAGGGTAAGTGTGGAGCAATGAACACAATGAACATGCCTTTTGTCAGAAGAAGTTTCACAAAGCCATTGTGTTGCATGTATTACATACACACTTGCCGTCCAGTATTTTATTTTGATGAAATATCACACACAGAATTTAAATGTGTTGGTTTGTTACATTCCTCCTCCCTCCTCCCCTCTCCCTCGGTTGGTATTCAGCCCTTTATTTTGCTATAGATAATGGAAACCAGTGGTAAGCACCGGGGAGTGACCAGGCACCATGCATGTACTGTATATGCAATGTAATGCTTATGTATTGTGGCCATACTACAAATCGTTGTAATGTATTCATCAATCTAACATGGCTGGAAAACAATTGTTAGTTAGGCCACATACTGTATCTTAAAAAGCAAATTCGAGAACAAGATGTACATATTATGGGTTTCATTTTCCGCTTTACTTTGTGTGTGTGTGTGTGGGGGGGGGTGTATTACAGGGTGGTGCAGTGGTCTATGCTCCATGTCAAATACAGAGGCACAATGATCAGGGATGTACTGAACAAGCATGTCAGTGACATTGATCCCTGAAAATTAGCTGGGACTTATCAGTAAGAAAAAGTGCCATGATCTATAGCCACAGTTTGTGCAAAATGTATAGACTTTCAATAGCATATATGGACGGACAGGGTATACTCACTATCTTGTGCTAAAGAATGTCCTTAGAAGGTTTCTTCACAATCCAATAAGCAGTTCTCAAAATATATGTGACAATGCAAGTGTGACATTTAATTAACTTGTATTCTTTTAAAAGACAGAAAAAACATGGTAAACTTACAAAATGAAAAACAAAACACCTTGAGTGTGCTGGAGAGAACTTGAAATATAGAACTTAGTTGTTTTGTTCTAGTTTTGTAAAATGAACAGGTGGTTTACCTTTTAAATAAAAACAGAAGTTAATGAAAGACTGGAGTAAATGGTTTGAAAATATGGCCCATATACCCTCAGATTACAACCCACTCAATAACATTGTCTTAACACTCTTCTTCACAATTGGCCAAGTGTGGTTCTCTGGCTAGGACAAACTGGACCACCCCTCTCCACTATGTGCCCTGGTAGGGTCTGTGTCCTCCTATAATAAAGACAGTCATCATTTTAACCAGTAGCAAATGTTATTTCAAAGAAAACATTTGATTATTCATGTTCATTCAAAATGTCCATCCTTATTCACTGACTGTGTCTGTCTGTCACAATACATGATGAAGAACATAACTTCCTTGATGTTTCATTATTTCTCTGCAAACCTTTATTATAGACTGCTGTAGATATGATGAATATAATCTGATAACCTGCAGATTATGAGGACTCTGTATGTATGTGCACTAGTTAAAGACAGTGATACAAAATGCTTGACAGAGTTATGACCTCATGCTTTCTAAACAAGTAGAAACTCCTTAAGCACAAATAAATGTATTATTATTATTATTATTATTATTATTATTATTATTATTATTATTATTATTATTATTATTATGAATACAAATTAAAGCAATTCATTTTATAGACCATATTTATGTATGATCTGTCTATGTGCATGCCTACACATCTTTGTGTTTTAGCTACATAGTGTTGAATTGTCTTTTAAATGGTTATTTCGTAGTGCTGGAGAAAATAAAGCAGCTTCTCAAGTGAATCATGGCTTATTACTGTACTTCATTTAGCACCAATTAGATTAGGTCCTTTTCTATTAATGTGTACCCTTGCAGGTCCATGCTAAATTTAGTACTAGATCTTCATTGTGGCTGCAAAGCGATTGATTTCTCCCTTAATCAGTTTATTTCATTAGTTACACATTCGTTTTTGCATGCGCGTCTCCGGAGCTGGGATGGAAAATGACCTATCAAGGCAGGTGACATCACTGGCGAGGGATTTGAATGATAACCAAATAGCTATTACAGCGACGGCAGTGTTTAAAGATCATATGTAAATCAAATGTCAGGGGAGAAATTGCCTCGAGGGCTGTCAAAAAACAATTTAGTGCTGGTTAAGGGGATGGCCTGCTGCTGCATGAACTTTGTAAATGAAATCAATGCAGCCGCTGCTTTGCTCCTCTTGTTCCCTGAATTAGAAAAGCATTTTCTGGGTGGGGGTTTGCTCTGGTTTGTGTGCTGCTCTCAAAATATGCGGACACCAGCTGTCCTTCTAGACTAGGCGGGGTTAACTTGACTGAGCTGGGAATGGGAATGGGAATGGTTCATCTGAGAGTAAAACTAATCTTCTAAAGGAGACAACTGAATTTGTATCCCAAAGTTCAAAAGTTTTGTGGTCAAATAAGTCAAAATATGTGTAACCAATTGACCTAAATGTTTTAGCAGCCAGTACAATAGAATATATATATATATATATATATATATATATATATATATATATATATATATATATATATATATATATGGATGAGTTAAAAAATAGTTAACAGCAATGACATATAAACCATGTAATTGTGATAATTGACATTATATATATATATATATATATATATATATATATATATATATATATATATATATATATATATATATATATATATATATATATATATGTTACTTCTAATGGGGCTTTGCCAAGCAGACAGTGCCATAGCATAGCCATAGCATCTGCACAGCATTTTAACATACCATGCAGTGCCTCCATGTGTCCAACTGTTGTTAGTGTGATAAGTAGCTTTTCTGCAAAACATTAAGATTTGTATATATTTCCAGATCCCTTATTTAGTTTTGCTTTCCCGAGCTGCAGCAAAATCTTCCAGATTTATAACCTCCTGCTGCTGCAGGTAGTGGCAGGAGTAAGTCTGATAAGTTCCAATCAGATCATGTGACCTACAGCAAAAGAATCAGCATGGAGCAGTTTGTCTGCAGTGTTGTATTTGAAATGCTAGCATATTCTGAATAAACATAAAAACTGAGAGAAGAACCAGTTTTTATATCACCTTGCTAAATGTCATTGGTGGTCAATTCTAAATCCCTTTACTTGGCTTTGCGGTGTGCAGGGTCGCCATTTCACGCCCAGCCTCTGCTCTGTTACATTGGTGTCGTGACCCGGATCTCATAAATTGGCTACAACCAATGGCCGAGGTTAGAGTCTGGAAGTGTGTAACAGGCATTTTTGTGTGATTCCCTGCCATTACAGATTCCCGGTCGGTGAGATGAGATGCGGTTCTAAGCTCTAGAACCACGACTGCAGACGAGTTTGGCTGTTTTGCATCATGCTTAAGATGCTCTCTTGCGGTGTGCGGGGTCACCAGTTCGCACCCAATCTCTGCCCTGTTACACTTCCTCATTTTGTAATCTCCATGGCTACCAATAATGTCTCTTTAGTGTTACCCTTCAATGCTTTTTGTTTTTTTTCGAAAAATGAAGCCTCTGCATAAATGGGTTTTCAAGCTATACTTGGACATGTCAATTTGATTAAATCATAATAACGCTATATTTACCCATTTAAATGTACCATCCAGTCTGGGTTGTGACAGGGTACACTCCGCCCCTGTGCATATTTTATGTTCTGTGTTATTTTGTACGGTTTGGGTTATGTGGTATGGGTGATTTAAAATGTATATTTGTATTTGTGTACACAGTATTGTGTCCTGTCTCTTCCTGGTCTGAAGTCACCACCAAGCCATCCCTGACACAGGTGTCTATTAAGATAAGATAGCTTTATCAGAACGAAGCACTAGAGAAATTAGAAGTTTGAGGAACTTCAATAAGGAGCCAGGCTGTTCAAAGCAGTTTAAAGCACATTTCAAGGTCATACAAAAAAAGATCAATACAACTCAATATCTGAGCAATCAGAACTACTCAGAACGAATGCAAATATAATAAAAAGGTAAGGGAATGTAAAAAATAATAAATGTAAATTGAGCTCCTTGCTGTTAAAGCAGATACAAAATTAAATATAATAAAAATTGTACATGATAAAGCCTATTCTTATTGTCACTGGTCTGTCTAGTCATGTTTTCTGCCTTCATTTGAAACAATAACTGATTACCCAAACAGCAAGTATTATGTAGACTCAGGGATGCTAAACACTGCTAATTTGTTTAACTGCACTGTGCATGTTTCCTTTGATGACTCATTGCAGTTGTTTTAATGTATATCAGGCAGTGGTTTGGCTAGTCAATAGACCAAATGGCAGTTCCAATTCTCCTCTGGAGAATAAATATTCATGAAACAGACCAATTTGCTTCTGGATATAGGGATCTGAAGATTATTTAAATGCTTTAATTGGAGAAAAAGGGTAAAAACTCAGAAGTTAATATAGAGACAAATCCCTTAAAAATAAATACTCTTGTCAACCAAATGGACATTAATTCTACCACTAGACTGAAGAAGTTCAATATTATTCTCTGACACAATGTAAGGTCACCTGGCTTCCCCCTTGGGTTTTTATTCAAACTGTTACTGTGGGATGTTAAAGGGTTCCCTGTGTCCACAAATCAGAGAGAGAGAAAGAAGGGGGGGGCACTTGAATTACATTGTGAAAGGTTCAAATGTTCGGTATGCATATTTCATATTTTCTTATAGAATATTTTTTGTTTCATGGTAAATGGAATTCGTCCATAATCTAGAACATGAAACACAATTCATTGTTTAATTCCTCTATACAGCAACACACTGTCATTACATTGAATTACAGAGATATGTGCCTCCTTTTTTTCACTATATGTAGTATAAAGTATATGTAAATGCTGCTAGAGGAGGCGAGGGAAGGAAGGGGAGCAGGAGGCTCATTAGGTATTCTGTCAGTGTAGTCGAGAGCCAATTAATCAAGCCACAGCGAGAGAAGATGCAGAAACGATGAGTTCGCCCTTCATGTTGATGAGGCCGGTCCGGGCAAACACTGCTGCACCTGAGCTCGCAGCTAGGCATGCAGAAAGGAATTATGGGAATACCTTCACGCCTTTGTCTTTTTCATGAAGGATGGAAAATGTCAAGCTGTTGTTTTCAGGGCTGGAAGTGAGACGCTCTGCTGTAAAGAAATTGCATGTTTGTTCTGCTTTAACCATTTCAAGCCCCCTGCCCCCACCCCATTAATAGGAATAAGAAAGAGTAATGTCTTCAGACAGTAACATTGTGTAATTACTTTGCATACACAATAGAAATCCCTGTTTACATTAAAATAGGTTTCTTAACTAATATGCAAACAAAAAATCACTGCTGTAATCGTTTAACCATTGAATACCCTACCATTTACAACGTAAATAAAACACACACATATTGCATGTCACATATATTGAAATATAATGTCTGTCGTCTGCTTAATAATAGAAATCAATGACTGAATCTTTTAGCCCAGTGTTGTAGGTAATTACATAACAGGCAGTTTTATATTAAAAAATATTTCTGTTTTCACCACCTCTTTAGTATTTGAAACTATATTAAGTTTAGCCAGCATTGCAACACACATAAAATTACAATCCCATTACAGTTTAAAACTGGATAGGAAGTAAATAATAGTACACTGCAGTCACTTCAGAACCCTGCTCATGGATTTTCTAACTCATCTCAATATGATTCCTTTCTCAAAAATGAGTCCAATATCCACCCCTTTTACCAGTCTTTGAATATTGACTTATATTTCCCAGCACTGTATTCATGAATTATTAAGTGTGGCATTTGGACTGTAAAGCACTTAACTGATGTTATGTACCTGGATGCAGGAGAAAGCAATTTGGCAACTTCTATTGCCTCTTATAAACGTTAACTGCTGTATCCTATGGCAAAAAGAAGAGAAGTGAAATAAAACAAATAACAAAAACGGGACACTGTTGACACCTTTAATAGCTGTCTGTGGCAATGTGCCCCGCCCTGTGTGCATTTCTGTGTTATATGTTGCATGTTGCATGTGTTAATGTTGGTGTATAGCGATTGGTACACGGGATATAAGCGGGTCTGTGTTTCACGTGTGTTTAAAATTGTATAATTGTAGTTAGGCACGAGGTTGCACTTAATTAATTCACGTGCTGGGATTCAAGTAAATAATTAATTAGTAATTGAATCCCAGCACAACAGTATATATAGATGCACGATTCACTCACTCGGGGTTGGTGTTCGGTGAGTGGAGAACGGGTGTGGAGAGGAGAAAGTAAAAGAACGTAAATAAGTGTTTATACTCGCCGTGTTTGTCTGTGTAGTCCGTTTTGTTTGTCTATTTATTTTGGCGCAAGTGCCGTGTCCTGTGTTTTGTGTTTAAACCTTTTATTTTCTGTCCTGTTGATTATTAAATGCTGGGCGCGATCACGCTCAGCTTCACCAAAACCCCAAGTCTCTGTCTGTTCTGTGTTGCTCCCAGTCTCTGGTCTGGCGTCACCACCCACTCCGGCTGTCTTTGTGACACGTGGTGTCAGAACCGGGATCACAGCGCCTCCAAGACTCAGGCCAGGAGGAGTACTGTTTGTTTAAAATAAATAAAATAAAATAAAAAGATGGGAAAGAACGGCAGAAGGCAGCAGCCACAACACCAGCCGGAGGAACAGCAGCCGGGTGTTACTGCTGCGCTGAGCCTGGGCATTCCAGCACCAACTGCCCCTGGTACCCCTCGGACAGCTACCCCAACTATGCCCCATCTGCGGAGGTGAGCACTATGTGGCCCGCTGCCCTGTCCATCAGGAGAGGGAGGAGCAGGGGTCGCCTCAGTCTACACCACCAGCAGGGGAGGTAGACTGCTGCTCCCGCCGCCCCAACAACAACTGCAACAGCGGCCAGAGGAGCCAGAGAACCTGTTCCCCTGGTGCACCTGGTGCGGGAGGTGGATCACCGCTGGAGGGACTGCTCCGAGGTGCCACCGAGCTGGTGCGGGCGATGTGAGGAAGGGGACACGACTGGTCGGGATGCCCCTATGCCAGCTCGCCAGTGCCCAGACTGGGGAGCACGAGCTTCCAATACCGGGAGAGGAGCCATTGCTGGGTTCGCCTTCCGAGCTAGAGGGCGCCGCACCAATCCCCTGCAATAGGGGTGGAACCGGCCCAGGAGAGGAAGGTAGGGAGGAGTAGGAAGAGGAGGAAAGGAAAGCTGCAACAGCAACAACAGCAGCAACAGCAGGAGGAGGTCGGGATGATGGCTGGGAGGTTTTTAAAGAACCTCGCGTGCAGAGGTATGCCCTGGCTGTGGGGCTTATGGGCACACGTTAGCCATATGCCCCACGCAGTATGAAGAGGAGGAACTAGCCCAGGCGGGGCACCGCCTGGAACGCTCCAGCGCCCAGGCGGGGACAGCGGGAATCCAAAGCCTGAGCGGCAGCTGTTCCCACCTTCACCAGCAGAGCAAGAATGCCTGCTGTCCCCACTTCCACCAGCAGAGGGAGAATACCTGCTGTCCCCACTTCCACCAGCAGAGGATGAATGCCTGCTGGTATCACTTCCCCACCATCACGAGGAGAGGAGCGGAGCTGCCTCTGCCTCCACCATCACCACCAGCAGAGGAAGAATGCCTGCTGGTAACACTTCCCCACCAGCAGAGGATGAATGCCTGCTGGTATCACTTCCCCACCATCACGCAGGAGAGGAGCCGGAGCTGCCTCTGCCTCCACCATCACCACCAGCAGAGGAAGAATGCCTGCTGGTAACACTTCCCCACCAGCAGAGGATGAATGCCTGCTGGTATCACTTCCCCACCATCACAAGGAGAAGAGCAGCAGGAGCTGCCTCTGCCTCCGCCACCTCCACAGCCCAAGCGGGAGGAGTCTGAGCGCCTACAGCCCAAGTGGAAGGAGCCCGAGCGTCCACAGCCCGAAGGGAGGAGCCCGGCGTCCACAGCCCGAAGCGGGAGGAGCCCGAACATCCCACGCCTGAGTGGGAGGAGCCCGAACGCCCACAGCCCAAAAGGGAGAGTGAGTCGGTGCATCCACAGCCCACAAGGGAGGAGTCGGTGCGTCCACAGCCCAAAGGGAGGAGTCGGTGCGTCCACAGCCCAAAAGGGAGGAGTCGGTGCGCCCACAGCCCAAAGAG